>JAKLNT010000026.1:0-420428 GCA_022814375.1 Aspergillus quadricinctus
ACCCCCCCACCCCTGCCCCCCCTCCCCACCCTGTTCTCCATCTCTCGCCCCCCCCCCCCCCCCCCGGGCCCCCCCCCCCCCCCCCCCCCCCCAACCCCCCCCCCCCCCCCCCAAAATAATTCTTCGGTAAAGGCTCCTCATTCGACTGTATCCAACATCCAGTGGAGCTGACACAGCGTCTGATCTTACCTTTACCCAACCTGCATGATTTACTAGTAAGGTCAAGCAACGCTTTGAAGAGCCATCCGAGATAGAAATTACAGCTGAAGCTGTCGAGGGAGCAACTGCTTCGAACAACCAGACCCTTTATATAATGCTAGCGGGTGTCTCAAGTTGGTGTCAATATGCGGGCTGGCGATGAGACCGAAACGAGCATCACGCGGCCGCAATACCCTGGGGATGATACTCGGCCTACCAGCAAAAAGGAACTCGCCGGATGGTATAGCTATGGCTGGGCAGCAGAGGTTTTTACAGTCTGCGCTATGGGTATGCACAAGTCTGGCATCAGACCTTCGCTCGCGTTCATTTGCTCTTAAAGTTGACTCTTACCATAGGCTCCTTCCTCCCCATTACCTTAGAGCAAATGGCTCGCGACCGCGGTGTTCTTTTATCCGATAGGGTGACCCCTTGCAGTGCTACCTTGAATGGTCCATCGAAGACCTCCACACTAGCCCAGTGGTCCCTTTCGTCAAGATATGATGCCGGCGGGCCAACTGGGGTAAACCAGTGTGTCATCTACGTATTCGGTGTCGAGATAAATACTGCAAGTTTCGCAATGTATACCTTCTCGGTGAGTGTCTTTATCCAGGCTATCTTGATCATATCCATGTCAGGAGCCGCCGACCACGGGAGTCATCGAAAGCTGCTCCTAGTGACTTTCGCTGTGATCGGCTCGGTCTCCACAATGCTCTTTCTCGGTGTGGTGCCTAAGCTCTATATTGTGGGGGCACTGATTGCCATAATTGCAAACACCTGCTTTGGAGCCTCCTTTGTGCTTTTGAATTCGTTCCTACCCTTGTTGGTACGCCATCATCCTTCTGTGCTTCGGTGTGTTTGCGAACCGCCGTCTGCTCTGGATGGTTGTCGAGCCCAAGAAGGTCCTTCTGAATCCACAAACGATATTGATCATGGCATTGACTCTGACGCCGCCTCTCCCCTGCTTTATGCCCATCAAAGAAACAGTGAAAACGCTGCGACGGAGTTACATCCTGGAACTACCATTACAGTTTCTCGGGAGCTGACGCTATCAACTCGGATATCTTCTTTTGGAATTGGAATTGGCTACATCGGTGCCATTATTCTACAAATCGTCTGCATTGTCGTCGTCATCGCTACCAAACAAACTACCTTTTCCCTGCGCCTCGTATTGTTTCTAATCGGGCTCTGGTGGTTTCTTTTCACAATACCTGCCGCACTCTGGCTGCGACCTCGCCCAGGCCCACCATTGCCTACGACTCATCAAGGGAAGCATACCCGCTCTTGGATTGGTTACATGGCATATGCCTGGAAGTCGCTTTATAGGACAGCAGTGCGGACACGTCATCTCAAAGACATCTTACTATTTCTCGCCGCTTGGTTTCTTCTCAGTGATGGAATTGCCACCGTCAGCGGGACTGCGGTACTTTTCGCAAAGACACAACTCAATATGCAACCCGCAGCATTGGGACTTATCAATGTGATTGCAATGATGGCAGGTGTCCTGGGGGCATTTTCTTGGAGTAGTGTTTCGCGAGTCTTCAATCTGAGCGCGTCACAGACAATCATTGCATGCATTCTCTTATTCGAGCTAGTGCCTCTCTATGGCCTTTTGGGGTTTATTCCGGCAATCAAGAGCCTCGGGTTTTTGGGCCTCCAGCAGCCGTGGGAGATGTTCCCGCTGGGAATTGTGTATGGGCTTGTCATGGGCGGCCTATCCTCTTACTGCCGCAGTTTCTTCGGAGAGCTGATTCCTCCTGGCAACGAAGCAGCATTCTATGCTCTTTATGCAATTACTGACAAAGGTTCGAGCATTTTTGGGCCTGCCATTGTCGGCATCATCACCGATCGCTACGGTGAAATACGACCTGCATTTGTGTTCCTTGCAGTTCTGATATTTCTCCCATTGCCGCTAATGCTACTTGTGGATGTTGAACGGGGGAAGAGAGATGCGCTTGCTCTTGCTGCGGAGTTGCAGCCATCAGGCGCTCAAACCTACGGAACCCTTCCCGGACACGAGGACCACGCGCTGCCAAGTGAGCTATAGTTACTATTAATCTTCTAATCGATCATTAGATTTGCCCAGCAGAGCTAGGCCTATAATGGAAGCCATTCGGTCGACACACATCGGAACACGGCTAGCCTCGTTGCCTAGGAACTTGCTTCTCTCTCTCTCTCTCTATCTATACAATCACACTCAGTCTCTTTCTCTCGTTTGGGACCGCGTTCGCACTAAACTTGGAGTGCAAATGACACAGTGGAGTATGTAGGATTACAAGCAAGCACCTCGAAGATTTATAGTACGAGAAAGGGTATGTATCCACTGTTTGGCGCTTTCGTACGTGCCATTGTGCTACCATATGTAAATTACCCATAAGAGCTCCAAGCCATGTACAGAGGCTTATGAACAATACGCTTGGTTAAAGAGGTCCGGCCCAGGGAGGACGAAGCCTCATTCATTGTATCAAGTGCAATATTTGAAAATGACTGGTGTACTGAGAACTGTCCAGGCAGACACCTATCATTCAGCCCATACAAATTCCCGTTTACTGCCTTTTGGTGGAGAATCAAGCATTATTCATAGCTCTATTTCAGCAGAGGCAGTGAGGTACGGGGGTTCTTTACCTCCATTTCATGATTTGTCAGGTTATCAACTTACCAGCTTAGAAATCGCATCAAGAATGATGAGGAAGTACCTCAATAGTGTCGCTGATCGACTGGATCGACTTCGTCTCATCAATTTTTGTATAGCAGTACCATGGAACGTCATTATTCTGCCTCATCATAAGTAGCATTTTCTACTTCATGCCAGCTGGCGCTTCTCTTAATATGGACTTATCTGGCAATTCAATCTGGAATCTATTGTAGGTATCACATTCCTTACACCAGTTTCTGACTGTGCGTAACCTCGTGGTGTGTGAGTAAGTTTATCACTCTGTTTGTGTATCACCACCTTGAGAGTCAAGGACCCGTTCCCAAGGTTTCTATTCAATTTTGAATATTATTTATGCTACTAATTCAGGTAGTTTTTGCAATCCTGTATGGGTTGGGAGGGAATGATTACAGATGTCCACAGATGTCAACAGATGGTAGTTCAATCGCACACATCTAGCTAGGTAAGGTACCTATTTGTAGTCACTACCTAGTCTAAGTACTACTAAATACCTGATAAGGTATCCATGGATCCCTTCAACTGTCACCAAGTACTACCTTACATCTTTTGTGGGGCTACAGGACCTTGTGATGCTTACCTATTTAAGGCAGAAGACACGTATTTTACTTTTTGTACTGATGTTCTGACCAATCGGCTTAGGGGCATGCTTAGGTACCTTACAGGCATGCTTTTAGGGGGCCTCGTAGCCCCATAAAGATTACTTGGCGACAGTTGAAGGGTTCGCAATAATAATGGAAGTTATGGGATGGAGGGGACGGAGTACGGTGTATCTATTATTGAAACTCTTACCTCTCTACCTAGGAAGTAGGTACCTAGGACTTGGGACATTCTCAGTCGAAAGCTTACCTACAGAGAAAGGTACTTTGGGATTTATGGTCCTATGGGTTTCAAGGTGGGTATTTTTGGGTAAATTATGGGTAAGGTATTATGGTTCATTAACTGCCTTATTTTTTACGGAGTATTTACGAGAGTACCTCTGATTATACGAATCCCTTGCAGCATTCACAGTTTAGGTGGGTTAGCGGAGCCAGTCACAGAGCTCGTACAGCCAGCTGACTGCAGAAAGAACAAACTGTCCTCAACTCTCCTCCATACTTGTACTTAATGGGGCTGTTCACCTCTTCAATCGTCTGTTCTCTCTCCGCCGTGCTCTTCCCATTGTTCTCATCTCTGCCTTTTGTGCTGTAGGGTAGCAATTCGGACCTAGATTCATTATTGTCTAACTATCAACTCGTTAGTCGAGCAGGACTAGATTGAGTCTGCAGCTCTTTCCAAGAGGATCTTCATCTGTCATCTGTGGTCCTTGATTTATCCCCTTAACCGTCGTTTCGTTTGTTTCTGAGACTTTCTATATCATGCGGTCTTTTGCTCCCTGGGTTTTAAGCCTTCTCGCGGCTAGCGCGGTAGCCTCTGCTGCTGACGCGACAGCTGATACCCCTTCCGATGTCGTCGCTCTGACCAAAGATTCGTTCAAGGATTTCGTGAAAGAGCATGACTTGGTGCTGGCCGAGTTCTATGCGCCCTGGTGCGGCCACTGCAAGGCTCTAGCTCCCAAGTATGAAGAGGCTGCTACTGAGCTCAAGGGAAAAAATATCCCCTTGGTCAAGGTCGATTGCACTGAGGAAGAGGAGTTGTGCAGAGAATATGGCGTCGAAGGCTATCCTACTCTCAAGATCTTCCGGGGCCCTGATTCCAGTAAGCCCTACCAGGGAGCTCGCCAGGCTGACTCGTAAGTTTTACCACTCGCAGCGTGCGCATTCTATCAACCCTCGTCCCTGTCACCTGCGCTCTGCTTTCCCCTTGGATATGGCCTTGCCTTCCGGGTCCTATTTGCCTGAAACATTATTAACTCACCTTGCTCGAAAAGGATTGTCTCCTACATGATCAAACAGTCCCTTCCCGCCGTCTCAACTGTCACTGAAGAGAACCTCGACGAGATCAAGACCATGGACAAGATTGTTGTCATCGGTTACTTTGCCTCCGACGATAAGGCTGCCAATGATGTGTTCACCTCTTTTGCTGAATCTCAGAGAGACAACTACCTTTTTGCCGCGACCAGCGACTCGGCTATTGCCAAAGCGGAGGGTGTCAAGCAACCCTCAATTGTACTTTACAAAGACTTTGATGAGAAAAAGGCTATCTACGATGGAGCGATTGACCAGGAAGCGATCCTCAGCTGGGTGAAAACTGCCAGCACTCCTCTTGTGGGTGAGATTGGCCCCGAGACCTACTCTAGCTATATTACGGTATGTTCTTGTCTCTTATGATTGAAAACCATTAATCTGCTTTGACCATACCAGCTAACGTGGACTGTGTTCTAGGCCGGTATCCCCCTCGCGTACATCTTCGCCGAGACCAAGGAGGAGCGTGATCAGTACGCCGAGGAATTCAAGCCCATTGCTGAGAAGCACAAGGGAGCCATCAACATCGCCACTATTGATGCTAAGCTGTTTGGTGCCCACGCCGGAAACCTCAACCTCGACCCCCAGACATTCCCCGCTTTCGCTATCCAGGATCCTGAGAAGAACGCCAAGTACCCTTACGATCAGTCCAAGGAAATCAATGCCAAAGACATCGAGAAGTTCATCCAAGATGTTCTTGATGGCAAGGTTGAGCCCAGCATCAAGTCTGAGCCTATTCCTGAAACCCAAGAAGGACCTGTCACAGTCGTGGTGGCTCACTCCTACCAGGATCTCGTCATCAACAACGAGAAGGATGTTCTCCTCGAATTCTACGCCCCGTGGTGTGGACACTGTAAAGCGTGAGTGTTACCCGTTCTCCTACCAAAAGTCTGGGATGAGAAGTGAGCTGACGAGTCTTTCATAGTCTGGCCCCCAAGTACGAGGAGTTAGCGGCTCTCTATGCTGGTGATTTCAAGGATAAGGTCACCATTGCCAAGATCGATGCTACTGCCAACGACGTGCCCGATTCCATCACCGGATTTCCTACCATCAAACTCTATCCCGCAGGTGCTAAGGATTCTCCCGTCGAGTATTCTGGTTCTCGTACCGTCGAGGATCTCGCAAACTTCATCAAGGAGAACGGCAAGTACAAGATCGACGCTCTTGAGGCTGCCTCGGAGAAGGCTGAAGAAGGTGATGATGTTACCGCTTCCCCTTCGGCTACATCCAGCGAGACTGAAGCTCCTGCTGCTACTGGCGAGGAGAAGGGCGACCATGATGAATTGTAGACTACGACTTTAGCTGAAGGACTTCATTTTAGTATCTGAATTTCAAACGTCATGCATGATTGTATCCTATCCCGAGCAGAGTTCACTGTTTCTCAGCCTATGGCGGGCCATCCCAGTAAATCTCACTACCCGGCAGACAGGAATGCCCACTTGATATTACATCTAATTAGCCATATGTGGCTTAGCAAAATGATTATGGTAAGAGCCGCGACCAAGACGGAAGTCCTCTGTTCGCAACACTTTCGCTCCGCTCGCCCACTCGATTAAAAAAGGTACCCACACGGCATACTACAACATCTTCATTCGACACTCATCAACGGAATAAGGGGCACTTTCTCAGACAACCTGAAGACCTGGCAGTAGTATGAAGGGAAGAGAGCGGGAAGGAATTGAAAACTCAAACTTAGAATACATGAAGTTTCTATCGTACAGACCAGCTGATACAGGTGCACACGCCGGAATCACAGAGACGGCCCCCTCATGATCACTAGCTACTGCAAATACCCCACTTGAATCAGACATTAACAGCTCATGCTGCAGTTTCAGTTGCAGCTAGAGCCTCAAGAGCATCGACATCATCGTCAAATTCATCAAGAGATGAGTCAGGGTCAATGAGTTTCACGCTAGCAATCTTGCCATCTTCAGAGGGATTCGGATCAGGCAGTTCCGCGGTGGAGGTCTTCACCTGGTCGATCACAGGAGCTGGGCCCGAGATAGAGGCAAGCGGGCCGCCTGTCTTTGTTGTCGGGGTCAGACTCCAGTCAATGATGCCATCCGGACCATAACGTTCTGCGAGCCACTCGTTACACTTTTTGAAATGGCCATTGTTGAACTAGAATCCGCGTAAAATCTCACGTCAGTACAACGGGGTTAGGTAGGGTCTGCCATGACGGCGAGGGAGTGAAGCAAGACTTACAAAGCCTCTGTGAGCGCTGAGCGGACTAGGATGAACCGACTGTAAAACGCAATGCTTTTGCCGGTTGATACCTGCTACGCGCTTCCCTGCCGGCGAACCCCAGGCCAGAAAAACCACTCCATTAGTTCGTACCCGAGCGACGAGGTCGATGGCCTTTTGCGTGAAGCGTTCCCATCCTTTGTTTGAATGGCTTGCCGCCTGATGAGCGCGGACTGTTAAGCAGGTGTTGAGCATGAGTACTCCTCGCTCAGCCCAAGGTATCAAAAGGCCACCCTTGTTTGGCGGGGGCTGGAAAGTAGGGTAGTCATTCTTGATTCCGGTATAGATATTTACCAGAGAGGGAGGAGCAGGAGTGGGAGGCCGGACCGAGAATGCTAGACCATGAGCCTGGTTATGGTTGTGATAGGGATCTTGGCCGATGATGACCACTTTCACTTTGTCCAAGGGAGTATGCCGAGACCTGGGTCGATCTTATTAGCGAACTAGTTCTGCGCCTCGGGGATGAAATGACTAGGAAGGGGTCGCACCAAGAGTAAATCTCGTTCTCTGGAGGAAAGATCTTTGCACCCGACTCACTCTCCTTTTTCAGGAATCGCTTCAACCCCAAGAACTCCGGTGTGACCAGCTCCTCCTTGAGCTTAGACAGCCAGCTTTCGTGTAATGTATCAATCTCCAGCCGCAGGAGTTCTTGCTGCTCAGGCGTCAATGATGCCACCCATTTGTCTTTGTTGAAGTTCGAGGAAGGGGACGAAACGGTCAATGTTTTGGCGTCGACAGGCCTGGGCTTAGGGGCACCAAAGAAGGACGTGATACTGCCATTGGCCTTGGGCTTCTTCGCATCACACGCTGGTGTTGATAAATGGTTAGCATTACGTTTGAGCCCCGTCGGACTGGCCATGACGAGCTTTAAGGTTCTCCGTTGGTATAAGCCCCTTAGTGTGAATAGAGCTTGAATGTCGATATCCGCGACTGGAGAAGGATGAGGGGGTAGCAGGAGTAGTAGTAATAGAGTCAAATTTCGAAAATATGAAATGAAATTACTGAGTCTCACCTAATTTGAGAATGTGATTGATCCACATATAGTATCATCTCACCAAATTGAGCTGTATCGAGACTCGAGTAATCCGCATCAGCACTTGGCTTCCCCGTGTAAACGCGTCGCTCTAACAGATCGCGTGGCTCACGCGTAAGTATATTATTGTAGTAACGTGGGCTTGGCATCGATTTACCCTTTCAGGTCTGTGTCAAGTTCGAGATCTGATTTTTAGAATGAAATTTCAAAGCCTGCACTCTCCGGCGCTATCTCTCTATTATTAAGAGACTAATCCCTGGGGCGATCAAGACTGGTACCACCCGTTTCCAAAGGTCACAAATCATCCCTATCCGTGGTTGGTCATTTCAAGCTATACTCTAGGTACCTTATTCCTATGGCAGCAGCACTGCTAAGTGCTAGCTGAGCACTTCATGCTGCTATGGATTAGCGTCAGTATTGATCGTTATTAGAATATTTGGAGTATAGCTCTGCACGAAACATTGAGTATCGATGAAGAATACTGACACAGCTGAAAAGGAACCAGCCAACCGTCTCTACCTGGGTTGAGGGATTCTACCGTATCTGTATTATTATCATGTGAGGATGGAACTCAAATGGGTTGCTGATACTCCCCAATCGCGACGTCGCAGACGAGCCATTCAAGCATGCGCAGATTGCCAGCGAAGAAAGGTAGCACTTTACTCTCTTCACACAACCTTCCTCTCTCCGCCTTTCATTCCTGTCTGCTGTGTGCTTTTAGCCCTCTTCCCGGTCTATATTGTTATCACGATCTATACCCGAACAGCACTCTAATCTACAATGACGGTCTGAAGAGCTAATTCATGTTGCAACAAGAAACGCTGCCGCCATGTCATCAATGCAGGGTCTGTCTCAGATCAGACGCAAGCTCTTCAGGGAGATCATCTTGAGCGTACTGCTCTTCGTTCCAAGAGCAATCAGCAGCAGGACAGCCCATCATCCTCTCTAGGCGGCGCTGGACCAGCGAAGCCTACCTTTTTGACATCTGTATCACCTGATAACTCCAGAGCAGAACGTTTTGTAGGAGATCTCAACCCAGAGGCTGTGATTCGCGAGAAATTGGACGGCGCATCTGGCAGCCGCTTTCGAGATCGGATTGGCCTTTGGATTAGCTCACAAGGCAGCGATGGCCATGGAGATGATACAGCGTTTGATGGAAACACTGCTGGACTTAATCTGTCGTCTACGCAGAGTCGACATTCCCATTCTGTTGCCTCTTTATTACAAGAGCGGTATGCATCAGCTTTGAAGGCTTGTCATCGTCTGCCTTCGTCGACTCGGGACCGGTTGATTTCCATCTATTTCTCCAGAGTTCATCCTATCCTTCCGCTTATTGATAAAGAATCCTTTCTTCGTGCTTACTCCGATGGAAGTGCGTCCGTGTTCCTGGAACGGGCAATCTGCCTTGTGGCTGCCAAGGATCAAGCCGCCAGCTCGTTTCTTCGTACAAGCATTAATGGTCCTCTCAGTACGTGTCGACAGTTTTGTTGCGAGATTTACAATGGACTTGTTGTCGCAATGGACGCCGGGCTGGAGTCGGACAGGATCACCCGCATTCGTACATTAGCCCTCATGTCTTTGCATTGTGAAGGGTACGAGGGCGCAGAGGCTGCATCTATGCATCTTTGTGGCGCTATCCACCAGGCTCAGACCGCCGGTCTGCACCTGAATAGACCTGATAGAGTACATGGGGATTCTCTACCGCGACTTTTCTGGTGCCTCTGGACTTTGGATAAGATGCACGCAAGCATAGGCGGCCGTCCAGTTCTCCTTGCCGACCGGGACATTGGGCTGAGTAAACCCATTGTCAATACCTCTGATCCCAAGTCTACATTTGACGTGTGGTTTGCCATCTCCGATTTGCTCTCCACCGTGATCTCATTCTATAGGCCGTCTGCGGATCCTACCGTCGGCTGGGAAACCAACTTTCCATCTTTTGAGCAGATCATGGGTGACAACTTCGGGGAGGAATTAGACTTTACCGTGTTGAGTACGCTTCATGAGCTTTCGAGGAGGTTTTCCTCTTCCCACTGTCTGCTGCTGACTGTCTCGAAGGCTTCCTTGAAGTGTACTATCATGCCGTCGCCATCCTATCGTGCAGGTCCAGAATGCACGACCACCCCCAAAACTCCAATTCCAGTATCCGACAAGGACTCGCTGCGGTCCGGATACACTCCATCGTAGCAACTGAATGTGCCCAAGATTTGCCCCCTCTGCCCATCGTTCCATACGCACTATCGCTTTCCATGAGCGTCTCCTATCAGCAATTTCGGTCAAGTAGGCTGATTACCCACTTTAACCGAGCAAAAGCCAGTTTAGAGGCGTGCTGTTCGTTGTTGGAGGGTATGGGCATCTACTGGTACTCTGCAGAGGCAATGGCGCGTCTGGGACGCAGGGCCTTGCGTGAGATTGATGTGGCGAAGCCTGTATTGCAGCGGTCCCAGGGACAGGGTGTTCGGCAGCTGATGGACTCCGAAAGTATCCCGTCTGCGTCAAATGCACTCACCACTGCTTCCACCACGCAGCTAGCGGCTGATAGCCCTGGCGTTTCTGGTTATGTGCCCGCAGATGTCGCGCCACAAGAGGGTCCTACAGTTTCATCCGCAGAGTTGCAGAGAGACGAAGAAAATCGGGAGGGTGCTCTTGAAGATATTGACGTGCTTTTCGGTGACTTCCTTGACCTGTCCTTGCCGACGAACTTCTGGGACCCGGTCTTTCTGGCCGAGGAGGACAAAACTAGCACATGACCACGGGATTTGGGAGCTATGTTAAAGTCACCTTAGTATCCCCTGTGCATTATTTGTGCCGCGGTTCAAAACCAGAGCCGTTAATGGAGACCGAATGACATTTTCGTAGGCTCTCATTATTGGGAGAAAAACGAGCGTTGTGTGAAGGGCGGGCTGTTGTCGATCGTCATTACCGGTGGTGACCTGACCAATAGATAGATACATGTAACATATGGCTTTTTAACCACTAAGGTACTACCTAGTCTACTGTCTATTGACATATCTAGTTCCTACAATGGGTGATGCTGGGACTTTTCAGAATCCAAGTGCATCCTCTACGGCCGTTGGCCTCTGGCATCTTGATGTTCCTGGAGGGCTGCGATGGCAAAGTGTCCGTGAAGTCCAAACATGCTATTTCCAGACATAAACAGAGACTTTGCAAAGGTCAAGAAGTCAAGTTATCTATCGCCCGCTAAAAACTAATTCCTTGGTCTTTGGTATCACTCCGCAAACCTTGCGAGTTTGCTTGAGAACACAATATCGGACTTTTCCTTGGAGGATGTTGAGCGTGGTCCTGAAGTTCTGTCTATTCGAGTCCACTTTGAATCACTCTAGATAAAGTGAGAATTTTGAGCAAGGTATATATCTACCTCTCTCTCTCTCTCTCTCTCTCTCTATCATTGTAATACAGTCCGTACACTCTCATAATATCTGTATCCAACCCTAATCGTGATTACTACTTGACGTTGTCATATGAGTGGCTAGCCCCTGATTACAAGGAACCACTAACGTCCTTAGTAGGCTTTTCCTAACTTCTTGTGGTTAATTTAACAATTTCCACCCTTGAACTCCTTCAAAGCCCTGAATACTTGAATAGGCTGAATCTGAAACTTGAGACTTTTGGTTCCACCATATGTTTGCAATCTGGGCCGGGCGTTTAACCTAGCTCAAAACTCTAGATATAGATGGACAGAATTAGAGAGGTACATACTTAGATCGATACATTAATGGTTGATGCTCGAGCCCAAGGTTTCTTTCGTCGTTTAGATAATTATTATTGTCCGAAGTTCTGGACTCTTGAATCTTCTTGATCGTTATTAACTATCGTTATTACTATTACTATTAATACTTAATATTACTATTATTACGCATGGAGCACTCCTGTGTCATTATCCCTATTCCCTAATAATCCTTCTAATCCTTCTAATTTGTCCTTGTCCCACCAGCTCTGAAATTACATATGTCAGCCTTGTTGATAACACAATTAAAATTGTTGTCCCCGAGGTGGCCGTAAATAATGTAATAATAATGTACCCAGTCTACTTAACTAGGTACCTTAGTCTATCCGATGCCCATACCTGAGTCACTCACTTCCGTGGATTCATTCATTTGACCTTTTCACAGAGCATCCCCATTTGCTCTGCTTGTCCTCTCCTATGGGTACAAGTTGAAAGCACACTCACTCCCTTCGACCTCTGCTGCATGATCTCTGTACCATCGTTCAATTCCGTGAGGAAACCAGCGCGCATCCCATCCATACCTGATGGATCTGAACCACTCGCTCTTTATTTGGCCTAAGACTCCTTGAAAGGCTGAAAGCTAACCCATTGCGCTCCCAGCACTGCTTAGCGTAGTTGAGTGGGAGATCACGATTTACATGGTATCTTCATCACCATAGAATAAAGGGGAAAAGAAAAGAAAATTTAAAGGCTTCAGAATCCGCCCGCATTGTTAATCCTAATTTGGATGACTTCTGAAAGCCTCCGCCTCAATAATATTATTGATGGCGTCCGCGCCCGAAAGCCCAGAGCTACAGGCAACTACCACCGGTGCCGAACAAGGCAACGCTTCTGCACCAAGCGACGAGGGACCATGTAATAGATCGCCTGTCCATCCTATTCCTCAGTTGCAAGGCCCGTTCGAAGAATCAATATTTGAGGCAAGCCAGGCAAAAGACACCCAATGGACCGTCCATCTTGACGCCCAGTCGCGGCGAAAGGAGTTGCTCGAAAACGCCGAGTATGAACGGCTTTGTGGGAGAAAATGGCGCCAACGAGCTGGCGAAAGGCAAGTGAAGGTCTATATGACCAGATCAAGGGCACTGTCCTCACCCCGTCGACCAACAAGCTAATAGGTTACAGATATCATCCTTTGTGGAAGTTGATTTCTCAGATTGCATTTGGAGTGCATTTGCTGGCCAAAGGATTGGCGAAATCCAACCTAGAAGTTTTGAAGATCCTCCAGCGTCATGTGGACGAGTTTGACGGATTCATTGAGAGAAATACCGAGGACTACTTCATCATCCAGGTTGACGTCCGCACGAGGATTCAGTATCTCAGCCTGCCTCTCCAGAATTTGGATATTTTTGATGAAATGTTGCAGGATCGCAACTTTCGCCTCGCTATGGTCGAATATAATGAGCAGATCGAACATGCAGTTGACCGATTTACCATGGCCGTGAAAGACTCCCTCAAAGACATCCAGAAAGGAAGAGAAGCAATCGGTGCTTTGTGGCATTATATCGGACAATCTGCGAAAGAAGACAGGCCCCTTCCCAGTGACTTGGCCGCTGTCTATAACGCCATGCTGGCGAATACAGAAGGCTGGAACACGGCGCTGTCTAAACTTAGCCGAAAGGGAATGGCCCTTGAATCAGCTCTTGCACAGCTCGGTTTGGCCATCACCGAGATGCAACGCCGCGTAGGGGTTGCAAGCAGGAGAGGTGTGGTTAGTAGCCAGCAATGCGTTTTCCTCAAAAGTCTCAGTACGGACGGAATGTTGATTTTAGTCCTAGGTGTCGCTGCTTCAGAATTCCAACGGAGCTTTCCACCACAGATCATCCAAGAAGCGTTTCTTCGGAAGACCTCTATCCATCCGCCCATCCCGCTCCTCTGTCTCAGAGAAGCCACTACCTTCTGACCCAGATACTTTGGGAGTCGCCCCGCTCCCCATATCCAGCCAGACTCAAAACCGTCCAACGTCACAGAAGAGCGTTCCGAACCTCCGAGCTGCCCAAAATTCCGAGGAGTTGACATCGGAATCCGAGAGCCGAGGCCGCGCCATATCCGTTCACGGTGGCCCTGAAAATCGGGGTTCTACCACTTTTCTTCCTAAGATACAGAGAAGCCTCAGTAAAAGATTTTCTAGGGCTGGACTCGCGACGAAGCAGAACGAAAGCGGAGATGTCGAAGGCACGCCCAGCAAGCGACCCGCCACGGCTCCTTCTAGATCAATCAAATCTCAAAGCACTTTCCTGGAACAACATAAGAACCTGAAGCGCAATAATAAAGATAATGACCAGGACACGCCGAATACGACAGTCTCGCTTCAGCCGAAGCGTCCTACGGAGTCCGGGCGCTTGGTCAGGCTGGACACCATGAAAAATCAGCTGTTGCACTTCTTCAAGTCGGACAGAGTAGTCGAGGCTTGGGAGAGCGCAGCAAACAGAGAGAAGAAGATTTCTCGCTCGGCGTCCCAAAAGAAAAAAGAGGGTCCATGGAGCGTATTCCGTGCAAGGGCTACTGAGACCTCTGAAATTCCTGGCTCACGGAGGACCTTTTTTGAAAAGGACTTAGACCAACAAATGGCCTGGCTGCATGAAGGAACTGAAGTATTGACCACATATTCGTTAAAGCCAAGGCGGGACGTCGCTCCTAGAATTCATGTCGTCTCCGTACATACAAGCCTGATCCAAGAATCAGAAGAAGAACTCTACTATGGCAATGAGAAGAGGGAAGATTCAGCCGGAGCTCGTCGATCAATAATAACGGCCCTTCCGGCACCACCCACGGTGAGTACCGCCACCACCGTCCAGTGTCATATCTCTGTAAAGCTGATTTTCCCAGATTCTTGAAAGATTTCCCCGAGTTCCATCTGCGTCCGGATGAGAAACGCACTGCCCACAATGTGTTCTGTTTGGAGGTAACAGCACGTTCCGGAATGTTTACTCCGGACTCGATTAGAGGTTCACTGGCCTTGATCATTACTGAAATCAATGATCCAAAGCAATGAACTGCACTGGAGTCCTGACCTACACCCATCTCTTGGTGTAGAAGATAAGTCAAGGAGCTCGTGGTTCCTGAAAGTTGAACAGGAAGGATAAGCTCGCTGTACCGGCTTCGCATTGCCTACCACTAGTAGTGGTTTGAACTGGCACAGAAATGCTCACTTGCTGGCTTACACCACCGAAACGTTTTCACGAGCCCGGCGTACCCGAAAGCAAGCGCGAGCCTGGCTTTCATCATGATAGGCCTGTTGTAGGACTGCTAATGTCGAAGGGTTGCGTCTCTGGGCAGGTAGTCGAAGAGCTGAGACTTGTCATATATACACTTATCACGGCAACGAACTGGGCTATTTGTGAAACAGATATGTCTCAGCCCTAGTAGTTCTCAATCCATATATGGTCTGAGATTTGGATAGCTATGAACCAAAAGACAAAGATACTTATACAATCATAGGGCGAAAAGGACTGAGGCACAATGCGTTGGTCCCTTGCGTTGCATAGCGTAAAGATTCCAGAAGCCCAATCACTGTTTAGAAGACAGATGGGAGGGGAAGGCTGAAGCTGCCTTTCAATGGTAGTTTTTGATAGCACATAAAACGCCACTAGAACCGAACAAACCGAACAGTTTTCTACCACGACCGAGGATGAAGTATCCTAATACACATAAGTTGAGCAGAGCAGGGAAAAAAAAGGGTCGAAATACAGTCCCAACAGCACGAGGTTCGCTACTTGCAACGTTTCTCAACAATATTCGGGCCATGCTCATCGTATTCCTTCTTTGAAATCCACATTTGATGGAAGGTCCCCAGACTGGCAAGGATGCTGCCTCCAACCCACGAACCGAACTTCCGCTCCGCCGTGTTTCCGGACGCAGAGATCCTCACTCTGGGTCCAGGATAACTCTGCATAAGCTCCTGGTTCAAGCGATCGGTGAAGCCGTAGAGCAAGCTCGACGCGCCTGTGACGACGACATTTGCCAGGAGGTGGGGACGGACATCGACATCAACACCGTTCAGCGCAGCTTTGATGAGCTCTGGCACAGTCTGCGCCTGAGTTGGTGCTGGGAACGCCGACTCAGGGTCTGGAATGGCCGCTTTGGCGTCGAACAACGACTCCACCACCCTGTACCGGTCGATCCCAAACACTTGATTATAGCCATCGGGGAACTCAAAGGGTCTTCCGGGACTGCTCTTCGCAACCTCCTCATTGGAGACGCCGTTCGGACCGGTAGCGGAGAGTTTGTTGGGTCCGGGCCACACCTGGACAACACACTCCTTGAACTCAGACAACGTTCGTTCTTCCATGAGAGTGCGGTAGGACGCATCCGGTGCCTTGTCAGGTGGGAATGTCTTGTACTTCGCTTGTGCGGGCTGTCCAGCCTCGACGGCTGTCTTAGAGGCGATGAGATAGTGGGGTGTGATCGTGATCGGTTGTGGTGAGTTGGTCTTGAACAGAGCGCGGAGTTGCGATGAAATGTAGTCGCCCCCGAGGGGAGAGTGTTGAACACCGCGCTTCAGTATCATTCCATCGTGGACTGGAGTTACGGAAATGTTCGAGGCGCCAACGTCAACGACCAAAGCAGAAGCCTTACCGGCAGCGAAACTAGGGAGCGAGGTAAGCACAACGATCAGCTAAGAGAATGATTGTATAGAATGATAAAACATACGCTGCAAGAACACCATTTCTGGCCAGGTAAAAGGCTGGCGTCCCCCACTTCTCCATAGCGATTTCGACGGTCTTCTCGCGCGCTTTCGTAGGATTCCAACCGCACTCAGTCATGAGGAGGGGGCTGTCTGCAAGAGGCTTCTCCTCGGTTTCCACACCTTCCATTTCCGAAGGCAGCTCGCCATTGGGGACATCGTTCAGGCCGTTCTGAAAAGGATTTCCAGCCTTTGGTCCAGTCAATCGCGATGTGAAAGAGTACTCCCACACTTTCTCCGCCATGTCCCAGTCCTCCACAACGCCGTCCCTCCCCATCGGATTATGAATTGACAACCCGGGGCGGGGAGTGACGAAGATGTCGTCGCCAAAGATAAGTTTCTCTTGCGCCTCGTAGGTGTACTTTCCATAGTATGTCGGGATCACTGATTTCGGGGTATCTTCACCGGCAAACCCAGCGCGCGTTGTTGAAAACCCCGGGTCAAGAACAATGGCCGATATCTCATCTTGTACGCAAATCGCAATCAGCATCCACCGCTTCAAATATAGCCGACAAGGTCCAACTTACCTCCGCCGTATTCGGCAGTCGATGGTGGAATTGAAGGGTTCATTTTGGTATTTGAAGGGGTACAGCCTGCTTAGAAGTTGAGCGTCCTGCTTCCTTTGCTGACAAGTATCACTGCTGGAGCTGATCAAGTCACCAAAAGATATTGCCAGATCTTCCTTGCAAGACAATTCCAGCTCAAGATCGACTGTTGCGCAGGTGCGTAAAATGTGACTGTCAGGTCTTATTGTTGCGGCGCGGCGGCGGAAATCCTAAGCTGCGTGCGGGCGCGAACAGCGGAGACGAACCACGGGCAGCTTCGTTGGCTGCATCATCACGCGGTGGCCAACTCCAGCTATTTTGACATTCTTCCATCTTTTAAGTCAACCATTCTCCTCCACTTCCCGTTATATACTCGGATACACACGCTATTATCTGCGCAGCATGGATACAGATATCAGTCCGAATACTGAAACGATTTTTCGGCCGATCAAGAGAAGAAAGTTCTTGCGACGCCGGGAGTTCGAGCCTGAAGATTCACAAGAAGAAGCCCACGTCGCAAATGCGAACAGCGTGCATGATAACGATTCATCCGCAGCTCAACCGCCTTCGCAGTCAAACGAGACGGTTTCGTCGACAGATCTTGCCCGCTTACGACGTCTTCAGCGAGCTCGTAAAGGTGGCATTGAATTCTCCAACTCCTCTCGACAAAGCACAGATAAAGCAGGCAATCAAGCTGCGGTGACGACAGTAACAGCGGAAGATCTTGAGAATGAGAAGATACGAGCTATGTGCGATCGGTTTACAGCATACACCGGCCAAACAGTCGATGTTGACAAGCATATGTACGATTCCCCGTATTATTTATGGTGTGCTGCCTGTGATGGAGACTAACAAGATAAGGATGGATTATATAGAAACCGAACTGGCTAAACGACACAGACAGCAGATGCCCGCCGATAATGCAAACTCGAACATATCTGCGACTAGCCAGGCAAGCTCCGATGTTCCTTCGACAACGGTGGCTTTGCAGCGCGAGCCAGCATCTCTGGGTAAACTGCATGAGATTGATCTTGGGCAAGAAACAAAACTACAGAACATCGCTCGGACGGAAGCTGCGACGAGGAGACTTGTGGGAGATGATCGTGGTGCATCGCCAGCCTACGAAGACTCTACTTCCAGTATCGCTGCTTCAGGGAAGGATGGCAAGCCGTGGCGCAATCGCAAACGGCGGAACAGCGAAGATATCGAAAGGGACAGGCTGGTGGAGGAAGTCCTGCGTGAAAGCAAATGTATGTTTATGTCCTTGTACTCCGAGGTGTTGCGGGTTGTTGGCCCATTGCTAATGTGTCAATTCACTTTAGTGGACGTTTATGATGAACCTGAAGAGGAAGCCCTGCTAGACGATCAGGCGGCTGACGATAGGGTTGCGGAGCAATTCCGGAGGGAGTTCCTCGATGCCATTCAGTCTCGTCGCCGCGTGACACGAACGAAGAATACGAAGACTGCAGCGAAGCCCGAAGTCCCTAAGGGTCCTAAATTGGGCGGTAGCCGGAGCGCAAGAGCTGCGATGCGTGAGAGACAAGAGAAATCAGCTGGTCGAAAGTGATATTCCTTTTGTTATTGCTGTCATTTGGTGGGGACACAACACTCCCCGTTCTTTGTACAATGTGTGAGAATATCGGCCACTCCACATGGAAAGGGCTTTGTGTTATCTGCGGTCCCAAGGTCGACCACTACAACAGTCCCGAGACGGCCGAATGTCATATTCCGCGACGTGCTTTTCATCTTTTCCATGGGTTGAGATGAGGGAGTTGCATTCTTCGGCCTGCAAATCTTCGGTGGTCGTGGAATAGTCATTGTTGGAGTGGCAAAGCTCACTTGCATACTTCGCTACCACGTACCTAGTGACCACCCATCGACAGTTCACCTTTTTTTCTGAAGCAGACCGGCGTTCCCTGTGCCTCAGCCACAGGACCACTCAGGCGGGTCGACAATCTATCGTCGAGTCTCAAGTTGAGTGAAGTGGGCTACTTGAAATTTGTCTCCTTTCTTTTTCGATTTTCCTTTGCTTCGGTCCCATAAGGCGTCGAATTTACTTGGTTCATTTCACGACCAACAAACGACGTGACCGACCAGCAACAATGTTCGCATATTGATTATGCACAGCCAATGGCGGACGCTTCTTTAAGGGAAGCTATCTGGTTTAGCACAATATTCGTGAATCAAGCACGAGAAATCTTCTCTTGGAGTTACTGGGCTCTCATAGTGCCAACTAAAGTCACTACCATTCATTACTGATCTGGAAGGGCAACGCGCTGCCTTATAGGCTTAACAGTGCGCATAGGAAGCAAGACTCTTGACGGACTGGGACACATGAGAGCAGGTGGACGGCACACTTGGTAGTGTCAATTATTGTCAAAGGAAGCGAAGGAAATTAACTTGCAAGGAAGCGAGTTATGCCAGTGTTCGATTTGCTCTATAGACAGATAGATGAAAGATGAAAGGACTTGAAATGAGTCATAGGTTATCCACTCTTACTAAATTTGAGGTAATTTAATTCTCTGCCGCAATCTCCGTCATCCATGACCTTGGGTAGGTCATACATAGCGGCGTATCATACCTAAACTCATATATATAGTGGATATCCCGTCTGGTTCGCAGGTTGCAAGCACCAGACCACAAGTTTAAAGGTAGAAAGACTCCGAGTTTAACTCTTTGAGATATGTTTTGGTCAAACCACATTGACGAATCTGCCCATAGCACGTGCTGCTCGCCAATAGCTTCTGCAGATTCTTACCTGATTCGGAATGGAGTCCCAAGAATTCAGGAATGAGAAAATCATTCTAGTGAAAACTTGGGATTATTGGGATCCAGAAGGTAGGGTGATTGAGTCAAACTCAGAACTCAGGAGAAGGAATCATCTGAGAAGATATACCTTAGAGACATTAAGTTTCATCTGAAATCCTCATTGTGCCGACGTTGAATTGAAGGCGTTGAGAAGAAACAGGTAGACTAACGGATGTACATGCATTCTATGCACCAACAGACGTAGTACGGAGTACAGCAGGTTTTAGGGAGTAGATAGATACAGCGGGGTGGGAATTTGCATACCTAGCTGCGCTACTTGTGCCCTACGGTCTAGATATGATACTACCTTAGGTACCTTACTTAGTTGCCTGTGGCGGACTTGAAGTGGGGTGTTCACTGTTCAGCCCAGTAAATAACTAAATAACTAAATATACGGAGTAGACACCTATTTTTGCAAGTATGAGAAAGAATGATGCTGTCCTTTGATTTTCAATAGATAGTCAAATAATAAGTACCTGATGAAGGATGATGACAATCCATGGTTACCTTTTTAACCTTACCATAGGGGAAGTCCGTCCCTAAGCCCTTGGTACAGAGTATTGATTATCTATTAGATAGCACCTTACTGAAGCTGGGATTAAAATAGCAGTCACATACCCGAAATGCCATGTACTCAGTATCCATTATCCAACTATCCATACCTTAGCTACCTTATCTAACTCTGTAGTCTGTACCTGGCTGGACTAGATAGAGTCTAGACTAGGAAGAAATAGCTCCAAGCGGCGCCACTCAGGGCTACGACCCACGTCAAAGCAAATATTAAGCCAATGAACAGCGGCATGCCAACGGACTATGAAACATTCAGGGTCATAGTTGTCAGAGCCTCGAACCAGCCGATGACCTCCCTAGTATCTTACAGGCCCATATGTTACGCGCGCAGCCAATAAATCACACCCAAGCCCAATATTAATAGTAGATAGCAGATACGGTAAGGTACTCTTACTTATATCGTCTAACTGGCCAGACTGATACATTCCGTAGACGCCCAACGGAGAGAGAATGAGAGATACTATTTTGTAAATCAGTGGGGATTGGAAAGGTCTGGTCCTTACCTATAACCTATGGATATCATCATACGGGTAGATAATTTTGGCAAAGAATACCTCTGAGCGTTAATATAATTAGACTACCTACTAGTATTGTTCTGGAATAACGCATAGTCCTCAGCTACTACTGGGTAGTGTGTACACTGTACATCCCGTCCAAGTGCCACCTTTCTCTCTCTGCAAGGCCCAGGAAGCTGTCTGGCCCGTCCTGAAGCTTTGGTGATCGCATATTCCGCTTACTCTGCACCCTCACTCTCTCTATCTATCTATCTATTTCTCTATGTTCTCCTGTCTTCGACACTTCACTTTTTCTTTATTTGCTTGATTCTTTTAGCTCAGTTCTTGTTTGACATTCGTTCTGCATGCCAAACTGTTTGGGGCAATAGTCTTATTATTGCTCAGCAACAAACAATAATCAGCAGTCTCTTCCACTCGAACCTGACGCCCACACACTCTCTCTCTTGCTTTTGTTTTTCCCTTCTTTACTCCGTGTCTCCTGATCATTCCCATCTCCTATTGCCCATTGGTTTGTCATTCGCTTTCAAGTCTTTCGTCTCACATTCTCGACTTTACGGAGTTCACTTTTCTCTCTTTGTTTTTCCCAACTGGCCTTGAGGAACAAAGAGAGAAAGAGTGATTCCGAGCGTAGAGTGTGGGAGAACTCACTGCTTGTCAGAGGGGCATGGTGACTTTCTGATCCTCAGAAGACATCACTAACCTACAAGTTCACTCCTTCGTGACCTCTCTTTCTTCATTTGTCAGTGACATTCATTGCCAGCATCATTCAGCAGAGCACTTGTGTGTTTGGAGATAGACCCTTCTTCCTCTTTCTACCATACGAGGCAGGTTGACCCTGTTGTACGCTCTGATTCGACCAATTACCTCAGTTGTAGCTCAATCGTTATCAGCATTCGCAGAGCTATACGTACTTGCCCTTTCATATCCAGTCTCGCGCGGATCGACACGAATACCCATCGATCCTTTTGGTTGCAAAAGACAATCCATACCGAAGCGCTGAAGCTACCTCACATTGATGTTCTCTTTGGTTCAATTGAACGACTGGAGACTCAAGACTATCAAATTTCGAAGATGCGGATCCTCTCCTTTTCCCTGCTCGCGTCGAGCTTCTTGATCACTCGGACTCTTGCAGCCGACACAATCAGTACGAACGACGTGTCGACTTGTTTAACCGGCTCCGACATTGAAGTCAACGAGCTATCAGTAACGTACACTCGCTCCACAAGAGAGGTCGTTTTCAACCTTGACGGGACAAGCAAGAAAGTACAAAATGTTACTGCATCATTGACAGTGACTGCATATGGCAATCAAGTTTATTCGAAGGATTTCAACCCTTGCGACTCCGATAATTACGTCGCGCAACTCTGTCCTGGTACGTGTCATCCTTCTGCGGAGGTCGTCTATCAGTATCCACTAATAGAGATGGACAGTCCCCGCAGGGTCTTTTAAAGCCAATGGAACGCAGCAGATCCCGGAGGAGTACGCCAGCCAGATCCCTGCAATTGCCTTCGAGATTCCCGATTTGGAAGGTCTCGCCAAGATTGAACTGAAGTCAAAGGACGATGGGGCGGAGGTTGCTTGTATTCAGTCCGGGCTGACCAACGGCAAGACCATGCAAGTCAAGGGTGTCACATACGCCGCGGTAGGCCTGGCAGGTGCTGCACTGGCTTTGAGCGGACTGTCTGCCCTGGGCACGGCTGGCCACCCCGGAGCGAGTTCGTCTAGTCCCGGTTTCGGCGAGGTGATGGGTTGGTTTCATACCATGGCTACCAACGGCATGCTCAGTGTCAGCTATCCTCCCATCTATCGCAGCTTCACCCAGAATTTCGCCTTCAGTACCGGCTTGATTCCGTGGGGTGACATGCAAACGTCCATCGACAATTTCAGGAGAGCCACGGGTGGCAATCTCACGCAAAATAGCTATGAGTTTCTTCGCAACGCTACTTTGACGTACTCGGACGGCTCCTCGACGAATACAACCTCGAAAGTCAAGCGCGGATTGAATCTGATCGTGAGCACTGTCGATCTGGCCACTAGAGATCTGTCAGGGTCTTTCAGTAGCAACACCACGTCGAGTAATTCGACTGGTAGCGATGAGAGTACTTTCCACAAAGCCGTTTCTGGCATCGAGGCCTACGCGGAGCAACTCACCATTCCCCAGGCGAACACATTCATGACAGTCCTGCTGATTTTTGCCATCGTCGTCGCCGCCATCGCTGTGGGTATCCTGCTTCTAAAAGTCATCCTCGAAATATGGGCTCTGTACGGATCGTTCCCTGAAAAGCTCAAAGACTTCCGCAAAGATTACTGGGGTCTCCTGGCTAGAACAATTACCAATTTGATCCTTATTCTGTACGGCGTGTGGGTGCTGTATTGCATCTATCAACTGACTGCCGGGGACTCGTGGGCTGCAAAGCTGCTTGCAGGGGTCACGCTTGCCGTCTTCACCGGTGTGCTAATGTTTTTCGGACTCCGTATTATGCATCTGGCCCGAAAATACAAAAGATCTGAAGGTGATACGTCGGCATTGTACGAGGACAGAGAGACCTGGCGCAAGTACAGCCTCTTCTACGACTGTTACAAAAAAGACTACTGGTGGCTTTTCATCCCCGCCATTGTTTACATGTTCGCCAAGGGCTGTATCATTGCCGGGGCGAATGGCCATGGACTGGTCCAATCTGCAGGTCAGCTGATAGTCGAAGCTCTTATGTTGGGTCTCCTGCTGTGGAACCGCCCATATGTTGCCAAGTCTTCCCAGTGGATCAACATAACGATTCAAGTCGTTCGTGTCTTGTCGGTGGTTTGTGTCCTGGTATTTGTTGAGGAGCTTGGTCTTTCGCAGACGACCAAGACCGTAACCGGTATCGTCCTCATCGCAGTGCAGTCTACCCTTACCGGCATTTTGGCGATTCTCATTGCTATCAACGGCATCATCATTTGTGTGCGTGAAAACCCTCATGCTAAGCGGCAGAGAGAAGCTGGTAAGTGGGGTGTTAATCTTACGCAATTCGTCTCGTTTCGTCGGATAACTGATGTGTTTCTTAGAAAAACTGAACCGTGATATGGACGATCTTACTCCTCTGGACGCTCGTGAATCCCTTCTCATGGACCACCCGCCTCGGAAAGACCATGCGGAGATGAGCAAGTTCAATTTCACCGGCCCTTACGAACCATATAGGGATCAGTATGTTCCCCAGCCACAACACGGCCGGACGGAGAGCACAGATCGTCTGGTAGGGTCTGGCTACCACCCGGATGATCGTCATGGCCGAAGCCTGAGCCGTGAAAGTCATCGAAGTCGGGACAGCCATGGCTCCCCTGAGCGACACCACGCTACTACCCCGGGATATGGCCTTGCTTACTAGATTTCCAAATCTGATCGGATTTATGATACCACACCGTCACAATATTTGTTCATATACTTCATGTTATTTCGACTTCCCTTCAAAAACTACTGTTGGAGCATAGACAGCACGTTCTTTGAAAATCACTTTTTGCCCTTCTCCTTGCTTCTTCAGCATGAATCTTAGCGCATTTGGAGCATATGGAAGGTAACTATGTTGCAACCATCTTCTGCCATTTCTTCCTTCATTTACATACTTATCCTTCGCCTGTGCCAATTATTTGTCTCATCATAGCCAGCCACAGTCTTGCCGTAAAATCATCATTCTTGCTTCTTGTGATTTATTTTTGGCTATACTCTTTTGTTTGTCTAGAGGCAGTGATCTGGAAGATCAAAAGTTATATGTCTCAAATAGAAACAGATCCTCTGGTATGTGCCTTTATGTATATTATCCACCCTATTTATTATATGTCCCGGAGTCCATCATGTTGCAGTTATCAAGATACGGTGAGACCAGCGTACGAAAGCATGGCGCAGTTTGGGCTCAATGGCCTTTTAGAATACATCTGAAAGAAAAACCGAGACCAATCGTAAACACTGACTGTAATGCCTCTAAATAACATGCAGAAACACCGTCCTCTCTTTTTGTCCCCTTTGCAACCACCCTTGTTTGATATGAGGCAGAAACCAGACGATTGTGCAGAAGACTGCGACTAAATCGACTGAAGACTTGTGTTTTCCCTCCGAAGAGATGAAGAGCACGAAATCAAGACAGATTTTCAGTCGCTGCGGTGCGCAGATCAGAGGAGAAACCGAGCAAATAGCCTTGGTCGGATTCGAAACTGGTTTTAGGCGACGACATGAAGATAGGAAACAAACGGAAAAGAAGCACCACGAAGAAGGAAAGCAGATATCAAGAAGATGAAACAGAAGAAAAAGGCAAGGGGGCGAGTAAGAATCGACAATTATACCGAGTTCCAATCCTATCCGCGGGAGTAAGGATGGAACCCCCGGTGGCCTCCGCGACCTCCGCCACGATAGTTTGCACCGGGCTTTCCAGCATTTTTAGGGCCCGTCGGGGCATTGGCAGGTGCGGCGCTCGGAGTTGGCTGTGGTGTTGTTCCTGAAGCTTGAAGTTAGCTATTTCACGAATAGAGGCGTTTGTTGACAGGAGTAATGCAAGTATGTAACGAGAAAAGAACAATACGTACCGCGTCCAATGCTGCCTGCTCGGTTCATGCCTTGAGGTCCAGTGGGGATATTGGGCTGGGGCACCTCGTCGTACATGCCCTCCCACGACGTCGGACCTCCTTGCTGATATGGCGAGAATGCCCGGGAGTCCATGACCCGACGCTGCTGCTGCTGATGCTCGTATTTCTGCTGCTCGAAGGCGAGCTGCTCTTGAGCGTTATAGCCTGGTCCGCCCCGAGCGGCCGAGTAGTTTGCGCCCATGTTCATGTTCCCGGCGTTGTTGCCCATCTGGCCCTGCATGGCTCCCATATTGTTCCCTTGAACCTGGTTCTGCATCTGCTGCATCATTGCAGGAGTCATCATGTTCTGCATCTGCGGGGTCGAGCTCTGCGAGGGAGGGCTCAAGCTGCCCGGCTGCTGCGGCTGCTGCTGCTGCTGACTGTTTGCCATCTGCATCTGCTGCATTTTCTGCATCTGCTGCATCTGCTGCATCATGGCCGGGTTCATTGCTCCCATTCCCATTCCCATCGCTCCCATCCCTTGCCCCTGAGTGGCGGCAACCGCCATCTGCTGCTGCATCAAGGCGAAATATTGCTGCATACGTTGCCAATACTGTGCCATCATCTGTGGGGTCAAACCTGCAGGCATACCAGCCTGCCCTTGCATTCCCTGTTGCTGCTGGGACCCATCGACGCCACCATGACCTCCGTCGCGGAAATCTCTGCCGCGCCGGTTTCTGCGATCTTCCTCGTCGCGCAGATTGCCTCTTGGCTGAGCCTTCTTGACTTCAATCTGCTTCCCACATATGGCCAACGGACGGGACAGAGCAGCCTCGACGGCAGCTTCGCTGTCGAACGTCACAAAGCCGAACCCACGAGGACGTCCGGTGTCCTTATCGATCATCAGAGTAGCATCGATAACACGGCCGAATTGCGTAAAAAACTCCTTGAACTCCTGCTCAGTCGCCTCTTGGCTCACACCACCAACAAAAATCTTACTCGTCTTCTCCTGTTCGTCACGGGGGATTGCACGCTTAGGGTCAATCTGCAAGCGCGTTAGCATGCGGTCGATCCGTTTTGATCACTTTGTTGCATATCGCAACATCTAACAGAGCGGTAGAATAGACAGAATATGGATCTTACAATTTTCCCATCAAGGTAGTGTTCTTTGACCATGACTGTATTGACAGTCTTGGGATCCTTGAAGGTCAAGAAGCCGAACCCCCTAGAGCGACCAGTAGCGCTGTCCCGCATGACAGTACACTCTTGGACCTCACCAAACTGGGAGAAGTAATCCTTCAGAGACTCTATTTATCATGTCAGACTGCCCGTGAGAGACTCGAGTAAACTGCAATAATATTAAGACTGTACGTACGGTCTGTTGTCTCCCAGTTCAAACCACCGATGAACATCTTCCTAATCAACCAGACCATCAGTAAACGCATCCATCTCACCGGAAACAATGCACTGTCAAAGCTGATGAATTCAAATGAAGCAATGGACGCGAGAAACGAAGACGCAGTAAAACAAAGCAGGACAGGGTCCCAAAACAATCGCGAACAGGGACTCGTTGATGGTAGGCCGACTGGCATTGCTATTGTCTGCAAACGCGATCAACCGTGCTGCTATCCGTGATATTCTAATGCAGATACTGTAGCGCGCCCTTGAGCACCAGTAGCTATTGATTGAATATATGCAGGGACCCGAAGATGAGTTGCAACAGCAAGCGGGTTGCTTTGCACTGGTGTGGTCCGGTAACGGGAGCAAGTGCGCAGACTCGTCTCACAGCCAGGTAATCGTCCATGACATGAATACATTGACTGTGATTGCAGTTGGACAGAACTGCGCAGGGTGACAAGCAGGCATCTCTAGTCATCGACATCCACTGGTTTACGGGATAATCCAGCGGGAGTAGAGCAAAAGGAATATGCTCCAAGGCCAAGTGGCATGAGTCGTAATGGTGATAGAGGGACCACGGATTGAAGCGAGAGAGGCGGAATATAGACAATTGAATCTCTTCTTTTTTCTGTCTGACCAATGACCCTCCGACTGTCTGTCTAATAGAGTCGAAGCTAGGTAGTAAAAGTGTTCGATAGTGATCCACCAGACAGCCAAGGCTTCTATTCCTTGCTCTGCTCTATCAAGATATATCGACAAGAAGCTATCTGATAGCGTCTGTACTAGTAGTCGCTCGCAACAAGGTCTCGTAGTGTGTGTGATATCTTTTCTCTTTGTAAACTTCATGCCGATGTTGACTCGACCATACATATCTCCCTCGAGCCTGGTCTTGGAGATGGCCATGCACTCATCAGACCGCCTTTTATAGCTAAATCTGACGCAACCGAACGATATCTCTGTCTCTGCCCAGAGACGATTGGAGCTTCGTCCCCTTCCGATAGATGCAAACGGTCCAAGTTGGAGGTTCAGAGATTTTCATCGTTCGTCTCTCTCACCACGCCATACAGATTGATAGCGTCTCCAACCCCACAGGGTCGCGTGATCCAATTCATTGAAGGGAAAGGTATCTTGCGCAGCGACTAGCACTAGAGCGCGATAGCCTAGTGCGACGCGAGTCGACGTGAGAGCGAATGCACCAGAATGGCTATACCCGTACGAGGGCGACTTGCGAGCCCCGAATGTGCTCACCCACTTGCTCCAGTAGACTATACGTTCGGTGTCCACGCAATGGTGTAGAGACAAAAGGGGAAAAAAATAAAGGGAAAAACCAAGACTGTACAAGATAACATACAGAGAATTACTTACCCATCTTCCTTGATTCCGGTGCCCTGAGGCTCTTGTTCGGTGGCAGGAGCAGCAGTAACATTGGTAGTATGATTTGTATCATACATGTCCGCGCCATTTCTTTGATGTCCTTCATACGAATACGCGTAGGAATCCGCGGTATGAGCGTCTTCTGCCTCTGACTTAACATTCTCTGCAGTTTGTGTCGCAGGGAAAGTCGTCGGCTGTGCAGGTGCATGCGACACTGTGGAGTCGGAAGTCTTGGGAGCTGAAGACGCCTGGTTCGTATTCTCATCCGCGTCGTACCTAGGGAGAAAGAAAGTCAGGCAAAACCTCGAAAATGAAGTGCGAAAAAGAGCCATACAAATCAGCAAAAAGATCTTCCTCTACATCCCCAGGCTCAGCCATAGTGAATGAATATTACAAAATCAGAAGAAAAGAAGAAATCTTGTAAAAAAGAAGCTGCCAAGTGGACTGCCTGAAAAAAATTGAAAACAGCTGTGTGAGTATGGAAGCAAAGACTTCGTTAGTGAAGTTGATTTGACTGAGAATCAAGTCGAATGAGGTTGATCTGGGATTAGATAAAGCGTAACGTATTGTCGTCACGTTCGATATCTGGATGAGAAGGGAAGGAAAAGAAAAGTAAGAAGGAAAAGGGGAAATCAATCGATAGGGAAGTGGAAGGGAAGATACTGGAGGGGGTTGAGTTGTTGAGGATGATGATGGA
The DNA here is from genome assembly GCA_022814375.1 of Aspergillus quadricinctus. Taxonomy (NCBI): domain Eukaryota; kingdom Fungi; phylum Ascomycota; class Eurotiomycetes; order Eurotiales; family Aspergillaceae; genus Aspergillus; species Aspergillus quadricinctus. Next base: position 28,917 of record JAKLNT010000026.1, read on the forward strand.
GGGAGGTCGAGAGAGAAGAGAAAAGAGGTTGGAGTATCCGTATTCCGTAGACAAGCGACCGCTCAAGATCCGTCAGCAGTAGCAGTATCCCGCACGCGTTTCCCTCCCTCTCACAATCGCTGGAGAGGTATACATACATATGTCTCTCTTTTCTCTAATAATACCATAATGGCCTTTTTCTGTGAATAATCCTAATCATCATCAAATTGAGTCTGCGCCCACAATTGCCTAGAATTCAGTGAACAAAGCACCCCAGCACCTCAAGAGCATTGCCCCATCAACTGTCCCCTTCTCCCCCGCACTTCTCCCGACGCCGTACGAAGTGCTTCCGATGACCTTTTGTATCCCCATTTAACGACCCAATCCCTCTTCCCAGACAATTCATGACGATGGCTGCTAGGAAGGGCCAGCAGCAGGTATGCAATGTCTCTTAGCACAATCGTTACTGTCGCCCGAGGCTGATCGAGAACTGATTGCAAACAGGAGATGGTCCAGGTTGGTTCGTACCTCAATAATCTCTCCATGTCTCATATCTTCGAATTCAGTGGCTGATATAACTCCTCGTTTGCCTCATGCAGATCGTTCCGAGTAGGTCCCCAGAGTCATCTCTTGACAGAGGTTCCCTCCGTTGGATGTTTGATTGAGCGTTAATGAATGCTCTTTCACTTGTTTCCTGTAGTTGTTGCGCAATTGCTGACCTTTCTCAAAGACGAGCAGGCTCTCCGTTCTGGAAAGGCAGATCGGTATCTCAACCTCAAGGACCTTCAGCTACCCCAACCACAATTGTTGGCGCTTCATACTCTCACGCGAATATCTTAAAGTTTGTCATTTCTACTCTGGTCCGCCCTCGGCCTATGAACTAACCAAGAGCAATCTTTCAAGAGGCGTACCACAGCAGCAAGCGCGACCCCGTACACCACCGAAGTCGTCATCTACCCAATCACAGCATGTCTCCCCATCTTCTCATCGATCAGGGACATGGGTCACGTCTCCGCGTACCTCATACTCCGGCCTTGTGAATCAAGGAGTCGACTTATGGCACGCCGACTCTGCAGATGGGGCGAGTGACAATACTGACGAGGGTGATGAGGAGGATATCGTTTACGACGATGATGAGGACGAATTTGGCCTGCCCAGCATTGCGAGTATGCGGAAGAAACAGACCAAGAATGCCAATAAATCCCAGCTCCAAACTTCTGATTCCGGTAACGCTGCGCATGGCAACAGTACCTTGGGAGTCAACTTGGCGAACAGTAGACAACGCGCAAACAGTTCGGATATCGCCGAGGAGCGCGGGGTGTCTATGTATCCGACGACGAGAAAGAGTGAGGGCAAGATTCTACGGCCTCAGTACAAAGATATCCTGAAAGGTACTCAATCTCACTCCTACGAAGCACCATTCGATCAGATGCTGATTGTCGCTGCTTTAGATCCCGCGAACGCCTTGAATCTTATCGATCATGCACCGCCGCCGAAGAATGGGTCGCCAAAGGAGATGGAAATATACTCGAGCAGAATCTCAAGAATCAACAAATTCAAACGTCTACTTCAGACTAGCACCGTTTCCTTATCGGAGTTGAGAAATTTGGCATGGTCTGGCATCCCTGCTGAAGTCCGCGCCATGACTTGGCAAATCCTGCTCGGCTATCTTCCGACGAACAGTGAACGGCGAGTTTCTACACTAGAGAGAAAGCGCAAGGAATATCTCGACGGTGTTCGACAGGCTTTCGAACGCAGCACCACTCCGGCTCCCGGCAATCCACCTGCTTCCTCCGCAGGTCGCGGCAGAGGCCTGGACGAAGCGATATGGCATCAAATTAGCATTGACGTTCCTCGCACCAGCCCTCATATTCAACTCTACGGCTATGAAGCTACACAACGCTCCCTGGAGCGAATCCTCTATGTCTGGGCCATCCGACATCCTGCCAGCGGTTATGTACAAGGAATCAATGACCTTGTCACTCCATTTTGGCAGGTTTTTCTCGGCATGTACATGACTGATCTCAATGTAGAAGAAGCCATGGATCCAGGCCAATTGCCGCGGAGTGTGCTCGATGCTGTGGAGGCGGATTCATTCTGGTGCCTCACGAAGCTTCTTGATGGAATTCAGGATAATTATATATATGCTCAACCGGGGATACACAGGCAAGTGAGAGCTTTGCGCGACCTCACAATGCGTATCGATTCTACGCTCGCCAAACATCTTGAAAACGAAGGAGTCGAATTCATGCAATTCAGTTTCCGATGGATGAACTGCTTGCTGATGCGGGAGATGAGTGTTCAGAACACCATACGGATGTGGGACACGTACATGGTATGTTCGATAGTTTTCCACCATCCCGAGCGGCATCCATAGCTTCAGCATCATATTAACTCATCATCAGGCTGAGGAGCAGGGCTTCTCGCGCTTCCACGTGTATGTTTGCGCTGCGTTTCTCGTCAAGTGGTCAGACCAGCTGATCAAGATGGACTTTCAAGTAAGTTCTGATACCACTCACGTCTAGAACCCGCCGAGTTGCTAATTTTGCGCAGGAAATCATGATGTTCTTACAGGCACTTCCAACAAGGGACTGGACTGAAAAGGACATTGAACTCTTGCTCAGCGAAGCCTTTATCTGGCAGAGCTTGTTCCAGGACTCCCGTGCTCATCTTCGCCCTGCTGGCGACCAATCACCTAAGAACGGCTTGCAATGACAACATACACGAGTCTATTCAGCTGTCAACCATGCCTCTGATAGAATGCCCATGCCTTGCTGGGAACACGTGTTGCCCCTCATCCTCGCCGAGCTCGGGGCTCACCTGAAGCGGACAAATCTGGATTCGCTTCCCAGACGAGGCTCACCACGTGGCTGTCTTATTCTCAGGACCGTCTGTAGGGCCACACATCGCCTTCTTACTGCCTGCCATCGTCTCAAAGCATCAACAACCCTATACACCATATCTCGCCTCCGACAAAGCTCATTTGGTGAAGCTTTTCTGTGAGAGCACCGGTCAACTATCTGGAAATATCTAATAACTCTTCACGCTTACTATAACGATCTCACAAATTGATCCTTACCATCACGCTGCGCGTCTCTGGTAAATGTCGCATCCTACCTTGTAGCGGTTGCTGGGTGATCCTTGGCTTAATTCTCCAAAGAGCCTTTCTCTTCGTGCTAGTAACATCACATACGTCCGTGCATAATCTTGGACATACATTGCTCAGCGACGTGGCTTTCAGGAAACCCGATTGAGCCCAGACCAGTGACTCCTTGAAGCCAGGCGAGTCTCCGAATCGACCTGCGATGGAGTTTAGTCTGTCGTTCTACTAGGTTGCATCTGGACATCGGTTTGAACTTGGCGCAAGAGCGAAGGGGCTCCACAGAGAGGCCTAGAGCACAATTGAAGGCAGAGAGCCCTGTCCTGCTGCATGTGTGAACAGTCCGATGATAGAAACCGCTTCTGCCTTGTAAATAATTCCAAAAGCATTCGAAACAAACGTTACGAAGCATATTAAAGTCTCACTGCTCCAATGCTGAGGATTACATTTAACACATCCACTGAAAATCTATTTGTTCTGTACCTTCCAGGTTCTTGTTGCATGTATGCCTGTGCTATGCTGCTGATAGAGAGGTATTATTACTGCCCTAAAATGCGGAGATCTGATAAGATAAGTGGGTCGGAAATACTTTGTCGCAGGAATTGCCACCTGACGCTCTACGCCTCCGTCAAATAACAATTTACATTGCCCTTCTGTTTGTTTTGATCTCTTAGCCAGTTTATCGTTGAGGTTCTCTCGATATGGCATCAGGTCGGAAGGATTTTCTAAACCAACCTGCGCCCGAAAATTATGTCGCAGGTTTAGGTAGAGGTGCGACAGGCTTCACCACCCGTTCTGACTTGGGACCTGCGCGCGAGGGTCCTACACCTGAGCAGATTCAGGCGGCTCTTGCGAAGAGAGCGCAACTTCTCGGAGCAGCGCCCCCAACCGCATATGGCGCAGGACGCGAAAAGGGCGGACGAGAAGAGAAGGAGGAAGAAGAGGAAGATGAACGTTTCCAAGATCCGGACAATGAGGTTGGGCTTTTCGCCTACGGACAATTCGATCAAGAAGATGACGAAGCGGACCGCATCTACAAAGAAGTAGATGAGAAGATGGATAAGCGCCGGAAAGCAAGAAGGTTAGTACATGTCTCCCATTCCTGTATTTTGGAGATGCGTTGTTCATCGGGTTTACCCCCCGTTTGTTGGACAGATGACCGACTTGATTCCTTCGCCACCTATAGGGAAGCTCGAGAACGACAAGAACGTGAAGAGTACGAACGCAAAAATCCGAAAATTCAACAACAGTTCGCCGACCTGAAGCGCTCACTAGCCTCTGTTTCAGAAGAGCAATGGGCCAATCTTCCGGAAGTCGGAGACCTTACGGGGAAGAATCGAAGAGCTAGGCAGAACCTACGACAGCGCTTCTATGCGGTACCAGACAGCGTTATTGCCAGTGCAAGGGACTCCACCCAGTTTGAAACCACCATAGCCGACGACGGCACCCAGACGGATGTCCGTGGAGCCGAGGCAGACGGCACGATGACGAACTTTGCGGATATTAGTGCTGCTCGTGATAAGGTGCTCAAGGTCAGGCTTGATCAAGCTGCCCGGGGTTCCACTGCTGATTCCTCCTCCGGGAGTGCGACCAACATCGACCCGAAAGGATATCTCACAAGTCTGACGCAGTCGGAGCTGAAAGCCGGCGAAATCGAGATTGGCGACATCAAGCGAGTGCGTGTCTTATTGGAATCTGTGACCAAAACGAATCCTAAGCACGCTCCTGGATGGATTGCACTTGCACTATTGGAAGAACTTGCTGGAAGAATTGTGGCCGCCAGGAACATCATTGCCAAAGGTTGCGAACTATGCCCGAAGAGTGAGGATGCGTGGCTCCAAAATATTCGTTTGAACGAAGGCCACAACGCCAAGGTTATTGCAGCCAATGCAATCAGAAATAATGATCGTTCCACGAGACTTTGGATTGAGGCCATGAGACTGGAGACTGATACTCGCGCGAAAAAGAATGTGCTTCGGCAAGCTATTCTCCACGTGCCTCAGTCTGTTGCCATCTGGAAAGAAGCCGTGAACCTGGAAGAAGACCCCGCCGATGCGCGTCTTTTACTGGCGAAGGCAGTTGAAATGATTCCCTTGTCTGTTGAATTATGGCTTGCTCTTGCCCGTCTAGAAACACCGGAAAATGCACAAAAGGTCCTGAATGCTGCTCGCAAGGCCGTCCCTACGAGTCATGAAGTTTGGATCGCGGCTGCACGATTGCAGGAGCAGATGGGCACTTTCGAGAAGGTTAATGTGATGAAGAGGGCAGTCCAAGCTCTGGCAAGGGAAAATGCCATGCTTAAGAGAGAGGAATGGATCGCCGAAGCTGAGAAGTGCGAGGAAGAGGGAGCCATTCTCACATGTGGCGCAATCATCCGTGAAACTCTCGGATGGGGCCTTGATGAAGACGATGACCGCAAGGATATCTGGATGGACGATGCAAAGGCCAGTATCAACAGGGGCAAGTACGAGACTGCACGAGCGATTTATGCTTATGCATTGCGTGTCTTTGTCAACCGTCGATCTATTTGGCTCGCGGCTGCCGACCTGGAGCGTAACCATGGCTCCAAAGAGGCTCTCTGGCAAGTCCTCGAGAAGGCAGTGGAGGCATGCCCTCAGAGCGAAGAGCTGTGGCTGCAGCTCGCGAAGGAGAAGTGGCAAGCTGGCGAGATCGACGACGCTCGACGCGTGCTCGGGCGGGCTTTCAATCAGAATCCGAACAATGAGGACATCTGGCTTGCTGCTGTCAAATTGGAAGCGGATGCAGACCAGACAGATCAAGCTAGGGAGCTCCTCGCAACCGCCCGACGGGAAGCTGGCACTGACCGTGTTTGGATCAAGAGTGCTGCCTTTGAACGGCAACTGGGCAACATCGACGAGGCGCTTGATCTTGTTAACCAGGGGTTGCAGCTGTATCCCAAGGCCGACAAACTCTGGATGATGAAGGGGCAAATCTACGAATACCAGAACAAATATCCGCAAGCCAGAGAAGCCTACAGTACTGGTACCAGAGCTTGTCCCAAATCGGTACCGCTTTGGCTGTTGGCCTCGAGACTTGAAGAGAAGTACGGTGCTGTTGTCAAGGCTCGTTCAATTCTTGATAGGGCACGCCTTGCCGTCCCAAAGAGCGCCGAGCTATGGACAGAGAGTGTCCGCGTGGAACGGCGTGCAAATAATATCGGACAGGCCAAGGTCTTGATGGCTAAGGCCCTGCAGGAAGTTCCGACCTCCGGTCTACTATGGAGCGAGAGTATCTGGCATCTCGAACCTGGGGCGCAACGGAAGGCCCGTACTATGGAGGCCATCAAGAAAGTTGATAACGACCCGATGGTGTTTATCACGGCAGCCCGTATATTCTGGGAGGATCGTAAACTGGAAAAAGCCATGACGTGGTTCGAGAAAGCCATCGTGGCGGACAGCGATCACGGCGACGGCTGGGCTTGGTACTACAAATTCCTGCTACAGCATGGTACAGAGGTTCGTTCATCTTCGTCCATTTCTGATTTATTGTCATCATATCTTGAGACTAACTGTTCTTCCCTACAGGAAAAACGAGCAGACGTTGTGGCCAAGTGCGTCGCCACTGAACCCAAACATGGCGAGGTTTGGCAGTCTGTGGCCAAGGACCCGGCCAACGCACGCAAGTCGACAGAAGAGATTCTCAAGATGGTTGCAGACCGTCTCACAAAGTAAATCAAATGTACACTAGCAGGTTTTATTTTATTGCGTTGTTCAGCCGAGACATTTGCTATCACGGATTTGGCGTTCTGGAGAATGGCAACCTCGAACAAGGACTGATGAGAATGCTTGCTAGAAGCAGCAAAGATAGAAATCTACAATAATCTTATAAAGCAATGACAGCATTACATCTGACGAGAAATGCGTTTAGCAAGTCTAAGATGTGCCACCATTAGATAGGTCAATATGAAACTATCAAAAGAGCAGAAGAGCACATCTAGTAATATACAGCAAGATGAAGAGGAAGTAGACTCGAAAACAACACACAGAGCAGGTCCCACTTCGCAAGCTTCATATCTTCTCATCACAAGTGGCAAACATGTAAATTCGACCCCCGACATACCCTGATTTCAAGAGACAGAAGGGGGCGGGAAACAAAAAGAACAAAGAGAAATCTAAAAGAACCGCAAACTAACCGAGTCCTGGGTATCAAACGCGACTCGCAGCACATTCAAGCACTGTCATTTCCATCTTTTCTTCACCATCGCGCATAACATCCCTCCAGTATGAACTGCCAAGGCTGTCCTTCCTGAAGCCTAGGTAGGAAGCAATACTCCACGAATAAACAACCACAGTGACAAAAAGAGAAAAACGGCAAGAAATAGTACAACAGAGATTTTAGTTCAAACTCCATGCCAAATGCAAACCCATGATGTCCAACCAATGACAACAGTCCTTGTGACTCCAAAGACGCCTTAACAGCTGCCACCTCTCCAGACCGGCATGCTGCAGTCTTTGCGCAGTAGAAACATGCTAATCACATGCAACTAAGAAAGCATAAACGAACTGAAAAAGTGAGGAGGAAGGGGAAGGAGAATAAAGGGGAGGGGAAGCCGGTCGTTCGACGGGGCAATTCGAGGGCCTCATAGACGAAACAGCCAGGGAGAGCCACTGTAGGTCGACAAACGAACGCTCATGAGGCCAGAGAAAGGCACTCGTCTAGTAATGAGCCCAACTGAGCCCGATCTACCGCGGTGGCCCCTTCCCAGTCCAACAACTCTGCATCTTCCTCCACTTCCATTTCATCTGAGAACTGGATCGGTCTTGTGTCATTCTCGGCAGTATCAGCAACTTCGTCGATTTGGTCCTGTTTCTCGGTCTCCAATTCATCCTCGAAATAGCCTCCCATAATATGATCGACAATAAGAGGCATATGACTGAGCACTCCTCCTCCAATTTCCAGCGCTAATCGAAGATCTCGAACTCCGAGAGGCTTCCGATTCCTAGCTTCTTTGGCCTCGACGGGTAGAAGCCCAGTCGCGCTGTCTTTAACGATCTCGCCGCGAGTATAGGCCAGCTCCTCTAACTCAAGTTGCTGTCGATATTTGCGCATCATCATGCCATTGATCGTGCCCGACGGACCATTGCACCTGGTACGGGAAAACACCACGGATAGTACTTCTTTAACGAAAGTTTCTGTTGCAATCGCCATAAACTCAGCACACGGGAAGCCTGCACCGCTAACTACAGACTCCTCATAGCATATCGGTATCATTCGCGCATGTATTGATTCGGCGTCTGGAAATTCGCCAGTTTCCGATGCCAAGGGTTGCGCGTAGCGTTTCCGAATCTCTAACTCCCAATCTGGCGGTCACCGACCAGTTAGTCCGGCTTGATTAAAGTAATGCTCAAGTGTGTATGAACTTACTTGTTTTATTCAAACCCCCAGCACTAGCTGGGACTTGGCTAGGGAGTTTGATCTGTTTCGCGAGATGATATTCTTCCACTTCATTGGGCACGGTCTCATGGGGGTCACGCTGGTTATGACGACAAAGTCAGAGCCCGCCGTTATCCAGAGAATTTCCTGGTTACATACCTCTGGAATCGCTTTTATTCGCCGACGGTCTCTGGGAGGTAATTGCATGACCTCTGTTTTCAACCTGGCCTCCGCAGCATCTCCAGAGGAGGGTTTCGACACGACCGACGGCTTGTCGTTCGCTGACACCCAACTTGCCACGCCATGGTCGGGGAGATCTCTTGTGAGGTTGCCTATGATCGCACATATAAAATTGTTGTGGAGGTGTTCGATCTTCTGGTCGGCGCAAATGATGTGATCAACGCGCGACGCGAGCTCATTCTGATTGAGATGTCCTGCCGCAGAGGATCAGTTGTCAGCTTCATGACGAGCAAAAGAAGCGGACTGAAGCGAATGAGAATCAGGCGCACATACCCAGAAGGAATAGAGTTGTAGACTCTTTGTACTCGGCCCAGTTTTCACCGATAGCGGCTTTCAGCTCCGTGTAGATAGGTTCGAGATCCAATCGCGGAACTGATATCAGAGCCTTTGTAGACTTTTGTGTCGTCGCAGGGCCAGGGGCTGCGGTCTTGGATGAAGCTGTCGCAGTTGATGCAGAGTCTGTCCGACTCAGAGCTGCCGGATCGATCTGCATGATTGCAAGGCTCGCAGAGGCGCGACGGGCTGCGCGAAGCCGGAAGTGGGGAGAACTAGGCCTTCATTAATAAGGATACATGCCATGAAACTGGCCCCCAATTTGCTCCGGAGGTCGCAGATGATGAAGGATCGCAAAATTGGACGAAAGCTCGATGGAAAAGGCGGCGCGTTGATGACCGAGGCGATGGAAGGAGGTCGGGGGTGAATCGCGGAGGAGGACTTCTTCCCCGCCAAAAGCAGAAAGATGAGGTTCAGTCACGACAACCGGCCACAATTTGCGGCCAGGGGTACTGCTCGCAGAGAGGACAATACTGCAGAGATATCTTGATGATTTAAGAGCTAATGGTCCATTGGTAACTACGTATACAGCTGCAAAGAGTTTCGTTCAGGGTACGCCTAGTAAACTAACTTGACTACATCCTCATTGAGCACACCGAATAGTCTACCAATCTCTTCCATAATTTCCATAATCTCAGTCGATAATTGACCCGTCACCAGGACTAAATAAGATCAGTCGATGTCAGATCAATTCGCAATATGTAGCTCCATAGAGCGTCCATGCGTTCATGAGTGGCGGAAAGGGACAAGGCTCAACTTACTGTAGGCATAGAGCACGGCATAATCTCCATCTCTTGTCAACCGAGAAGCCTCAGGGTCCTTGCGATAGCGGAATATACGGGCAAGGAGTCGATCTTTTGCATGCTCAATGTTCGGAAGTACATCGATCAGCGGATATTCCAATTTCATAGAAGACGCCATGACTGTCAAGTGTCAGCTGGTCAGAACACAGCAATGTGTTAGGGATGTGCAAGAGTCTACCTGACAATAAGTGGCTGATGCGAGCAGATAAATGTTCTCTTTCCTGAGCTGTATAACTGAGCAGAGCCAGTTCACCTTCCGAAGCAGGCACATTTTTGATCATGTCTAGATTCATGGCGTGGAATGCGTTCACCATGCTCCTTGTGCGGCGGAGTATATTGCTGTATGCAGCATCGGGAAATGGACTCTTCAGCTCAAATTCTGCACGAGCTGCGGCTTGAAGAGCCTCCAGACGAGACAGAAACCGCTCAATCTCCAGCTTCTCTCTTGGGGTCATGAATCCCACGAAATTTTCGCCTTTCGCCAGTAGGGACAACGGGTAACGCTTCCAGATCAGACTCATACGAAGCCATAACAGACTCAGACCGTCCTTGAGCTCCTTGCGCGCGCTAATAGGCCAAATGAGCCGCGTAACGATGATGCCCCAGATGCAGCCAGACAAAACCGCTGCAACTCGATGGAGCGTTATCTCGGTGATGATGGGAGAGTCGCCACCTTCGTCCTCGTCGTCCCTACCCTCTTTCTGCGTCAAAGAGTACGCGTACAGTACAGAAAGATTATAGGTGAGCATAATGAATCGACCCATCGGTCCTTTCCCCATGACAACGATTATATAAGATGTCCATGTTGCCATGAGCAGACCGAGAATGGCCAGTCCAAACACGTTCCCATCAGTCACGTACCATGCCGTAATGGCACAGACCGCTCCTAGGCATGTACCCAGGAATCGGGAATAACCAGTGGTATTGGATGCCCCGATTGTCATAGAACAGACCAACATATACGATAACAAACCCCATTCACCTCTCCAGTGTGAATAGAGAGGCCGTGTGGATTCAAGGAAGGCCGGCAATGCATACAGAGTTGCTCCTGTGCCGACCTTGATCGCGAACTTTGTATCTTCACGTCGGAATACTCCAAGCGATTTCCAGATTCGATAGCTGAGGCGCTCCTTCGCGGGTAGATTTTTCGGGAGTTTTGCTGAAGCTTCCAGTCCAGAAGGTCTGATAGAAGCCACAGGAGTCATCCCTTCTGTTACCGTCGGCCCAAGTAACGGTTGTTCTATACGATCTTTCCATTAGGACCAAGTAGTTACTCTGAAGCACTTGTGCCAGCTTGACAGGACTTACCAGAATCGAGAGGCTTCGTGTTCTGGGTTTGGACTGTTCTCAAACGCCATACTTTTAACCAGTCCCATGATCTCCCGTTCGGTCTCTCCTCGGCTTCGAGTTGTAGTTCGTCTAAGATAGCCAGCAGGTCTTTCAGCTGTTCGCCAAATTCCAGCAGCGAAAAACTGAAATGTCCGCAGCTGGCAGAGACTTCCTCGAGATCCGCTTCTACCTCCGGCGTTTGGATCTGTAGAAGTTCCTTCTGACGATAGATAACCTTCAGGGCTTTCTCTCGCGATTCTTTATAAAGTTCTAGCGCGCGATCAAGACTAACATGGAACCTACTGTTGACAGAGACTTTATAGTCAGGCGCAGGTGTAAAAGGAATCTCTTTGAAAATTTCTTTCAAGGTGAAAGCAAGAGATCGCTGTTGACTGTTAGCATAATCTCAACATGGTTCAGCCACAAGGCGATTGACATACCATGGAAGGCCCTAATTGGCTGATGAACAGTGCAAACAAGTCTTCGGGATGAAGGGTATGCTCGACAGAAGATTCTTCGTCTCCAGTCAGATTCGGATCAAAGTGGTCTCCATTGAGCCGGTGACCATCTTCTGCTGCTGCTTCTTCTCCTCCAGGTTCTTGTTCCGGCCTCTCGTCAATCGATTCGAGGGGTGTACTTTGCCCGTGCGAGGAGTACGGACTCGGCGATGGCACATGGTCAGTACCGTTAGGAGTATTCTTCTTATCGCGACCAGGTGCTGGATCAGCCAGCTTCGCTTGCTTCAAAAGTTGGAATTGCAGCGAAGCAGCACTGCGCAGGCCACCCATATTGTGTGTGATATCTTGGACCCATCGAACTAAGTTCTTTTCTAGCCTGTATTCCTTCTCTGTCCCCGCGACGAAGTGCTCCAGCTTTGCCTCGCGGACAAGCGTATCGAGTTTGGCATATGCATTTTTATGTCGCTCAGCTGCGTCGAGGAATTCGGCCGTCTGAAGTTCCTCCTCAGAGCCACTCAGAAAACTGTCCGTAATCAGGGCCAGCATGATTGCCAGAGTCTCGGTCACAGTAGCGAGGTTCGAGCGTAGCTTCTTCCGCGCAGAGATGGGAAATATCAAGAATGACACGGCCATGGCTATGGTGACGCCCATGATGACCATCTTCAAGACCTGGACAACCTTGGCGAAGGACAAATCTCCGCTTTGCACCGCACCTTCTTTCGTCAATACGGTGATCGTCGCAAGCGAAGCAAGGGAACAAGCGACGTTCACAAGCGGATCGCCGAATCTTTGCTTCGTCCATCCTATGAAACCCAAGCCACCACCGCAGAACACTATAAGAACAACGGCATGGCCAACTGCGCGCATGTCCAGCGTATCCTGGAAGAACATGCTAACACACATGCTCGTGAGGGAGATGAAGGCTGCGTATAGGAAAGCCAAGAGAGCGCAAATCAGCGCCTTGTACATGCTGCCTTGTGACCGCGCTGGATGGAAATATACTGTGACAGTAGCCACCACATGCTTGCCATCTTGATGACCCAGGAAGGCCGCAACAGCGGGAATGAAAGTAGCAAGAGACCCGAGTAGATAGGCCAAACTGCATTTTAAAACCCCTATTCCGGGCTCGGAGGTGACAAAATCACGCGTCCAGCGCCATACGTCTGAGATCCAACTCCAAACCCGCGATAGAACGTCTTGACGGTTCGTGGAGACTTCCCCGGAGAGAAGCCCCCGTCGCTCCTCATCATCATTGCTGGTTACATTATGTGAGCTCCGTAAACTAACAAGCCCTCTTAAGCGTTGACCAGTCTTTGGTAGAACAAACGTCGCTTGTCGAAGCTGCATGCAATACAAAAGTCAGAACGGCGGATGTCTAAATGTGAGAGCTGGGGAGGGCGATCCATATTACCTTCGTTGGGCGCAGAAAGCGACGGGAACCTCTAGACGAGTCCCCAGACAGAGGCATGTTACCAGCTCATTGTCCTTTGCCTTTCACAAGGCAAACAGAAGAGCCCATTATTGTGAACTTATGCAGTATTCGAAATTGAGTCGCATTGTTCAACCAGAAGCTTCCCTTGACGCTTGGCCCGGACTGTTTGGGCGATCCTTGTTGGGGTGTCCACTTTTGCTGGTGTGGAGCGCGTCAGGACTCAGGAGCCATTACGTAGTGCTACTGCCACGTCCTTTGGAATATTATTGCTAAATATGTAGTCGAACAAAAGATAATATGTGCAGATGTTTTGCTATGATTTAGACTATATATCCATCGACAATCCGAAGCATGATTAGCAATCAAGAGTCACGAGCTCCAGTAATGACCTTCACTATCGCCTTAGTCGCATTGAGATGATCCTATTCCAAGCCTTCTACCTTCCAAACCTTGACTGCGGCATCAGCACCGGCAGAGGCAATCCTAGACCCGCCTGCGAGCCAGGCGACACCATTGACACCCTCCTTGTGAGCATTGGACACTTGCAGCCAATCTCCTGGGTTGGCTAAACTCCACACGAAGATGTTCGTATCCAAAGAACCGCTCGCCAAGAGTGTGCCACTTCCGTTCCAGGCAATAGAAGTGACTCTTGCTGTGTGTGCCGTCCAGCGGTCAGTGACCAGACTGCCGTCTGCCACCTGATACACGAGCACGCGGCCTCGCGAGTCACCAATGGCCAGCAGAGAACCATTGGGCGAAAAGGCAAGAGCAGACACTGGGTTCCGAGAGGCTTTGATATCCGTCTTAGGAGACAGACTCGAGTTGGAGATTTCACAGATCTGCACGGATGAATCTTCGCCTCCAACCGCCGCGACATTTCCATGAGCCGCGACAGCAGTAACTGTGGATTTTGGTTTGAAATCGCCGGTCTTCTTTCCGTCCCTATAGATCTCAACCCCTTCAGATGTACCCACCAAAACTGTCGAATCACCGGCGGTGACGCTCTTGGGCTGTCCAGAAAGCTTTGATTTACTTCCAGAGTAAGTTCTGGCGCCGATATCGACGGACCGTAGGGTATCATCCCAAGCCACACTATAAATCCTGCCAGTTCCTTCCTGGGTCGGCGCGAGACCTGCGACATATGCCGAATGGCAGTCCCCGTCCGCCTCCTCGGCGGATCCAGTGGACACGTCCCAGCTGCACACCCTTCCATCAAAGCTACCGGTCCATAGGGTCTCGTCCTTACCCTCAGCGCGGGATACAGTCAAGGATGTTATGCTCTTCTGGTGGCCTTGAATTACCTGTCTAGGGTTAGGTGTCCCTTCGACTAGGTAGTTCAGGTTACCGCTGAGCGATAGACTGATAAGCAAATTGTCGCTTCTGCCAGAAGGCCAAACGACGCCCACTTGCTGATCGCGGACGTTGGAGCTTCCTTCCTCTCCCATGGTCCAGCTCTGACAGACCTTGCCTGCCTCCGCATCCCAGATTTTCACGGTTCGATCAGCGCTTGCGGTGACAAACTTCTTCGAATCCTTCGACCACGACACGCTGAAGATACTTCCTTTATGCTCTCCTTCGCCAATCTGACCTTTAGGTTCGCCAGTCTTCCCATCGTAGAGCCAGATCTTTCGATCGGCACCAACACTGACCAATGTCGAACCATCGGGGCTGAATCCAACTCCGTATATGTAATTCGTGTGCTTGTCCCTGATTCCTGTGTTGAATTTGAACGGCGCTCCGTGGTAAAACACTAGGTTTTTGTCGTCGCCAGCGGCTGCCGCTCGCAGCGGTCTTTGTTGCCTGATGGAGACCGAATTGATCTGCTGTGTATGTCCATAGATCTCACCAACAGTGTTGCCACTATCCCAGGTGATACAGTGGCCGTATCTCTGCTTTCCATCACCAACGGCGATGATGCGCTGAGAGTCGCCGTCCCAGGCGAGATCATTGATACGACCGTTAACAATGCTGTACTCACCCTTTGTGATTCCTTCACCGACGCAATCCCAAACTCTTACTAGACCAGTAGCGTCACCACTGGCAACGTAAAAACCAGAAGGCGAGAAGCGAGCAACTGTTGTCTGTGCCTTATGTTCGGTATACTGCCTGGCGATGGCGGGGTTATCGATCGAACGCAAGAAGATCGATTTACCGGACTGTATGCCAAATCTTATCAGCTGTCGTTGATTCTGATTATCAGCAAAGTTTGCACCACAATATTCATACCGCATAAGCCAGACGTTCTCCTTTTGCATCCGAGGACAAGTGGGTGGGCTGACCCCTCGTGGTGGAGGGGCTGGCAGCCCAGATGGATTCTGCGAGTCCAGTCAGCATTTATATCGCTTAGAGCAAGAGACAGAGGAAATCAACCATTGGTGATTGGCATGACTGAACCAGCAGACAATGACAAATGATCAATGATATAAAAACGCACAGCAGGGGGAAAAGGAGCAGTTGAGGGTGTTGCAGATGGAGGATTGTTTACTCCGAACCAGCCACTACGTTCTACAGGGACGCTTGACGTATGTAGTGGAGAAGGCCAGTTGAGCAACCACAACCAAAACCCCCTGGAACAGAGAAGCACGAATGATCTAAAACCGAAAGAATTAAGTCGGATTGTGCAAATAGCCGAGGTGAACGGTATAGATTCTATCCATAACATAGCTCTTCCTAATTCGATGAATAGTAGTAGTACAGGTATCTCCCCTCCCATTGCCAACATCCCGGGGGTTGATAAATATGATAAGACATGAAAATCAAACAACTCCGGCCGTGCATAATTCGACATCATATTGAATACATGCAAAACGAGCTTCCCACGTCTAATAGATCGGGGTTCCCTCCATTCTCGCCTTTGCTTCCGCTGCCAGGATCTCGGGATGTCTGTGGACACTTGGCATGAGGCCGATGCCGATTGCTCTCCGAATAGCCTTTGCAATCTTTCGCTGGTTGACCGGTCGTAGGCCGGTTGTGCTTCTGTGCTTTATGCGGCCCATTGGGGTGATGTATTCGGACATTATAGAGAAGTTCTGCGGTGGAAATAGTTACCGGTTAGCCATCAACCGCCATCTTTGCGCTCAAACTAGAATGAGAGCATAGCGTTCTGAATTCCAAAGCGAACCTTGTAGAGATGAAGCGGATTCATGTTCAAAGCGTCAAAAGCATCTGCTGCCGGGCCCTGGCGTTTCTTCCACTTCTTCATTTCCGCGGGACTGAGATCATGGGGAGCATAGATATCACCCGCTTTCCAATCACGAGTCTGGAACTTTTCCAGGGCCCTACTTTCACCTTGGGCCTTTTGGTCCTCGAGGAATTTTTGGCGGTTTGGTAGCCGACGGCGCTGAAACACTCTGTCTAAACAAAAGTCAACAGCACGTTCAGAAAAAATCTCTTTAAAATGACTCTCTGAAATTGTTCTTCGAGAAATAAGGGAGAAGGAGATATGCGCACTTTGAAACAGAGAAGCAGTACGTTGATGCGCTGTCTTGCTGGGCAGCGTCGAACTCCATCGGCAAGTCGATAAGGACCCAAGCCTCGATCCTAACGACCGAAAAGGTGACGAAGAAAAGAGAGTGAAAGTCATCTTGTCAGCACTGTCTTCACCCGGCCTAGGATCAGATTGAAGGAAGTTTGGTGATGAGACGAAGTGACTCTGGTCCGAAGACTCAAACAGAAAGTGGAGCACGTCAGTTCGGATTTCTTTTCGCTGCGCCAAGAGCCGCACCACTTCCGCTGCTGTCTCCCTAGACAAGATCTACTACAAGAATCTCTTTCATTATTGCTGTTTCGTCAACGTCTAGCAAAGCCAAGGTACTTTTGGCATTCCTCCATGATGCAAGTTGGCACGGCTTGGCTCTATTGAATCAATACATATTCTGAACCGGTTCTCCAGCCTCGAGGGATTTTTTCAAGACCTATCTGGCAGCCGGTTGGTCTTCCGGCTTTTATCAACATGCAATCCCATCTTACGAGACGAGTGTTTCGAGCCATCGTGAATAATGAGCCTTTATTCCCCTCGCAATGCTGCAATCGACTTCTTCAGATTACGCGGCATCACCGGGCTCGGAGGTTAGGCATTATCAATCCGCACCATACTCAACGACGGAGCCTTTTCGCGTTCAACATGGCACCCCCAGCCAATACTCCGCAGCCTGCAACTTTACCTTCTGAGGCCGGCTTGAAACCGATGAGGGACTTAAAGAGAGCGCTGTCTGATAAAAGTAGGGGTCCTGCACTTGGTGTATTGACAAAGGCGTTTCACGACTTCTTCGTGGCGCGAGCGGAGAATTCCGAGGTCATTACGGGGTATCAGGCGCAACTGCTCTCTATGACATGGAAATACGTGAGGTCTCATGAAGCCGAGCTGGAAGCCGAAGACTGGCAGACAATGTATTCTACAGAGAACCTTGAGAATGTGCTGTTTGTGCTGTCGGAAGCCAAATGCCTTCCAGAATCGCGTGAAGCTGTTCTCAAGGTAGCTCGTTTCGCTTTTCTGGAACTATGCGCTGACCATGGCTATGGTGCCAATAATATCAGTCGACCTGCCCTCTCTGCCTATATCAAGTTGCAAGCCTTGAACGGCAACCCAGAGGAAGCACGGCACGTTGTCGAGAGGTTTTGGAGCAGGCTGCGTAAGACCAAGCCTTCGCCATGGCTTACAGTGATGAGGGGCTTTGCCATGAACAATGATAAGCAGCAACTCCGCTGGACCACCAAGAAAAAATTCGATGAGCTAGGTATCAAATTCGATTGCGAAACTCACGAACAATTGGTCAAAATGCTCATTGAGCAAGACTTACTGTCGGCTGTCAAAATCATGTATGAGTGTCCAATCTCTGGCGAGAAAGAGCCCACACTTGCTACCAAGAAAGCTGTGGTCAAATATGCACTTCTCAAATCCGAGATATCCTGGGCGAAGCCTATCGTTGAGTCGGTCTCTCAGATGCCCAAATCAGAGACTGTGGGCATAATGTTGCTGTGGGAAGCGGTTCATGGCAAGAGCGCTTCTGAGATCTCCGAAATGCTTGAGACATGGACGTTGGAAGACCCTAACGTGGAGACGGCGCTTACTGCCTCTCACATCAATAACCTCATTCAATACGCCAATTCCATCAAGAACCCGCAACTTGCCACCGACTTTGCCGCGTTAACTTCTCAATGGAATGTTGTGCCAGATACGCAAACACGTCTCCTACGGTTGGAAGCTGAAATTATGGCTGGCGATGTGAGACAGACGATGGAATCGGTGGAAGCATTACAAGACGTCGGCTCATTCACACTGGAGAATTTGCCATTAATGAATAGGCTTCTAAGTATGCTTTGCTTGTTGGGGAAAGATGATGCCTTATACGACCGCGTTTCCGCTCTTCTGGACCCATTATTCGAAAACAATGTCCGTCTAGAGGCAGACACCCTGGCAGCACTGACGCACCTTCTGCTCTACCGGCGCGACTGGGAAGGCGTCTCAGAATTGCTTCGCCCCCGTCTCGGATCGTACGACTCGGAGGAGAGGACGAAAATCCGGCAGGCGCTCACCAATTACATCTTGGATACTACTCAGGATAGTGCAGACGCATGGGAGGCATACGGATTGCTGCAGGTCGCCTTTCCAGAAACAGGAGTGAGCATGAGGACCGAGATCATGACGTCCTTCTTCAAGCGCCAAAGAGGCGACCTCGCGGTCCTCGTATTTGGGCATATGCGCCAAGCGGAGGACTTCGCGCGACGACCGAAGCCCGATACTTATGCGCGGTGTTTCCAAGGCATTGCTCAAATGCAAGATGCTAAAAACCTGGAACTCGTCCACAACATGCTCAAGCTGGATGTAGAAGTCGACCTCAACACCCGACTCCTGAACGAGCTGATGCTGGCCTACGCCTGTTGTGATATGCCAGATAAGAGCATGGAGATATTCCGCGACATTCTGCAGTCAGAGGAAGGACCGTCAACGAGGACGATCTTAGCCTTCTTTAAGATGTGCGAGAAACACCACCATGGAACCCAAGAGGCGATGAGGATGATGGACAAGGTCAAACTACTCGAAATCGAGATGGACCGACGGTTGTATATGGCATACGTCGAAGCGTTGGCTGCACAGTGCGAGTTTGAGCTTGCGACTCAGGCCATTGACAAGATGCAAGAGGAAATTGGATCCTCTCCGACTCACGACTCGTATGTCACCTTTCCTCTGACAGCCCCTTCATTTTGACGCCGTTTTGTGGCGACAGTGCTAACAGTCCATATTGTAGAATTGGCCGCCTGTACAATGCCATTCCGTATCAATACTGGAAAGATGAGGTCGAAAAGTGGGCCAAGGCGCACTACCCGGAGCAATGGGCGCAGCTTGACAAACTTGAACGCACCGATCACGAAGAGGGCTTCAAGTTTGAGTTGGATAGCCGATAATCCTGGCCTATAGTGGGCCTTCATTGTACATATCTTCTACGCTACAGCATTCTGTATAGTATAATGGGATCGAAGTATCATATGGGATTAATCGAAATCCGCTCTTTTCTTCAAGGCTGGCTACTGTGCCTTCAGTATTCACCAACTTTGGTCGTGACGCGACCTATACAGTGCAAGGTCGCTTGAGACGACTCTAGGGTCCACACCCTGCGGATCCAAGTACGACACCGAAGCTGCTGAAATGACCTGGTGTCACGCCTACCACGCCATTCCCAGCGGAGCATTGCGGATCCCTCTCGCCAGAGCATTTGAGGGTAGTGTCCGCAGTACCGTAGCTGTAGTACTCCTACAGAGACACCGACACCGAGTGAGCAAGAGGAGAAAGCATCGATAACTTGGCTCGAGGACTTGGGACCCGAAAATCACACGGAGAGACTTACAATTCCGTAATGAACAAAGTTATACGGCGCGGTCACATACATATTCTAAAGCATAGCGTTAGCACTAACCTCAGATTCTAGCCAGCATCCTCACTGCGCAGCACGTACAGGGACACCGTCATCCGCATTATTTCCCCGGATAAGCGTCCCGTTCTGCGCGGTGCCAAAGTCAGCAAACGCCTGGTTGCCAATCGGAAATGCCGCGAGGGCATTGCTCCTGATCGACTTGGAGGGGAAATTCTGCGCCAAAGCGATATAAGACATGTACGTCAGGGAACCGCCGAGCGAGTGTCCCGCGGACTCGAGCGTATAGCCCGGATACTGGGCAATCAGGCTCTGGACCTCGGCGACGACTTCGTCGTGGACGGCGGCCCAGGGTTTGTACACGCCGTTCATGACTGTGACGCCCGGGGGGAAGCTGACGCCTGCCAAGGTCGGGGTGACCTGGGTGGTGTCGACGTCGTTGAGGATATCCGTGGCGGTGGTCGATCCTCTCATGACGACCGCGATGGTCTTCCTCGTGGTAGAGTAGCCGATATAACCCTAGGGTTCATTGCACGTATGAGCGACGGTCCAGTCACACTCTGGTTCTCAATGAGCGATAGGCCAAGGCACCTGGGTATCGGTTGCCACATCATTTATCTGCTTGGTGATGGTGACATCGAAGGCAGAGCCCACGCAGCCGGTATAAGCGGCAGAGGAGAGCTCGGCCGCTCGGTGCAAGTCTGGGAAAGCGGATGGATCTGCCGCATGTCAATTAGACAGACAAGTGCCTATACAACCACTGTCGCACGAACCGGATGTAGCCCGAGATTCCAGTGAGGGTGCAGCGCACACAAAGGATGCCAAGGACAGTCCTGCAACGATAACGGAAACCTTGGAAAGCATCTTGTCCTTTCGTAGACGTCCGTCGAAACTCAACAATGCAATTCAATGAGAAGACTGCTAATAAAAGAGGCCATCCAACAAGCCATTCTGAGCTTTATATACCGTAGTCTGCCCTTTCCAACCGAGGCTGGAGGCCTCAAGAAAGCCCACGATGCGTCCATCTGCCATTGGAGATTTCTCTCTGCCGTCGATCACAACGATAATGGCACGGGCATCCAGTCCGCGATCACGCTGAGACACCCAGTTCGAGCGCTGCAGAACGAATTGGCGCAGTCACCTCGCATTTCAAAGCATAATAGAGGA
Organism: Aspergillus quadricinctus; assembly: GCA_022814375.1. Lineage (NCBI taxonomy): Eukaryota > Fungi > Ascomycota > Eurotiomycetes > Eurotiales > Aspergillaceae > Aspergillus > Aspergillus quadricinctus. The sequence goes on from JAKLNT010000026.1 coordinate 50,021, forward strand.
CTCTCTTCGTGCTCCTTTCCGGGAAATCTCACCGACAACCCCTCATCCTGTCATGCCGAAGCAGGTTCTGTGCCAGTAGACTCGCATGCTCTCTCCATGCCAGACATGAATCATGCAAGGACAAGACAAGAAACAAAAGCACGACCTCGGCAAAGCTTCATTCCATCTTTTCGCCAGCGCTGAATGGCCAGAGAAACCAACAATTGACTTTGCAGAAACAAGCAAATCGTGCACAAGTGTCGGGTTCTCCGGCATTTGAAAATGCAGAAGAAGAAGTTTGCCCTGTTGAAGGGTCTCGATCGATCGACGCTATCAATATGCCGAGGGCATTGACGCGTCGGGGTAGGAGAGACGGAGATGAACACCCATTAAAGGCAACCGAGCCGTCCACATGCATCTGCAATCCGGGAGACGAAGCTAAACAGATGAAACAGCGCCAGTACCCCGCATTTTGCTGCAATGTTGTTCTTGGTGTTCGACCAGGATATCTCTTGTTTCCTGGCGTCGTCTCGGCTGTCGGCTGCAATGGGGGGCGGAGGTGCCGTTAGCTGTATGGATGCACGTTGATCATGAAGAGTGATAATAGTCATGGCACCTTCCCCTCTTCATCGATCTAGAGCATCCAAGCCGTGCTCAAGAGGGCTAAGGTAGGTGATGAGTGGGGGTAGTTGAGAACTCTTCAGTGAGGAGAACAAGTCCAGTCACATGAGGAAATGAAATGGAACAAGAACTTACAAGGAAAGATCCTCTTCATTCCATCCTTGCTGCTAACACAGCTGTGTGAGACGGTCATGTTGCGACACCAAAACAGAAAGAGAAAAAAAGAAAGGAAAAAAGATATGAAAGAAAAAGATGTGTTATCATTAAAATCTCATAACCTTTCTACTCAGTCAGTCCCATGCAATGTCAATATTAATGTGTTCAGAACCGCCTTTGCACTCTTTTTAACCCCCAGCAAATGCAACATCATGAATCTAGAGAGGACCCAAGTGCCTCTTTCTAACTATATATTACGAGAGCTTAACTGCTGCAAGTCGTTGGGTCATGCTGTGGTTGTGGTTAGATCCAGCAGAAGAACCAATACAACAGGGACTACTCACAAGTCAAAGAATGAGAACTGGCTAGGACTGCTACCGTATCTGTATACGAACCGGCTCGCAAGGTAGCTGCCGAAGATAGCCCGCAGATAGTTCTCCGGAACCTATTCAAAAGTCAGTCAGTCTTTTGCTTCTGCGTAAAGTAGTGGGAAAACGCACCCGATGTAGAATGGTGTCCAGACCAATCTTATCCAGGAGAAGATTGGGAAGGGCATCGCTCAAGACAGAGCGGCGGAGCTCAACATTATCCCACAGGTTCGTTTTTTGCAACTCCTCATCCAGCTGCGTAATGGCAACGCTGAGTCGGTCACTCAACACGCTGCGCAGAGCCCCAGTCTGCTCATGCTCGCGCCAGATCGCCTCAAATTCCAGTGTGGCGTTGGACTTGATGATCTCCTGCACTTGCCTGACGTAATCGCTGTAGAACTGTGGTACGGTGCCGTCTTCTCGGATGCACATGTTCTCGGCAAACTCCTTGTCGTCAAACGAGAGCGAGGCCAGAACTTCCAGCGAGGACGATGTCACACCGCCCTTGTTAGCGGAAGCATCCTTGAACAGGATGCATCCGGCGCGTTCAAGGCGCAGCTTGCTGTCCTGGGTGATGAACAGATTGGCACCCTCGACGATGTACGGAATGACAGACTTGCCATTCTGAATGAGCTTTCCAACAGTGGACAGGTCGATGGATTCTGGTCGTCCACCGCAAGGTACGAACACGTCGTAATGCTGGTCGGAGCGCAGGTGGAAAGTGTTGCGGAAGACCATTCCATTGTGCACGACTTCGCCGTTCGGAAGCTTGACGTCGCTCTCATCCACTAGGACGCGGTAGCCCTCAGGAGACAGTTTCGACAGGTCAAATTCGGAGATGGTGACGCGCTTCTTAGCCAGTCGGATCAGCTCCTGGCGATCCAAGCCTTGAGGGTCGACAATCACACCGGAACCATCAACAATGGCGGTGTACTTTTCGTTGGCGAGCAGAATTTCGTTGGATCCCAAGTCACCGTCGGGACCGCCAGTCTGGAGTTTGCGGATTTTGGAGGGATCAATGCCCAGCTTGCGGTAGATACCTTCCACATACTGGCGCACCGAAAGGGTAGTCATACCGTAGGTATCGTGAGGAATGCCACCTAGTCTGGGGCTCTTGCCCGTGAAGAAGGACTTCCACCACGGAGCACCGCGGGTGCGCGCGTGTTCTGTGGCCCAATCAACCAACTCAGCCGTGTTCTCGTCGGGGCCCATGAAGAGAATCTCATCCTTGCCATGTAGGTCAACAATTGGGTCCTTGATGCCCGGGCTGACTGGCGGCAACAGGAGATCCAGAATGCTGTCGATGTACTTTTCGAAGGCGACACGGGCCTTGTCCTGGTGATTAACATCCAGCAGAATGACACCCTTGGCACCGCCTTCCGGGATATCCTTGTTCTTGCGCTGCTGCGTGTTTGCCAAGTTGTAGTTTTCATCGAACAGGGAGCGCGCATTGATGCTGTAAGCTTCCTTGTTCCTACTCTTGACAATACGGATACCACCTCGAGCGATGTCGCGGAAACGCAGGTGGAACCCGCGGAACTCGGAGCTGATCACAAGGAACATGCCGTACAGACGCTGTGGGTACTCGTGTTCGGGTAGGAAATCGGGGTTCAGTCGGAAGCTGAGAGCCACCTTCGTCGGCGTGAAGAAGTTGGTCTTAAGAATGGAGATGTTGAATACCCGGAAGGCGCTCATAACCATTTCGTCGTGCTCGTTAGCAACGGTGCTTGTAATGAGCTGCTTGAGTCTTGTGCTGTCCAGGACTTCGTCGACTTGCAAGCGCAGGTAGCTGAGCGTTGGCAGGAAGTCATCCTCCGAGGCGCGAGTCTGCACATAATGGGTGTTGGCAAAGTCCAGGTAGAGCTTGTGGATCAGCTCCGGGTACTTGTTAATGATCTCGAAAATGTAGTCGGCCGTGAAGGTTTCGGTACGCAGCCGCTTCTTGATCTTCGACAGCAACTCTTGATGGACGCTGTTGTTGGCGTCAAGCACGGCAGTCAACGAGGTGTATTCCGAGCCCAGACGGTTCAGGAACTGCTGCACAAACACCCACGCGCAGTGAGCGTAGATAGTCTCCTGCAGACTCAGACGGCCAACGGCAAAGTGGTGCTGGAAGCGGTTCTGAGGAATGCAGTAAAGAAGAGAGGTCTCCTTAATGATCTGGTGGATGGCCGCCTCAATGGGAGGGTACTTGGCCGAGATCTCTGCATTCTTCAGCGGGCGCAGGTAGAGAGAGATGACCGTGATGCCGTTGGAGAAGTTTTCGAGATACTTCCTGGAGCTGGTTAAGCGGTAGTAGTGGTACAAGTCGGAGAGCGCGCTGAAAAGACCCATAGCAGAGCCCTGGCGATAGGCGATAACCAGCCTCTTCTCGCGACTGCCTTCAATTTCAAACATCTCAATGACAGGACCGGCCCGGTTCACAGCATTGCTGATGATCTCCTGGTAGATGGCTTTGGTGTTGGCAGTTGCCTTTTGCAAGAATCTCTTCTCGCCGATGATCTCGATGTCGGTCTCGTTGGGACCGGGATTGGGATTGGCGAACTGGCACTTGTAGACGAAGTAGCAACGGAGCTGCTGCTCGCCGTCTCCAGGGAGAGGAGTTGGCGAACGGAAAGTCTCAACTCTGTAGCTGTTTTCAGGAGTCGAGTTGTTGATATACTTGGCGTCAATTCTTTGTTCGTAACGGGGCCCATCGACGGACGAAATGCCAGGTTTGCTGGTATCGATGTAGACAGCGTGATCTTCCGCTTCCTTGTCCAGTCTGATTTCAAGCTTCTTGTCATCCCGCGCATAAGCTGCCACCTTCGCGGCATAGAGAGACAGGATCTGAGTGACAATAGACTCGACGGTTTCGGTTTGGAAGTAGGTGTCGTCGATTCCAAGCATGTTGTAGAACCAGGTGGTCTCAGAAACAACAAAATCACTGGGAAAGAAGCCCTTTTCTTCTAATTGGTCCATGACTATAGGCGAACAACCGGCGTCAGCGGCACAGAATTTGAGCATGAGCTTATCCGAGCAAGTGATGCGTACCTTGTTCCATCTGCTTCTGCTTGCCCTCAAACTTGGCAGCAATGTAGCCTGGATCTTCCTCGGAGAGGACCCGGTGTAGAGGACTACCGGGAATTCCCAGATGAGTAGGTTGGGGAGATGGATGGCGTACAGTCGATCCCGCTACATGGTCGAGAATCTTGTTGTGTGGGTATCGTTGAAAGCCAATGGGGGTGCCAGCACCAGACTGAGCGCCATCGCCGCTCCCGTAGAGCTTGGGAGCTGATCCGGTGGGAAGGACATTGCCATTGACAGGGCCATCTGGATGCGGGGGGGTGGAAGCGGGGGAGGCCATGATGTGTGTTCGTATCGTTTTCAACGGAGAGTCGAGAGGTTGAGAAAGGGAAAGAAAAGGGGGAAGCAAAACTGCTGGTGTTGAAGAGTGTTAGCGGTGACTAAGGAGATGACAGTCAAAAAGAAAGTTCAAGAGAGGGAGTGTTGTTAGGAAGCTTCATAGATAAGAAGGATACACAAGCACGGGCAAGGGACCAGGATATGGACAACGGGAGAGATAAGCAGGGAGGCAGTCAAGGAACATACCAGGACAGACAGCAGTCTGGAGAGGAACGAGTCAATTCAGCAATTGGGATTTGAGAAAGAGGAACAGATAGGATAATCTGTTGCGGCGGAGGAATGACGAAAGCACGGCTAAGAGTCAACCGGGGGAAGAAGCTTATCGGAGATAGATTGGAAGAGGAAGACGTTGCCTAGGTATGATCCATGAAACCGACACGTCAACTTGAGGGACGAAGATGATTATGAGAATCAATTACTATCAGGCGTCCGAACAGCGGAGGGAGAGCCACCTTATATACAGAGAGCACTTGGATAGTATCAACCTGACCCTTGAAATTCTGAATACAACTTTGATACAACTTCCATACAATTTTCCGGCTCTATGCGATCGGCCAGGCACGGGACCGGTCCGGGGCAATGAAAAAAGAGGCAAAGTCTTGTACTGTTTTGCTAGCGGGTTCCACTTCCGCCAGCGTTATTATGACGATGATCTCTACCTTACTATGAAGAATTGTCTATAATTCTGTTTCTTACCTTTATGATGTATCAGTGCTTAGTTCTCTCTATTCCTCTTCTTCAACTTTACAATCTTCATCTCATAACCATAACCATAACCACAACCACAACCACAACCATTCCATAGTAAATGACAGTTCTCCTCAGTAAAGGTAGGGACAGCCAAATTTCCTAAAACGGGAAAGACTGGAAATGGCGCAAATGAGGTAAGAGAAGGGGGAAAATACCGCATTGTCACAAGATGATTGGCCACAAAAGGGGCTAAAATTGGAAAAATTGCCTCAGCACGTTGGAGACATCTGGAATCATGTGTGGCTAGGTATCTGTACGTGACTAATGCTGATTGCTGAGACTACACTATGGAGTACCTTAGTATCTAGGTAGGTAACTAGAGGTAACTCCTTCTTACCAGGTAATTACACCTTACCACATTCACCACTGAAACACTCCCTATTCCCAATATCTAAAGATCAAGTGACACCTTTTAGATCTATTCATAGGGTCAGGATTCAATAGTAGCATTGTAATAATGGCAACGGCATAGCCCCTTCCCCAGATTCAGTCCATAACGTCGAGGTCCAGGCTCTCTTGAACTTCTAAGCAACATTCAACTAGGGGTCTGGAAAAAACTTAGTCCATCAGCTGACTGGAACCAGTCACGATCCTCCACTTAGTAGGGCTGGATCTTCCCAAATGGGATTTTAATGTGTCATGGTGGCCAGGTTCGCAAATCATCGTCTGCAATTGTTGCATGCGAAAGGGTTTCTTCTTTTTCTCCTGCGTAATAATGCCTCAGGAGAAAATGCCGCAAATTTCGCAACATGTTGTGCTTCATATCAAGTACCAGGGCGGATCATGCAGTTACGGAAGAGTATGTTGGCGATCTATATGCGCTATGTCGAGTTGAGTTCTCCAGATGCCATATAGGTAGGTAAGGACCTCCTATCTTGTCCTTTATCTAATGTCTGTTGGAGCATATGTACGCTGCATCTTTTACTGAGGGGCTGTCTGGATATCAGAATGTAGATCTTGATATCTCGACTCGGTTATCTTCCGTATATGCCCCAATGCAACCGCGCTCTGACCACCGTGACAAGATCAACGTCACTAAAGTAAGCCGTGGAAGACAGCAGAAACACTGGCGGTAGGACCGATCAATCAGGCTTCACAAACTTGGAGACTTCTCCATGGTCTACCATCTAACAGATGGCCTGAACAGAATTTTCATCGAGACTGCGGGGTTGGTCCGTCCGGTGTCCGCTGCCGTATTCCGTACCTGACTTAGACCCTAGTCAATTTGCGGGGTGATATAGTATGAAGTGGCTATCGATGATTTACATTCGGAGTAAGCAGTCAAAATCAAAACCTCATCCTCGTTCTAGACAGGACTATTTCAATCACATCATCGCCAGTTTGGAGTTTCCTTCATTTCTATTATTCAATTAATGGCTCAATCGTCCCCCATCATTACCCCATAGGATCATTCTATCCCAACAACAAGGAAAATTCAAAAGGCATTGCGGGGTTGATCGGAGCATGAGACCCAACCAGACTCTCCCTTCCCGGTCCCCACTTCCCGGTGGGTTGCCCGTGATGAGGTAAGAAGAAGTCGTCCTTGTCCTACTCCTGGCATCTGAGGGGTCTGGGCTTCGGGACTGTCACTATTCGGCTATACAATGACGTGTTGCCGGGTAGGCTTACGGGACAGGCGTTCAGGCCTCAAGAGTCGGGACAAACCGCAGGACAGGAATCACTTGCCTTGCGCAATTACCAAATAATGATCAGGGATGCACTTGCCTGGACGCAGTCACTTTGGCAGAAATCGCGCACAAATCGAACTGCATGTCGTTGTTTGATCCGGTGACAATGTCATGAGCGTCTGGACCGAAAACGTCGAGGATGCTTCTGGCATGGGTCTGAGTATTAGTATGAGCAAGCCTCGTGTCCGCGAGCTCTACTCAATACCTATGCGTTCTGTTGGGCATGACATCCTTGCATTGTGGACATTCAGTTTGCTCAAGTTCAGCTCTAGGGCTATCTACTCAAAGCCGTCGATTACCTTAATCATTTCGACAGGTAAGGAGTCCTCGAGGATCGGTATCTGGTAAGCTCGTTCTGGGGAGTGAACCCTGGGGGAGAGGTTGACTTGGGCCTGAGGTGACGGATCACCTCTTTTGAGCCTTGGTGCCTTGCAGAGACAACCAATTGCGACGGTGATATGGACAGGGGATAAACATATAAGTACTGTTCGATAGATTTACACCCACTCCACACCGTACCAACGTACCACTGCCTGCCTAGTATATATATTGAGGCCAGCTTTAAGAGGTTAGTCCAACCTCACCAACTAGTTAGGTAGGTAGTGAAATAAGTAAGCTCAATCAAAACATGACCATAGTCTGCACAGAAACTTGTCAACCATTATGCATGTTCATTCTGCACTTTGGAGGTAAATAGTGCATTTTCTGGCTGCTGATGTATCCATAGTACTTTGGTGTTGAGTACCCTGGTTGGCCACCACGTAGCTACAAACATCAATGCGTCAATGCATAGATGCCAGAATCACCAGCATGAGTTCGCGGCTGACCATTTGGAAGACGTCCAATCCTGCCGTCTGGGCCACGGGGTTCATTTCGAGCCGAGTATCTAGACAGATAGAAAGCAAGGCGTGGCTGAACAGCGGTGTGATAATGGCAGCATTGTCACTCTCAGGCGGTGAGGATGATTGCTCTTCGATAGCTGCTCACCAGACTTATCAACTACTGTGAGCATTAATATTGTACTTGTTTGATATTCTGGACCACTGATTGAACGGTAAGTACTCCGTACCCTGTAGAAGAACGTTCAGCAAATGATATCAAAAGTGCAGGTCTAGAGGCGAGAGGCTGATGGCTTGGGGGAGCGGGGAGACATGTCCCAATCAGCAACGGGAAACAGCCACACTTTGTATCTGTAGTTTCGAGATCGACTTCTCATCAGATGAATCACATTCGAGGGATATGAAGAGAATCGGGAGGGGGAAAAAAGAAAAAAAAAAAAAAGATATTGGATGAGGCTGACCCGACTTGAACGGATAACCTTAAGATCTGGAGTCTCTGTTACATTATTAGACAATTTTGCTTGACCTGATTAGGTAATATTTTGGAACATACCACGCGCTACCAATTACGCCACAGCCCCAATAGGTTGAAATTTTTGGCCGCTATGTGCTTAATGTAGGAGTACGGCATTCCAAGCAAAGCCACGTGTCTAGGTGACTGACTGGATATGAACATATCCGTGATATTTCCAGTCATCATAAGTAGGTAAATTTCCCTCTAGATGCCATCCAGTGATGAATTCTTAAGGTGGGATGATATCTTTGCCGGGTACATAGACTCCTTTACAGAGTACCCCTAGATTTCTTTCCTGGCGATGTACACTGAGGGCAGACGCTGTCACGTGGGCACTACAGACCTCGCTTGGGGTAACCCAGTGCTGGTCATGAATCTCAATTCAAAAAGGCAGCTTGTGCACGGTGCATCTTGCGACATTCTGAGGGCCAAAAATAAGCACATCTTCCCATTGACGCTTCAATATTATTATTGTGTCAACAGTCCAACGGAGCAAAAAAAAAGAGGGATGAGGCTGACCCGACTTGAACGGATAACCTTAAGATCTGGAGTCTCTGTTACATTGTTAGAAGATGTTGATTGAACCGTTTAGGTAATTTGGAACGTACCACGCGCTACCAATTACGCCACAGCCCCTTAGGTGACAAATACCAGCTCTAATTGGACTTATTTCGCACGGGTTGGAATCATAGATCCCAGTCCATGGAAACGATTCTCCTGTATGCGGCGATGCGCTGCCAAATCAGTGCACATATAAGAGACCTAACCGCCCTTCATTGTCCTCCCCTAAAGATGGAGTGGTGCGACCACCTTATGTTCGGTAACTTCGGTGTGGGATGTTCATTGAGAACACTTTTCTTGATCAACCTGAGCCGTCTTAACTGACCTAATCTTCTGACTATGTTATGTCCGAACAACTTTAATATTGTATCCGTGGCTTTATGAGTGTGTTGGTGTTGGCTACAGTCATATATAACTAGACTGCTGATGCTAAGAGTGAATAATGCATGATCATGATTACTTATGTCTATCGTTAGTCTACATCTCCCATATCATAATTACCCTAGAAGTTAACAGTAGGTTTGTCAACTGGGTACTCCGTCCCACATGCATATTGCACGACTACATATGTAGTAACATGCGCAGCGGCAGTAGAGACCTACCTTATGGAAAAGTATCAGCATCGCTTAGCTAGGTATGCTGCCTGTCACACATGTGAGTAAAACCAAATTGGGTATGTAGCTCCAGGGCTGTGGCGCATTGGTTGCGTAATGTTCAACTCGGTCTTCGTGACAAGAATCAATGAACATTGTCCTGGCAATGTCTCTAGAGACTTCATCTCAAGATTATCCGACTGAGACGGGTCAGACTCATCTTTTTTCCCTTTCTCGTATCTTGCCACGCTGCGGCTTCTGGGAAGAAACTTGCGGCCGCAAATTCAACCATTGGGGCTATAGCGTAATTGGTAGCGCGTGGTACGTTCCATCAACAGTCTTCATCATCTTCATCAATCTGTTCTAATAAATTTCCACAGAGACTCCAGATCTCAAGGTTATCCGTTCGAGTCGGGTTAGCCTCATTATCTTTTTTCTTTTTGAATATTCTGTTCATAACCATTGCCTACCACTTACCTCATTCAATCAACATTTTTCGTGCTTTTCCAAGCAATGCAGAGCAACCCTCATTGCCAATTTGGCAAAGGATCATGTCGCTTGTTTGACAGTTCTCAGCCCAAATATATGATATTTGGCGTGTGGCACTTCCCTCATGAGCATTTATATATCTTCACCTGAACACACCACAACATATACTGGAACAACAGGCTGGAACTCGACTCAGACCCCTGGAATATATGGTCTGAAAACAAAGAAGCCAAATCCAAGGTACCCTCAAACAATTTTAAATGGAACAACATCGCAACGACTGTCTCCATATTCTATCCCAAGGTCCTCCGACCATCACAACAACGAAGCGCACTTCCTCGCAGGATGACTTGATCAACTGCATATGAAAGGCGTCTATAAGTTGCGACGAGATATTTATTAAATTATCATTGATCGGCTTGCCAGGCATGGAGTGTCCACAGAAGGCATTCCAGCGTTGGCTCAAGCACTGTCTTCCAAAGAAGAGATGCCTATGCGAGAGACTGGAAGGTCCTATACACACATCTCTCAAAGTCCCAGATCAGATGCTTCTAGACATGCCTGGGCCAATGACGGCAGAGCGTTGTCTGTACAAATTCATTTTAAACGACTGTGGTCCAACCAATCGACAACTGCAGATTCCACGGAACCGGTCTCCAATATGCAAAGACAACTGCTTGTCTGAGGAGTATAAAAATGATGCGACCTCAGGAGCTGGTTCTTGTGAGATATGCGGGGAGAACGACTCGAGAGGCTATCCAGCGACACCCTGAGGATTTACTCATACGGAAAACTGGCTTTCTAGCCAGGTTCCTCGCCAGTCTATAGAAGAATTACCCAACGGTGATAGACTGAGCAACGGTCTATGTATTTCCAGCCAGACAACGTAGGGGCCTGCGCGAAGTGTCTAAATACAACGAAATTAGCGAGCAGGCCGCGATAGCATTACTGGGCCAGCCTTACTTGTTGGATCTAGCGATGACCGATTTTCTCGACGGGGAATTTAACCAAGTCCATCATATCGTTAGGCATTTGTGGCCATTGGTATTGACACTATCTCTCGCATGAGTCCTTCCGGATACCATAAGTATCCCCGCATCGATGTCACTCATAGCCTTGGGGGACGAAGTCCAAATTTTGTTACTCAAGAATGGCAAATGAGTGCTGATAACCCCTCCAGGATACTCGACAACTCTAAGGCAGATCCAGTGGAAGGAAGGGCTGAATATCGCGCAAAGCACTTTCCAAGACAGTCCTAAGCAATAGCACCCATTCTAGATACCAAACGCCATACACTATCAGCCTTAGTAGTCTATGAACACGATCGCCAAACAAAGAAACGAATAGATCTAATCATATGCCGAGGATACGATCGAATGTAGGTACTTTTGTTCTCAACAATCTAACGATCGAATCTTCTATCCATCGAAGATATTCAGAAGGGGGAAATTCTGTATCTCCTGTTCCATTATGATCTTTCGCATACCCGATCGGGCAAAAAGGCGAAGGATTCCCAAAGGGGATATGGCCCGAAGGGTCAATCCAGTATCCACACACTAATGATTCTTTCCGGGTTTCTAGAAGCAGGTTGAAACATGTAAAGTTTAAACTCAGTTGGAAGCATCAGATCATGTAGATGGGCCAGAGAGATGATGGTAAGGTAGGGTATCACAATGAGGCTAGGGTCCAGTGGAATGTTATCAAGTAGTATATTGAGGAGATGAAGTAATGGCAAACTACTACGAAAGAAGTTGACGAACAACGAGAACGGTAACAGCATTATCAGGGATTTCCCTGAAAAAGCTGGAGAGTACGGAGGACTCCTAGGTCTGTAGCAGAGTTGTTGAGCATAAGCCATGGCTGAAGCATTTGAAGCCCCTTAATAATAATAACAGATGGTAAGTAATGATATTTGAATCATTTCCCCGTTTCTACGAGGTTACCAGTGTATACCAGAGTCAATGGATTTGATGATGTTGACTACAGAAAAGAGCAAAGAATAGAAAGGATCACCTTGGGGAAAATCATCTTCCTTATGGAGTGATTCCCTTAGGGAGAACTCATATTACTCGCACTATCTATCTAGTCTAGTTCCATGGGGATTTGAATTCTTCCATCAAAATTCTAGGCAAATGACCAAGTCCGACAGTTTGGTTAGCTTCAAGCCGATCGCCGCCTCCTGCGTAAGGACTGATATATGAAATATGAATACATAGTTGTGACGGTCTATTGGATATAGATGGGTCTTTAATATGGATCCCTTACGGAGCTTCCCCGGAATTTCGGGAATTAACATTACATCCTCCATTAATCAGGCGAAGTTAGTCTACCCCCATTCCCATAGAAGGCTCTCAAAGAATCTCGTTTACTTTCCCTGTTTGCTGGTATGGCAGGCTACTTCATCAAAGAATTAGGTTGACATGCTTTCTGCCTGATTCTGGCTGGAAGGGAGCAGTGGATGTTTCTGGAACACGGACGGAGTAGGTACTCTCGTACCTCTGAGACAAATCATAAGTAGATACCCAGTCAAAGCAAAAGTGTGACATGTCTGCCAGTGCCAGGCAACATCTGAGTGAACCTCCTTTCCCGCGTAAGAATCAGTAATGATCCAAATCTGTCGCAGAACTCCCTGACTGGCTCTGTCCCGGTCTCCTGGTGGCCCTTTTGAATTCTCCCTTTGCTCCTTGCCTCGCTTTTGGCAATTGTGTAAGACTTGGCAGCTCCTTCAAGGCTTTTCAACCCCCACAGTCTCCATCAAATGCACACGTATGCTCTCCAATCTCCATACTTTCTTCAGCTTGTTCCTTTATCCAATTCCACTGGTTGTTCGCCTGCCTATCAGGTATTCAGGTTTCGTTACTTGCATATTCCTCAATCGTACCCCTTTGTTCCTAATCCTCCAACAGGCTCGCCTTTCCCCGGAGGACAATAGCTTCCCCGGGTTACGTTCCCGCCCTTCCGTCGTGGCAAGCATGCGCGATGTAGACTACACTGAAATCCGCCTGGATAGTGGATACCCAACGGACCAACAGTACTCTCTCTGGTCCCTAGTTCTGGGATGGAACCTCAATCAAATAAATGCCAGAAAAGCAGGGCGAGCGCCGTGGTACTCCGTACTTTGGGGAAACACCCTGGATCCCTTTTAGGGCGATGATCCTAGACTAACGGTCAAACATTTGCCTGGACCTAGGCGAAGTACTCCCTCCGTACATTACAAACAAAAGGGTGATGGGGATAAAAAATAATAACAATAAAATTTGGCCGATATGATTAAAATGATCTATGGATGTTTGACTGGATGCTTCAGCAATGCACACTAGCTCCTGGCCGGGTCCCTGTCCTCATTTATATCGGCTGGGTTTCTCCCTATGTCTCTACTCCGTAGATACCTGCTCATTCTTTGACCTTTTACTCCGTGCCTCTAGTCTATCTACTGTCTTCTCCAGTTTTTCCAGAGCCTACTACTACATTCCCTATTCTGGTCCCTCGTGGACACCTCACCAGCTTACAGCTAAGCTACCCGTCACCACTGCATAGTATTATACCCAGAGCTGGCGTATCCTCACTTTCTCTCCATACAATAATATCCCTGTCATACCATCTGCTGCTGTGACTTGAGACTACATATTCTCTCGCTTAGCCCATCCGCCCCACGCTGCTTGTACAACCCAGCAGCCTCTCGACCTTGCGACTGCGAGGACCTTGTATATCATTACATCATCGGGGTAATCCTCCAGTTTACACCGAGGTCCAGGTAAGCTTTTCTCTGTTTGCTTTTGTTTTCTCTTCCCTGTCTCCGTCTCCCCGATGAAGGATCTTCACGAGCGAATTCGCCTTCTCTAAAGACTCAAGGATTACATCACATGGCATTTGTGATGGAGCTGTTTCTGCCCTGCTCCATTATCGGGGATTCTCGGAGCGTCTCTTTCGGAATATGGTAGCTAACAAGGGTATTGTCTATATAGATTTATACAGCTTTGTCCAGCTAGCCCGTTATCCCAATCGTACCTCGACAGCATCCTCCACCCATCAGACTCTCCAAGCTCACCTGGGTCACCGTCACATTCCCAACAACAATACAACCAGAAATATCAGTCGCAATGGCCTCACCCATCTCCTCACATCCTCCCTCCCGGCCTACCCTCGTGACACCCTCGACATTCACCCAGGACATCTCCCGCGCGATCCTCGCGTCCGCCGACGGCCCCAAATCCATCCATCTCGACTCGCATCCTCACGGGGCCCTGGAATATCCCCCACCTCCTCCCCCGTCGCCCGTCGAGTCAAGAACAACACATTGTCTCTGGGGGAGAGAGGGGAAACGAGCCTGACCGTCACTACCAGCTGTTGCCTTGTCTGCGACGGAGTACCATATATCTGTGCATTGCGACTTTGATGCTTCTTCCTAGGGTGCTTTTGCATTAGGTTGTTCCGTTTTTTGTTTTCCCTTATTTGCTTTCAGCGAGCCTCATCTCTGGATGTTCTGTTAGAGTATGTTGGGAATTGGTTCGAATTGGTTTGGTTCGGGTTGGAAAAGCAGGTATTGACTGTCATCTTATTTATTGATTTGGTTTCGGATCTTCATGGCGGTGCGACTGTTTACAATGTGATATAATATCGACTAGCTAGCGAGTCTTCATAAATCACATCTCATGGCTCATTCCGACTCGTGTCAGAGGCTGCATCCACGTTGTGCTTGGTATATCAGCATAGTGGAACGTGTGCTGGAGGCACAGTTCTGCTGCACCAGACAACGGGATCAGTTGAAACATCACACGTAAGCATTGTCATGATGATACATGGGCTCTTCCGGTTCAATTCTTGTCCTGGATCAATAGAGTGGACAAACATATGGCAAGTCGGCCACATCGCCGCCGCTGCAAGTCACAGTTTTCGCCTGCTGATTCACGTTGAAGGGGGCTCTTGATCCATCCTGCAGTCGTGGACTCCCGGCACCCCCGAGATCATGGTCCGGGGCATCTGGTTGATAGTTGTGTAATGAGAAAGCCCTGATCTTGGCAGCAGTTGAGAATGCGGCGAGAGCGAGCCGATAGTACCATGTAGGTTCTGATTCGATCTGAAGCCCAGTTCGGGTATCTACAACCATTGCGAACTGCATAGCAAGGCCGAGGGAGTGCCTCTGTCGTTCATCCGAGGGTGCTACCGACCAGATTCTTCATCCTCGGCCGGACACTCGACTGCCTCGAGTGACCGCTTGGCGGATCGATTCTGATGCTAGCGAACTGCATCATCGTATTGTGCCAAACCAATCGTCCATATAACAGCAACCGCACTTGTTGCATCAATTCAAGTCGATCTCAGGTTACGTGAATAACAAAGGCGAGCTTGTAGGCACATCAACGGGGCTGGATCGGTTGGTCCGACATCCCCTGCCTCGATCTCTGGCCATTAATTTCTGTGTAGAGCTCTTCCAACGCGGTCATCGCCGCGGCATCTCCTTGAATCGCAGCTTCGCTAAGCCGCTGGACCTCTGCAAGTTCCTCCTCCGTCCTAGCCCAGCCTCGTAGTCGATCCTCCAGATTCTGGGTACGTTTTGTACTGAAGACAGTGCGCACAGTGTCCGTCTCGCCCTTTTGCCTCTTGACGTGCATCAGTCGGTCAAGAAACCGAACTTGATTCGACTGTGGCACCGTCTTGCGGAGCACGTTCGCCGTTTCGGACGTCTGTATCGACGGCTCCTGAGTTGGCCCTAAGCCGGAACTGGAGATCAGGTTCGCTTTGCGACCGAGAATTTTGACGCTGTTGGCGGCAATCAGGTCAAAATCCCTGCCTTCCCTCAACGGAGAGATCTGCGGCAATGCAGACTCTACATCAGGTTCGTGACCTGTCTCTGGACGCGTGAACAGCAGCTCTGTCCCGATCTGGTCTGCCCATGAGCAGCTGAAGATTTGATTTTGGTACGAGACTAGTGGGTTGGGGGTGTGAAGGCCTAGGATTTGGACGCGCTCTGAAGGAACGTTGTCAGGCTCGGTGCTGTCAATGGCTGGTTCATGGTCATCCGTCGGAGTCAGGTTCGTTGGAACTGCAGCAGTAGACGAAGCGGGGTCACGGCGTCTGGGAGGACGGATGGGGCCGTGAAGGGAGGTGAGGTCGAGGTTGAGGTAGAAGGTCTGACCGTACGGGAAACAAATAAGCTCAAGCGAACGGCTTGAAAGAGAGAAGAGGAAGGGAGAAGCAATCAATCATACCTCGGTGTCGACCTCGTGGTATTCATATTCGTAGTCGGAGTCATCCTCATCTGTCAACATGGCCGGGTCCAAGACCAATATCGGCTCGGAATGAGTGTGCATGATTTAGGCCGGCGGAATCATTGGGCATGAACAGCTAGCTGCAAAGGACGACTAGCTTAGTTCAAAGTTCAGACGATAGACTAAACCCTGTTTGATAGATAGACAGCTAGACAATGCTTGAGAACCTTTCTTTTGGCCCTGGAGCTGGAGGCCTGGAGATGCGAAAGGAACAACGGAAGAAGGCGGGCGGGCAGAACTCCACTAGATCCACTGGAAAACACCGTGTGGGAATGGGACTGGGAATCAGGCGGTCGACGACTTGATATTTAACTTCTGTTAGACTGCCTTGGCCATGTTTGTGCTTGAGGATTGAGGAAGAGAGATTGATCATTGATGACGAGGTTTGATGTCCACAGGGCTGACCTTGATACTAAGAGCAATATCAACAACAGTAACAGTAGTACTGTAGTAATATCTCTCTCGTAGTAGAGAGGTAGAGAGGTATCTAGGTTAGAAACATTCTTCTTCTTCCTCTCTACTAGTACTGTAGTCGTTGTACAAACGCCGTCATCATGTCTGCAAAGGTTAACTTAATTCTCTGGTGATCTCATCTTTTCTAGCCGCATTCATTCTTCCATCCTCCTCCTCCATCATTCCAGTCCCCGGTTTCATCCATCTTCTCTATCTACCCCTCCATATCAGCCAACGTCAATAGTAAACACCACAGAAAAAGTAAGCAGACAGCTTGTATTTATCATCATTTCAACTGTTATTGTATCAATTGCTCCCATGTTTCCATCAATATCCATCTGCAATACCAAGAATCAACAATTAATAATCCTCTCCTCTGCCCTAAGGAAGATCACCGATGGTGTTATCCACATCCGCTGTCTTCCGTTCAGAGCCAACCCAACCAGATCCATCTGTTGATTTGATCAGCTTCATGTTCCCTGTTCGGTTCATAAGTACTTTCCTGCCTGCCGATCCGATTTGCCCTCTTTGTTCTCCATTATCCGCCTGCATCGTTGGCAGTGTGGCACCCCCCTCGTCAATCCGGCTCTGCGCGGAAGCAAGGAGCTATCCACTGTCCAGATGCATCCGTCACTTTTGCTGCCTATCTACACGTTCCTCATTATTGTCGAAGAATGATGATGTTTTTTTACACTCTTTTCCATCTATCTCTAGTCGTCTTCACCCTCATGGCCCTCGCAATTATCTAATCCCCTTCCGCCATACCCGGTCCCTCCTTCTGACTGGATGATCCCTGGCTGTTTCCTTGCCCTTTTTTGTCCTTCTAACTCTTTTTTATTCCCATATTTATTTTCTCTTACCTTGACTCGGTCGTTGCGCACGGGATCCGTCACTGAAGTCGGTACCTTAGTGGTACTAGTCATAGCTGTTCTCGACCACTGCTAACCTGGCAATGCCTTCTTATAGTGTCGTCCCCTCCATCTTCGGGCCTGGTTGCCCTGACTCTCTGGTTTCTTTTCTACACCCTCTTCGTCTTCTCCCCCGTAGCCACCTCTCATGACCTTCATCTTCCCTCATCTCATTCTGAGGAGTCCTCCTTGACTATCCCCATCTCACTTGCGTCTGGCCGTGCAATCCCAATTGGGACATCTTTAAGCCTTTCTACCGTTACTGCTACCACCGCGGTCACATCTACCAGTGCTGTTCAAAATCATCAGGTCGATCCCTCGTTATCTGATCCTTCTTCTAGCTCAAACGCATCCAACGTCGGGGCTGTCTCCCTGGCTGTGGAGCAGATGATTGGCAAAGCGAAAGGCACAATTATCATTTTGTCCTCACTGATCGCCTATGTCTCGATCAATAGCTTACTACGTGCCTTGAATCCGTCGGCATTCATCTGGTACGATGAGGACAGGGATGAGGAGCGCTGGATCGCATCGTCCCGGTCGTGGTTTGACCGCAAAGCCTGTCGCTGGCTGAGTCTCTGCGGTACCGCTCATTTCCATACGGTTGGTCCGCGCTTCGGCCAGCGGAGATTGCCCACGGAGTCCAATACCTCTGTCTCAGGGCCAGACGAGGCCGCTCCGTGGCGGAGCTTCTGGCTCCGAAAAGAGGGGCAGGCGGCGGATCAATGGGATGATGCTGAACGTGCGCTCAGAGAGATTCCCGACTATGTTTTTGAATATGCTCCTCTCGTGCATCTATTCTCCAACGAGCAGTTCTGGCCATGTGATATCGCAGAGCATCTGTTCCACACCACACCGATGTTAAACTACACGCCGGTGCAGTCACGGTGGATTCATCCCACGTTGGAGGATCTGGACCAACTGAACCAATGGCAGGATGGTCGCTACGTCTTCTTGACCAGTAATGATGATGCTGAGGAACGGCCCCCGTGGATGGAAGGAGAAAAGAATATCCCTGTTTCGCCGGATGAGCACTCGGAAGAATCGTGGTCTGACTGGGACGGTCGAGTGGACGGGGCCATTCCGGGAGATACACCGGAGGGTCGCTTAAAATGGTATGACACGAACCACAAATCAGTGTCGGAACACGAAGCAGCCAATCTACCATTGGAGGATCTCGGTTACACCAAGCCAGAGGATCTTCTCCAAGACGAGAGGGTCAGGGATGAGCTGCGGAAACGGTACGGTGGCGAACCGATAAAGATGCAACAGACCGGAGGTCGGAGTGAGGCTCCTGCAGTGCTGCTCGTCGTGGACAAGGGCAACGGCATCGTCGATGCCTTTTGGTTCTTCTTTTACAGTTTCAATCTCGGAAATGTGGTTCTGAACGTGCGGTTCGGCAACCACATCGGCGATTGGGAGCATTGCCTCGTCCGTTTCTATAACGGCGAGCCTAAAGCTCTCTTCTTTAGTGCACACTCCGCAGGCGAGGCATATAGTTATGAAGCGGTGGAGAAAATCGGACAACGGGTAAGTTCGACGCCAAAGACTGGTGATTTTCATTGGTTGGAGGCTAATCAATCGTTTCCAATGTGTAGCCAGTCATATACTCCGCAGTGGGTACGCATGCCATGTATGCCACTCCTGGTGTCCATTCGTATGTCCTACCCTGGGGTCTTCTTCATGACCAAACGGATCGAGGACCTCTCTGGGATCCCCTTTTGAATTCGCACATGTATACGTATGATCATGTGAATGACACATTGCGTGCCTCAACTGCCAGCCCGTTGGCCCCTACGGAGTGGTTCTACTTTAAGGGTCACTGGGGAGATAAGTTCTATCCTCTGGGAGATCGTCGACAGTATCGCTTTGCGGGCCAGTATCACTACGTCAACGGTCCCCTGGGCCCACGGTTCAAGCATCTGGACCGCCGCAAGGTGTGTCAAGGACCCGACGAGGATCCTTGCGTGATTAAAGATTGGGTGGGTGAAAAGATGCGGCCCAAGCGCCTGTCGAATCCCCAGCCCCACGAGAATCCACTGTGATTTGGTATTTCTCAAGGGAAGCATCGCTGCCCTGGTTGGCACTGAAGCGGTGTTTGGTTGAAATATGTTCCAAGTGAACAACCTAGCGTATCAGCGTGGGAATTCCTGCTTCAGTGTTTGTATCGGTTGCATTTATCGTATATACCCCTCGAGTTTTTGTTGTTTGCTTGTCAAGGCCGGGAGCTGGAGCTAGACGGTTAAACGACGACGCATATGACGGATGATGAGACCCAAGATTTCCTTTTATATTGATGTTGGAGTTGCTGCAGCGAGAAGTGGAGTTAGTGATATATATAGAGTTACTGGATCTTTATGCTTTATCTGTTCTTCACACTTTGGGACTGGTGTTACGTTTATATAGGGATAGACTCAGAAGACGTGATGTGAAATAAGTCGAAATATCCGAAATATAAAGACTTGACTCATCATATGACTTAGGATTGGCAGTGACTTGAAGAATTCTCATTTCGCTCAATTAATAGGAAACCCTACAGAAAGTCAAGGAAAACAATCAAACGCTTGCGTGCCAAGGTAGAGCCATCAACTTCAACTCAGAAAACGATGTACTCAACTGCCAATACGGGCAAAGAGGTATTTGCACATTTAGTAAGGAGGGAAGAAAGAAACGAGATCGAGAGTGAACTCATCTAGAATCAAACTCAGACCCAGACTCAGACTTCGATTAATCCCTCCAACACAGAGAAGAGCCCAGGGTAAGCAAGTGCAAGTTGAATGGCCAGAAAAAGACGAAATGAATGGAATGAATCCCTTGAGACGAAATACACCAGGGCTATCAGCCTGTTTATCCCATTACACGCACGTAAACGCCGAGTAAGGAATTGATAATCGATGAAGAAGAAAAGAAAAGGATAGTTGAAGTGATCAGCAAGGTGATAATACCCTGTGGTAAAACGATTAAATGCAATGAAGACCCCGCAAAACCAACAATTACCCCGGGAGAACCTTGCCAGCAATGGAACGCCGTGCGCGAAATCCTGTAAAACAACCGAAAGAGCAAAAGATGACAAGATGACCTTGAAATCGGACGCTTAAAACTCCGCCTGATGTTCCCCAAATGCCAAACCACACATGTGAATCCCGCCTTCTCGGCTCTCACTCTCGACCTTGCCGATTTCCAGGCCTGGGATACCTATGAAAAAAAAGAGACAAAAGAAAAGAAAATCAAAGGAAAAATGAAGTCATAACCGTCGTGGATAGTACCGCTTCAATATGGGTCAAATTATAGAGCTCAACCCAGCTCACACTCGCGTAGTTCGCTTGCGCAAGCCAAAATCCTGCTCCTGCAATTCGCGAATTAAGCGTAAACTCTCCGCGTCAGGTTCATCGTCAGCAATCGTCGTGCGTTCACGTTTCGCGCCCTTTTGCCCTGGAGACGTAGAAGTCGTACTGATACGGTCAAACTTCTTCTCTGTGGCAGGAGAGATTCCTTTCTTCGCATGAGACGACGAGGGCCGCGACGAAGCTTTCTTCGAACTTGCCTGCGCACCAGGCGTAATTCTACGAGCGGTGGTCGTTGACCCACTGAAGGATGCTCGTCTTGCAGACGGTGTGTGCGTCGTCGTCTTCACGGCTTTGGCTGGCTGGCTTTCCGGCACATACCTGTCGACGTGACGTGGTTGACGGGAGGAATGCCGCGAACTAGAAGTAGGCGTGTAATAAACAATATGGTTGTCTCTCTCCCCATCCTGCTCGGGAGGCACGTCCGTCTCGTCTGCCAAAGAAGTTGGCGGCGAAACAAGTGAAGCGGTTGGCTTCGATACGGATGCCGCATCGACCTCCATAACGACCGTGTCTGACTGAAAAGCTGGCGGGGATGCGTACGAAGTTTGTCCCACGTGAGACTTTCTCTCGCCAGATATCAGATTTGTCTGAGCTATGCCATTGTGGGCTTGCGAAGTGCCAAAATATGAGGAGGCTTCCACATCAACCGGCCTCTGGATATGAGACATGTCCCCTTCAGCTCTGTAGAGACTCGCCGGCCTCGTCACAGGAGAAGTGCTTTCCTGCTTCGGTCTCTTGTTCAAGGCAAAGGCAGCGTCTTCCTCCTGAGGACGCGGCCTCTTGGCAGAGGCTGCAGCCCTGGGCTTCGATCGTTCTTGAGCTTTGACAGGGTCGATTCTACCATATTCATCATGAATGCACCGACGCTACAGAATAGTCAGTTATGCACGTGCACAGGGAGAGAACGATAAGAACGAACCTTGCTCTTTCGGCAGTCATCACAAGCCTTGCTGCGCCCTTTCTTTCCCGTGCTGAGACCATCAGGGCTGGCATCATTGACTTTGCTGGTGACTGCATTCGGTGTGCTCAAGATGGCAGTGCTATAATTTCCAGAAGCTTCGAGCCGATCTAGACCATACCCATTCGCGGCGTCCTGCAAGCCAGCTTCAGACGCGATGGCCGCCAACGAATTCAACGCGGATGCGGCATCGTGTGCCAAAGACGATTGGACTCCCGCAGGGAAAGCTCCAAACGTCGTTTGCTTTGCTGATATTGTGTCGTTGTGTTCATCCTTATGCCGACATCGGATTCTTCGCTTACGACATGCATCACAGGCGACACGCTTAGGACCCAACCCAGAGCTTCGAGGTATAGATCGGGGTTTCTGAACCAATTCTTCCCTCAGTTCCTTCATCTCGGTGCCTGAAAGCGTCGAAACAATGGCAGGCTGAGGGATCTCAACGGTCGAAGGCACAGAAGAGCTTTCTTCGCTGGAAAGACCATTGGTCAAATCTGGAGGCTGTTCTAGTGGCCGTTGTACAGCTTGCCGTTCTGCATACGTGCGCTGTCCCTCTGCATTTCGCTCTGATCGACGGCTAGGTCGCCCTGCTGGCTTCTTCTCCGTGAGGCTGAGTTTAGTGTTGCTTTCCACCACACCAGGGCGTGTCCATTGCGGAGCCTTTTCATTTCCACGCTTCCACGCAACCCAGATTCCAAACTTTCTCACTGTGTCAACCGGATCTCCTTGGCCCTTGGGTATAGATCGCTTGACGGCGTTCCTGGCGTCCATCGTCACTCCCTCAACCATGTAGCCACTGGCAATTAATGCTGTCCGAAGTAGGTACTTGGCAAGATCTGGGAGTCCCTCCAGTTCTGCCTGGGAGTAAAATCGAGAATTGTGATATGGATCCCCAGCAGGCGCCCTGTTTTCCCGCTCCCCAAATTCGTAGTAGATAGGATAGGCTCTGTGAAATCGGTAGTTTTCATCCCCAGCGAAAGCGTCGAGCACACTTTGAGGGATAGGATCGTCCTCCAGGTATTTCAACGCCGTGTACCATTGGATCTTCTGGAAGAACGGATACCGAAACTTCCTAGGAACCTTGGTATCTTTTTCGATCTTGGCAACCTTGATCTGCATTCCATAGTTGAGTCGCGTCAAGAAATTACCGCCAATGACCAGGCTGTTCGTGGGAGTCCACACGGCGTGGATCCAGCCAGATGGAATCAACATAGTGTCGCCTTCGGACAAATCGACGCGGTAACACTCCTTGGTCTGGTCGCCAAGGAACGTGGAGTCTTGCGCGGGGGAGTTGCACCAGTCTTCGTATTTCTTCAGATGCTTGTCCTTAGGTGGGATGAAGAAAAATGTCTTTTTGCCTTTCAGAATGTGATAGTAGACCGAAGAGCCGCCGAAATCGATGTGGAAATCAGTGTAGCAGTCTGCGACAGACATCAGGCAGTAAAACTGAACTTTCGGATACTCGCCGATCGCCTTGAGCTCTTCAGGCCATACAGCATCTTGCAAGTCGAGATCGCGCACAATTTTGGGTCGGCGTATCAGTCTCCCCAATTTACTTTGTGAAACCTCCAAACTGATGACATTGCGAACGACCTTGGAGCCGGTACTCTCATAGTAGTCAGCCCATTTCTGCATATTCCACCTTTTGTCCTCGCCCTGCTGGGATTTGACGTCAATGACTTCGACTCTCTCTTCAGGACCATAAAGCTCCGCCACCGTTCGGACAGTGAGACCCTGAGGAACAACCATGTCCAACTGGTCTTGCCCGCAATCGACGATGGTCTCGAAATCCTTGCCCTCCTCAGGGACGTGCTCCAATAGCTCATCGAACATCTCTTGGCTGATAGCCTCCTGGACGAGGGCGTCGAATTCGGGGTCAACAATGGGAATAGAATCACGGGTGTTCAGATGTGCTGGAATAACGATTGGCTCTGTCATGCCGCTACCGCGCTCGAAGTATTCGGCAGTGACCAGCTCCGGTCTCATCCGAGGGAAGCTTTCAGGGAGGAAGCGAATCTTGCCTTCCCGAATGGGTTCAATATAATGATGCTCCAAAGAATCGCTGGCGGCCTTGACAAGACCCTGGTTGAGACCAGCATAGTCAATGGCAGTGCGGGCTCTAGAAGATTTTCGAACAAACGTTGTCTGTCCGTGGATCGGTCGACACCGGCGACAGATGAACTTGTCGACTGTCCGAATCTCGCGATCATTCTTGAATCCGGCACAAACGATATGAAACCATTGCTTGCAGCCGTCACAACTGATCCATGTGACATCTCCCTGTTCTTCCGAATCCACAGGTATCCGGACCAGATTACAGGCCGCGCAGTTCGCCTGATTGTTCTCCTCGGATTCTGTATCGTCATCTCCCCTGGATGGCACATCCATTGATACCCGTTCAGCACCGGTCTCTAACCCAGTAAAGACTGAACTCTCGTATCGTGCCTCAGTCCCGGGCAATTTCGTCTGGGGAGATATCGGGCCCACTCTGGCATTGCCTTCTTCCTCTTGCCAAACAATTGGCGGAAGAGTAGAAGAGCTTGTGTTGGGCCGTACTCCCTGAATGACCGGTCGAGAAACGAAGGCCGAACCGTCCGACTGAGATCTCATTCGAGACGATGGAAACGCAGTATTTGTGGAAGCAAAATAAGTAGATTTCTCGTCCTCCGGCTGAGTATATGTGCTTCCGAAACCAGCCCGAAAGTGGCTCTTCGGTTCGTCGCCGTAATGAGGTTGGTACGACTCATCAATGCTCACCCGTTTCGAGGGATAGAAAGCGGCAGGGTGGAAGTTGCTTGGTCTCGCAAAATTTAAAAGAAGCTCAGCATCGGTTTTCATGCTGTCGAAGGTGGAGGAAGGATTTGCATCCGGCGCGACGGCTGTCTGAGGGTGATGAAAGGGAGATGGACCTTTCTCCGACCGCGGTCGCTTGGCTGGACGTTCTGTAGTTTCAATGGATTCGGAAGGGAAGAGTGGCATGGCAGGTGTTGGGTCTTGCGAAGGAGGTCGGTACGAAAGAGGCGCAAAAGTAGGACTGGTCGCTAAGGCGATTGTCGCGAGAGTGTCAATGGTGGAACTGGACCGACCATGGCTGGCTCGGCCATGAGATCCCCGATCCGTGCTCGAATAGACATCATTGTTCAATGTGATGCGATCGCGATCAGAGCTCGCAGCTTGTGAGACTCCGCGGTCAATCCACGAGGCACGAAAGTCGGTGGTTGTGAAAGGCGAGATAGGCTCCACGGCGCGTCGCGGAGGAGACGGAGTGCGGTATCGCGGCGGTCGAGGCCCGGAGTGGTTCAAGAAGGACGTGGCACCTATCATGATGAGGCCTGGGAGTAGTAGAGAGAAGGTAAAAGGAAAGAAAAGGGCCGGAGAAGATTATGATGTGCCTGCGGAAGGCGAGTTCAAAGCGGGGGTGATAAACCACGCGGGTTACAGAAAGGCCACCGCAGGCAAAAAGAGAGTCATTCCTGGCAGACGATGAAAGCGCACAGTCAGGAAACGATAAAGCAGCGCAAATTAGGATGGAAAATCGAGTCTTGAATGGATGAGACGTTGAGGGAACAAGGTCGCACGCCGGAGCGCTGGGAAGTTGAGGGGGAGGGAAGTTGACTCTCTCTCTACCGACTACTAGTTCGAGGGCGGGAGAGTACTGCAGCACCGAGCGTGAGACGCACCGCCGCGGCAGGCGGGCAAAGCTGTTGAGGAATTGTCACCACAGGGACAGCGAAAGATTCCGAGGAATGAAAAGATGATTCTGGCTGGAAATGATTGAAGAAAGCGCGGTCAATTACCCATCAAGCGACGATTGATGATGGTGTTGGCAGGGAGTTGAGTTGAGGGAGAGGGAGGCGACTGAGAAGGCCGACCAGAGCCCACCAGCAGTAAGATAGTTTCACATTCTCCATAGAAGCACACAGGCAATCTACATAAAGGTACAGTAATTATCTCAGGGATTGCTATCTCCATCTAAGTACTAGTACCACTGCTATTTGAGCCTTCTCATGTACTCCAGCCCTACTATCAGTATCGAGGTATCTATCGTTTGCGACCAGGCATACCGGGGTGTGCTAGCGGCCATTGGCGATCGGCACTTCGAGGCCCTGCATGAATATGACTAACTATGTCCTTGATAATTGTAGCTTCTAATAGATGAAGTCCAATATGATTCTAGACTTGAGTGAGATCCCCCGATAAATAATGATAACAATAATGGGGATTCGCCAGCGGCATCGGTCGAGAGAGGAACCAACACAGTGAGGCTTGTCTGCGGCTCTAAGCCCGATCGGGAAAGGCATCCCCCCTTCCGAACCTCGTGCTCACTTTCATCTTGTGCTTCTCCGCCCATACGGATATTGACTTCTTCTACTCCTTCTTCCTCTTCCTCTTTCTGCTATTCTGATTGATCCCATCCTCTTTGGGTGTCTCTCTTGATTCTACATATTTCTGCCTATCGATTTTTTGGACTTTCCCTGTCCCCCCAAGAATGAGCCGGAAGCTCGCCCCCGAAGCCAATCGGTGAGTCTCCTCGCCCGAATCTGCCCCTCCGCCAGAGTGTCTTACTGCTCTTGGCCTGCCATCACGCGATAGTCGCTTTTCTCAACTATCTGCGGACACCTCGCCCGTAAATAGTCATATATGCTAACAAAAGGTTATCCAGGATTCTCTTCGTCAAGAACCTCAAGTACGTTCCAATCATCACTGCCCTGCTCCCGGATCGACAATTCTACCACTATCACGTCTTCTGCATATATGCGAATTACCTATAGTGCCGCTTGATGACCAGGGACTGATGAGATGATTTGTACAGCTACAACGTGACTGCTGAGCAGCTATTTGACCTCTTCGGCAAATTTGGACCCATCCGGTAAGCCACTCTCTTGAGACAAAACATGCATACCTTGTGCTTTACAATATATAAGCTCACACTATCTCAGTCAAATACGTCAAGGAATTGCGAACAACTCGAAGGGTACCGCTTTTGTCGTATACGAGGACGTTCACGACGCCAAACAGGCATGCGATAAGCTCAATGGATTCAATTTTCAGAACAGATACCTCGTCGGTACGTGGCGCCTGGTGACACCAAGAGAGGCAGTCCCTTGTTGAAAGGAGAATATTTTGCTGATTACGGGTTTTCAGTGTTATACCACCAGCCGGAAAAAATGCTTAGGTCGAAAGAGGACCTGGCGGAAAGGCAAGAGAATTTGGAGCGTCTCAAACAGCAGCATGGGATAGAATGAGGCGCTATTTTCTTTTTGTCGATTTCTCTGAGTACCCTTTGCAGGCATCGAGCTGCATCTTGTCTATCATGGGTTGGTTGTGGGGTTTCCGGCGTTTGACTCCTATGGTTTTCATGACTCTTAATTACGGGTATGAGGGTTCCTGGCGGGTATAATGAGTTCTCCCTGGTCATCGTCTAGGGAATGATACAGATTTAGTCTCGTCTGGGCTGGAATCTGTTTTGTTGTGCCGGCCAGTTGCTATTAACAATATTTTTATCCTTTCCGTTGCTGCTACACGGACAGCTTGTGGACATTTGATCTCCATCGTCTTAGGACATATGGATAAGAAGCCGGTAGTTTTTTAAAAAAAAGTCTACACCCGCAAAGCGTGATCATGGTGTTCCGAGAAGTTGCGACGGCTCTCAGTTGGGGTCGCGCATGAGCTCAAATCACGGCATTACCTTCGAAGGTCTACAGCATAGAGAGGGGGTATGGTAGAGTATAGTAGAGGTCTACTCCGTACTGCCACCTAGATCCATTAGGACTGATTACTTACATGCTGGCATAACGGTAACAGTCCTTTCCATTTCACTTAGATGGTCTCGTGATCGAGTGCAGAATTCAGGTTAGCTTACTCTTCGAGAAGAACAACAATTTACGGAAACGATCTGTGTTGTAACAAAAAGTGACAGGGATTTCATAGACCTTGACACTTTGAGTACTGCACTGGCATGAGGTCATTGCCTCATTGCCTTATAATTAAGGTATGAAACGATCCTTGACCATCGGCTGCAGGTCATCCCAAAAAGGTCTAGCGCCGGGGGACACCTGCGGCCCCACCGACCATTTTCTCTTCAAGATTTTCTTTGCAGGGCTCTTATCGTGAAGTCCCTCTCTCAAGCTTCTCTTTCCACCTGTTCTTTAGATACCCTGCAATAACGGCAGTGATCCTTTGAGTGAGCCATTTCATCTTATTTTGAAAAGCCAACACTCACTTCGAATATGTCTGGTGAAACTTCTGCCGGTAAGCGAAATTTTAACCCTCGTCTTGCGACCGTCTGCTAATGAATCCGCCCGTGCAGCCTGGCCCATTGCCGACGAGGCCCTCACCCAGAACCTCCTGGATTTGGTGCAGCAGGCTTCTCACTACCGTCAGCTGAAGAAGGGTGCGAACGAGGGTATGTCTTTCTGGTTCTTCCTTTGTATCTTGTTCTTGACTGACATTCTTCTTCAGCTACCAAGACTCTCAATCGTGGTACCGCCGAAATTGTCATCCTCGCTGCTGACACCTCCCCTCTGGCTATCCTGCTTCACATTCCTCTTCTTTGCGAAGATAAGAACGTATGGTCTCTTACGATATACTTCTACTCTGTTTAAACACTGACTCTCAATCAGGTTCCCTACGTGTACGTTCCTAGCAAGCTCGCTCTGGGCCGTGCGACTGGTGTCTCTCGTCCCGTGATTGCGGCCAGCATCACCACCAACGAAGCCAGTGACCTGATGGGCCAGATCAGAACCATCAAGGACAAGGTCGAGAGACTGATGATCTAAACGTGGTTGCGATTTGTGGATGAGTTAGGCAATTCCAGACTTTTGCTTTGACAGTCCGAGCTGCTCGATATGGCCCAGACTCGTAAGAGTGCATGAATCCTCGAGTCAGATCACGAGACTATCTTCACATAGAACTCGCGATACGCATGATTCAGGAAGTTGTCAAGGGTTTGAATACTGTTGCCTGTACTTCTTGTCATGTCTTTGGATAATTGCTATATCTCGCTCGTCACATTGAGTGTCACCAATGAAGTGAATTGTTTGACCTTTCATCCCTCTTTGGAGAAAATGTAGCGTAGAGAAATATATAAACAAAAAAAAATCATTAGACATAGTTCGACAGTAAGAACCAGAAGTGATCGTGCAATTGTTAATCCATGCTAAATCCATGCACCTTGGCACTGCAGCATAAGCGGCGTGACTAAACTGAGCTAGTGAACCCATCGACCGTCACCTGGCGGAGTCATGTCTCATTGTGGCACTGACGACTTGTCGCATTTCAAGACAACCCACCTGGGCTGGTTCCGACTCCTTGCTGGTAAAGGACATCCATTCAAAGATCTCTCTTCTTATATTTTGTGTATTCCCGCATTTCGATCTATCCAAACCCAAGTCTTGAGCATTGTGGCTGGTCCAGCAGTACACTGTATTCCGATCATCATCACTGATGCCTGCTATACGAGCCGTCCTAGTATTATAGGGAGCTCTTGAAAGAGCCCTAGTTTCATTGCCTCGACCTGCCTTTTTTCCTTTTTGGGGACTGTGAACGTTGAAGGTGGAAATAGAGTAGCAATGTCTCTTCCGTCTATGACTTCACTGGCAGCTGCGGCTACAGCCATCGCAGTAATCAGCAGTTGGCCCCCAACATCATCACCCACACCTTCCATACTGGCGGGTCCGCACCATGATCCGGATGGCGAAGACAATGGAAAATGCAGACTGCTGGGTCCCTTTTCGATTCTCGTCCAAGCGGCGCTCGGAGCACTGGCGCTGTTGTCCTTGGTATACAAGCGCTGGAGGGAGAGACCTCAGCGGCCTGTGAAGGTGTGGGCATTTGACGTATCGAAACAAGTCTTTGGGTCGGCAATGTTACATCTCGCGAATCTACTCATGTCCATGTTCTCTGCCGGCCAGTTCGAGATCACAAGCAAATACAGACCGAACCCGTGCTCGTTCTATCTATTGAATTTGGGGATTGACGTGAGTAATTTCCGGACATATTGGAATTTACTGTGATGTAGGAGCTGACAATTGACTTCGGATCAGACTACGCTTGGAATCCCCATTCTCATCTTCATTCTTCACATTCTAAATCGCTTAGCGGCATATACTGCCCTTGCGAATCCCCCGGAATCGATTGAGTCAGGAAACTATGGCGCTCCGCCACGCGCCACCTGGTGGTTCAAGCAGGCTATGATATACTTCTTTGGGCTATTGGGAATGAAAATCTGCGTCTTCTTTCTCATTCAACTACTGCCCTTCATTGTCAAGATAGGTGACTGGGCACTGCGCTGGACAGAAGGAAACACAGCTCTGCAGCTCATCTTCGTCATGTTCCTTTTCCCAGTCATCATGAACGCGATTCAGTATTACATCATCGATACATTCATCAAGAAACCGCTATCTCGAACTCAGGAGTTGCTCGAGGAAGAAGATGAGGTGGAAGATGCTTTGCTGGATGACGGTCGAGCACCGCGCAATGCACTGCTGACTGACGTTCAAGATGAAGATACATTTGGGTCGGATGAAGGTATCATAGGAAAGGATCTGGGCAGAAGCTTGGAACCGCCCCAACGGCCGAGCAGATTCGATCGTACCGAGTACGATCCGGCAGTTGATGGGGAGTATTTCTCCCCGGTGTCATCGGCGTCTGCCAGCTCCAGCAGCAGTCTTGGAGAATATGCTGCAATGTCGTCTTCGACGAAACTTACACTTCAGAACAAGGGATCATGACGACCTTCTTATGCTTATGCGTCGGCGTTGGGCGATTGATATGAATACAGTCTTGCTCTTTTTTGTTCGCGGCCTTATACACTTCCAGAAATTTGTTTATAGCGATCAAAGACATGTATATGCTTAGTCCACTCCAACAAGTTATCACGGCTTGTCATGCAATCGAGGCCAAGGGTAATATATTAGCCATATGGTAGATTATGCAGAATCTGCGTGTCATCTTCTCCACGACAGACGCTATTCTTGACAATTATCCCACGACATATTGAAACATGCTAGGCACTTTCAATCTTTCAACTCTTGACCGTCACTAATAGTTGCGTTGCTGCTTGAACCAGAAGAAGCCTTAAGGCATCAATACCCACCGCCAAGGTCACCGCCTTCTTCTGCCGCTGAAGCGAAAAGAAAATTATTGTCAGGGCTTTCGAGTTTTGACGGCCCGCGGACGATTTCATTCGATTTGGACAATACTCTTACATTGCGATTTCTATATATGGTACATTTATAATTGTATTGATTCGAACCGCCTTCTTCTGTCGTCTGAGATTCTCTCGTCCCAACGACGGCAAGATGCCCAAAACCACCGTCACCGTCAAGGAAAAGACCCGCCAAAAGACAACGGCAAACTCGCGCTCTCCATTCGAGAATGGAGCTTTCTCCAAGCATGTTGACGAGAGCGACAATTCCGACATGGAAATGGACGTCGACGGGGTTGATACCGAGAAAGTGCGCGAGAAGGATGAGACGGAGAAGAAGCTGGAGAGAATGCTCTTTGGTGATGACGAGGGATTCATGGGCGCATTGAAGAGTCAGGATCGCGATATGATGGCGTTAATGGCGAATAGCGATGAGGAGGGTGCTAGTGAAGAGGACGACGGTGATGATTTTGACGACCGGGATTTGGCAGATGTTGCCGATGCAGATGTTTGTTCATCCTGACCCCCGGTGGATGGGTGTGTGCTAATATACTTACCTACAGCTCTTCTTCCTCGATTCTGGCACTGCGCCAGTTGGTACTGAGCTTGCAGAGGCTTCGGCGGCGGGGTCCGACTCTGAGGAAGACGCAGAAGCGGAGGAGACGCATCGCGCGGTGTGGCACGACAGCGATGATGAGCGCCTAACGATTTCGCTGGCTAGTCACCAGAGGTTGAGGAAGTTGCGCGTCACCGAGGCGGAAGATGTCATCAGCGGCAAGGAGTATATCAAGCGACTTCGCAGACAGTTTGAGCAGCTGCACCCCGTACCGGACTGGGCCAACCCGGAATTGAACAAGAAACGGACCGATTCGGACTCTGATCGTGACAGCGACATGGATACGGACGATGAGAACGAGCAGCTATCTACGCAACCGTTGGCCAAGCTGCTGCAAGGTGCTACTGATCTGACCAGGCTTGGTGAAGGCACAGGCCCAGGAGGCAAGAGAAAATTGCGACAGGAGGTGATAGATATTCACAGACTTAAGGATGTTGGCAAGGATCAGCCGGTAAGTTTGTGTCAGCGGCAACATTCCATGCTTTCGTTATTAATGTTTCTGCCAGTCTTCCATTGACTCACTCATGTTCCACCCTCACTATCCATTGCTTCTGTCGTCCGGACCTGCAGCAACGCTCTTCATCCATCACATCTCACCCTCTGCGGAGGCTCCGAATCCTCTTCTCACGTCACTTCACATCCGCCGTACGCCCATCCACACCTCCGCTTTCGCTCCGCCTACCGGGAACAAGATCTTTGCCTCTGGTCGTCGACGATACTTCCACATTTGGGACCTCGATAGTGGCAAGGTCGAGAAAGTCAACGGCACTGCGGATCGCAAAGAGGAACAGAAATCCATGGAGCGGTTCAAGCTGTCACCCTGTGGGCGGTATGTCGGACTGGTCGGCTCCTCTCGCAAAGGAGGCGGCATCATCAACATTCTGTACTCGGGCACGGCGCAGTGGATTGCGCAGGTTCGCGTGGACGGCCGTGGGGGTGTCGCCGATTTCGCCTGGTGGAGTGACGGAGAAGGTATGACTGTCGCGAGCAAGAACGGTGAGGTGTCGGAATGGGACGGACGTCTGAACCGGGTTGTGGCTCGCTGGATGGACGCCGGCGCCGTGGGCACAACGACGCTCAGCCTTGGTGGACGCTCTGGACGGACACAGTTGGGTGGAGACCGTTGGGTTGCCATCGGAAGTTCTAGCGGTGTAGTCAATGTCTACGACCGTCGCGAATGGGCCGCCGCATACGCTGCGCAGGCTGGCTCTGCCTCTTCGGGGACGTCGACGTTGCCGATCCCCCGTAACCCGGAGCCTGTACGTGCCTTGGACCAACTCACCACACCCATCAGCCATCTGGTCTTTGCACCAGACGGCCAGTTCCTTGTCATGGCTAGTCGGTGGAAGCGGGACGCATTGAGACTGGGTATGTTTTTGTCTCTGTCACTGCTCAGGATCGATTTTTACTGACTGATACTCTACAGTCCACCTTCCCTCTTGTACAGTGTACCGCAACTGGCCGACATCCAACACTCCTCTTGGCCGTATCTCGTCAGTAGCTGTCTCCCCTGGCTCGGATCAGCTGGCAGTCGCCAACGAACAGGGCCGTATTCGACTCTGGGAGATTCGCGGGTAGACGGTGGATCCAAGACATGAGCCTGGCGTTTGGAGGAGGGGAAAAGTTGTTCTTGTACAAATTAGGTATTGCGCATCATATAGATCTAGCATACATCAAACGATAAAGATCATCCATGCACATATCACACAGCTGTCGGCCAATAGTGAATTTCCGGCTCGTAGCTTAAGCCGAACATTCAACGTGCATACTCCATTGCGACCAGAAAGTTACTGCAGAAACTCGAACTCCATCAATGTCCAGTCATTATTGAACTCAGCGATCCCATGACGCCCTGCGCATAGTCAGTACCCCATCCCCCTGAAATAGGCCATCCTCGATTAAAGTATAACTTACATCAAGACCGAGCTTTAACAGCAAAACAAAACCATCAGCGTCCGCTCAAACCACACCTAACAAGTCCAAGGTAGAATAGGATAGACTCACCGAGCCCATAAGCTACGTAGCACAACCATCATCAGCAAACCAGACCGTAACCAGACCGCAAACCTCAAATTTTCAACTCACCGAAGGAATGATATCAACCTTCGCACCCAAGTTTAGCATCCGGCACCTCACATCAAGCGCAATCAACAGGGGAAACCTAGACTAGACCTACTTTCTTGCCATCCGTATCCTCCGCACTCTTGCTCGAGGGGGCCGGGGTCGAGGTCGAGCTCGCGCTCGCGCTCGGGGTCGGCGTGACCGTGAC
Source organism: Aspergillus quadricinctus (assembly GCA_022814375.1). Classification (NCBI taxonomy): domain Eukaryota; kingdom Fungi; phylum Ascomycota; class Eurotiomycetes; order Eurotiales; family Aspergillaceae; genus Aspergillus; species Aspergillus quadricinctus. The sequence goes on from JAKLNT010000026.1 coordinate 83,949, forward strand.
GAGGACCTTGTTCGTGGAATGGATTTGGACGTGGACCTTCTCGGCGGACTCAGCGGGTGGGAGGAGTTTACCTGTGGGAGTCGGCACGAGGGTTGTATCTGGTGGGAAAAGTTTCGTGGTGGGCGTTGGCACGAGGATGGTGTCTGTTTCGGCGCTGTGGCTGTCTCTTGCAACATTTTGATAGGGAACGGCCAGGGCGGTCATGGCCATGGCCGTGGTGAGGATGGTAATGACGGTCTTCATCTCGGCTGGTGATTTTCAGGTAATGCGTTGTGTGATTAGTTATGATGGGGGGTAAGGGAAGGGGACGGGGGAAAGAGAGCAGGACTTACTTTGGGAATTCGACAGGAACAGACAGCTTAGTTAAATGATGAGAAAAGCTGTCTTCGAAAGCTTGATGTCAGTTAGAAATAAACGAGGTCCACGTGTTGTGTATACATGAGCCTGTTGTCAGGGACGCACGATACCCCAGCTTCTGGCATCACAACAAAACACTTGCAGTTCTGTGGATCACCATCTGCCAGGGCAACGTGCCTGCCATAGTGCATATGAGTCTGGCATTTTATAAAGGGATGCCGAATTATTATTCCGAACACTGCGCTCCTTGCGGAACGCATTCGCCAGGTCAGTCGGGTATCGGGTTGACGTTCGAATATGCGATACGGAGTAGAAGCGGTCAAGATGGCTATTTCTTCATGAGATCCCGTCAATCAAATGCTATAGATGGTGACGAAGAATTTGCCTCAGGTTGTCCAACTTGTCTGTCCTCGAGATCAGTCTGTTTGGGAGTATTAACATTCCTGTCCTGCCTTCGGAATGCTGGATTCCCAGGGCGAATCTTTATGAACTTGTCTCAAGCCCAAATAACTGTCGAGAGCTCACCTTGTCTCTGATTGGGCGTCTAGATCCCTTGATGAGGACTCAGATTTATACTTCATATCACTTGTCCGCTGCAGCAAATATTCTTGGATGATTTTGATGCGCAGATGATGTTGGTAACTCAGAAGAGGCAAACAATGAGCGAGGCCGTTCCCTGGCAAGTGGTCAGTCGGCTGCTGATATAACTAATACGTTAGCCTTCCAGCGCATTTGCTGGGATTGTGTTGGAGCGTAACATCATTCATTGAGCTTGTATGTCGCTTGTATGTACAGACACTTGCATTCCAGTCGGGTCGTTCTATGGGGTCTATTCATGCGATCCTCCATGACACCGACGGATTCATAGTCTTGTATAGCGGCAGCTTCCACTTGCCATACCAAAACACCGTATCCAAAAGAAAACTCGTCAACAGCCAAGAAGGAAAAAGTCCTTCCAGATATCATTTAAAGCAGTTTCAGCATTTCGTCCTTGTTCCGGATACCAGCCAGGTTGCCGGCCTTGACACGCTTGAGGGTCAAGGCAGCGATCAGCGCGGCACCGACACCGGAACCATCCTCGGCCGCCATAATGGTGACCTTGTCCTTCTCGTTAGGGGCCCAGTCCAGGATCTCGCGCAGAGCCTGGGCACCGCGAGCCTTGAAGTGAGGGTACTTTGTGAAGACGGAGCCGTCCGCACCAACGTGGCAGCTCTTGATGTTCTTCTTTTTGCAGATAGCGGCGACACCACAAGCCGACAGACGAGCCGCACGCGTACCAATCAGCTCGGCCAGACGGCGAACCATCTCAAGCTCGGCCAAAGTTGGCTTGATGTTCAATTCGCGCTCGAACAGCTCCTGTGTCTCCTGCAAGTTCTCGTATGGGTCCTCTTCGATGGCAGCCAGGAAGGAAGCGTCCAGCAGATACGGCTTCCGCAGCTTGCTGGTGTCCTGACCCCGAAAGATCAGTCCTGGTCTGCTGTCCAGGAGATCAATCAGGGCCAGACGGAAGATCTCTCCCAGATAGAGACCGGCTGTCATCTTCTCGAAGGCCTGCTGACCGGGGCGGGGAGAGTCACGATCAATGATGTGATCGTACTTTGTGAGGGGAAGAACAACGTGCTCGTTGTCGAAAGCACCGTACTCGCAATTGATGGCCACCGGCATGTCTGGGGGCAGGTTCATGTGAGCCAGCTTAGGGACGGAGCCAACATCCTCCATGTAGGCCGCATTGACACCTGTACCAAAAATACAGCCAATCTTCATCTCGGGATCAGTGTAGGCCGAGGCGATGAGTGTTCCAGTGGTATCGTTGATCAAAGCAGCGACCTTGATAGGAAGTCCCTGTAAAGCACACATGTTAGGTGTCTGCAGATTGGCAACGACAAGCAAGAGATGGCATACCTTTCTCTTCAGTGTTTCCTCCAGGGGAGGGACGACATCCTGTCCCTCGACACCATCAATGTCGAAGCCCTTAGTCCAGCGCTGAAGAACACCATGATCAATGTACTCTTGTGTAGCCGGGTAGGAGAAGGTGAAACCCAGCGGCAAGGATGTCAAACCCTCCTCTCCGTGGTGGAACTCAATGAATTGCTGTATGCAGTCGGCGATGTATTCCCACAGCTCCTCAGCGGTTCCTGTCTTCAGTTCTTCCGGCATGCGGTACTTGGACTGGCAGATATTGAAGCCTCCCTTTTCCTCCGTCAAGGTAATCTCACAGACGCGAAGGTTGGTTCCACCCATATCCAAGGCAAGGAAGATTCCCTGTTCGTCTCCATCGGGGAAGTCCATAACCCAGGTAACGTTCATTGGCTGTTGAGGAGACCTAGTGGTCAGCGTACAAGCTTCTCAGCGGATGCGGTCAAGCTCACGATGTTACCGCCCTCCACGCTGAGACCTAATCAGAAACCGCACATTAGCTTCATTACATTTTCCTGATGGCTACTGAGCTATTGCAAATAGATAAAAAGATAACGACTTACCCTTCTCAAGCTCCTTGACGAAGCGGTCAACCACCTGCTTGAGCTTGGCGGTGTCCACAGTAAACATTTCCTCAAAATCCTTAATCTGCTGTAGAAGATCCTGAGGCACATCGGTCATCGATCCTGTTCCGATTGCGATTCAAATGAGCCATTCTGCCAAATGTGTTGGTAGCTTCGACCAGTTTGACCTACCCTTGCGGGATGGGGGGCGCTTGGGACCAATTCCGACCATTGTGTAATTAGAGTGTGTATTAGAAGGGAACGATAGATATGAACAATGAAGGAGATATGAAAGGAATTAAGAAGGGGCAGAGAGAAAGACAAAGATGAGATGGGGGGGGAGGGGGGGGGGGAGGATGTTGATAACGGACTTAGACCACGAGGTACATATGTAGCTCCACCGTGGGGCAGCGACCGGAGAAGAGAATCAAGACTCTCCAGGCCCCGCAGAACGATGAAATCACAGTGGCCGTTGAATCCCTCACCGGTTGGTCTCTTTAGCTGCTGTCGGCTAGTGAGAATTCAATTCTTTTGACATTAATATTACTACTCCATCGATGTCTATCAAAATACGGAGTAACTATCTGCTCCAGGTTGTGGTTCATACCGAATTCCCCCGTACCTTTTGCAGGATCGGATGACAACCTTAATGCTTCCCAAAGGATTATCTAAATATTAGCAAAGGATTGAGAATCGAATCCCCCAAAGCCGGTGAGACATGGAGATCAGTTCCGCTGTTGGCGTCTCGATAGTCAATAATTCAGTGAATTAAGCAGAGCTGATCCCTTCTAGAACATTGCTTATTATGATTGCTATATCTATCTACATGGTCTAGTCTGCATCTGTTGTCTTTTCATGACCAAAGCCATCTTCATTAATTCATTATTTTGCATACATCTTTCCTCTATCTCTGACCTATAAATCCGCATTTAAATTCTCATTCAAATGCTCGTTATGTGAGAAAGATCAGGATGCAAAAGAATCAACCGTCCGTGATCCGCCAAAAGCCACATCAACGCCATCTCTAAAAATAGTGGATGCAGGGGCCACACTAAAAGGACTCACATGGTTCACATGGCAGTTGATTTCTTCCTTTGACTGGCCAAATGAGGAAATACATGTCCCAAACCCCCCTCGCTGTCATGCACAGCTGTTGGTTGTAGCTCCCTTGCCTTCGCATCTCCTGGGACAAGCGCATCCTGGGCAAGTCCTCCGTTCATCTCCTCATCGCGGGGGATTCCGGACGACTGGCCCAGGGGCTGTTTACTCGACAAGGCGTGGGCACGGTGGGCTGCTGCCGTCCCTTGTCTGATGCCTGCTTCCTTCTGAGAATGACGATCCAATTGCTGTCGCACTCTTTCTTGATACGCCCCGGAGAATCCCAGCGCTCGATCAACTTCTTCTGTCAGACGCTCCACCTCATAGTGTAGTCGTTCGTCTCTCTTCCACAAAGGCGCATTCTCTGCTTCTTGCACCTCTTTATCAGGATTCGTTCTCTCCCACAGTTCCTCAAGTTCCTGTTCCCAACCGAGCGCTCGTGCAAACTTTCGCACACCGGCATCGCAATCGCCCAAAAGAAGAACATCGTCCGGACGAGACCCCAGACCTCCCACACGTTCCATGTTGATCAGCACTCGCGGAATCCCCTCAGGACAGAATGCCGGTAAACTAGCAAAGGGCTGTACCGAGAGACTCGTCCCCATAACAATACATAAATCTGCTTCTTCTGGGAGACTTCGGTTCGAAAAGAATTCCTCGGGCAGGGCTTCTCCGAAGAAGACGATGTCCGGCTTCACAAACCCATTGCAATGAGGACAATGAGGCACCTCCCCTTTGGCAATATGCTCTTTCATTTGAGGTTCCGGGTACGCCGCCTTGCAGTCAATACAGTGTTGTGACGCGAAGCTACCATGGGCCTCAACAATTTTCTCGCCTGGGACGCCCGCGAGGCGCTCCAAACAATCAATGTTCTGTGTAAAGTGTTTCAACAGCATTCCCTTATCGTGCAGTAACTTGACAAACGAATGCGCAATAGTTGGTCGATACCGGCCAGGCGCCAACTCACGCGCCAAGGCGTAGAACGGTCGAGGGTTCTCTCGGAAGAAATTGATATTGAAGACATCCTCCGGCTCTTCCAGATCCAGAAATGCTAGATTGGAGTAAAGACCTGTGTCTGGGGAGCGAAAATCGGGAATGCCCGCCGAGGTACTGATTCCAGCCCCTACCTGCCATCACCACCGTCAGCTATATGCCGGGGAAACGAGGGGCGATCTCGGGACATGCCATACCATGACCACAATGCGTCGCACATCTTTCTCCTTTATATACTTGGCTACTGCTTCAATATTCCGCGCTTCCAGTACCGAGGGGAGGGTTTCCTCGTCGACCACAGTGGACGTCTCATTGCCCATGTTGCTTCGGGAATATTCAGCACTGAGCTGCTATGCTGGTGTCTGGAACTTCGTCGGCGTCAATGGCCAACTTCTTGTCAATTGTGTATGAAAATTTAAATAATGAATGACAGAGGCACAAAGATGTAGCAAAAGAAATTCAAAGAAATACACCGTTGATAGCGAACGATTAGCAAATGACGTCGAGTTGATATCTCAGAATGAGAAAATCTCCCGATTGGGTAGTTGGTGGGCCTGGCTGCCTGAGGCTTGCGATTGAAGGGCAAATTGTCTCCGAGAAGAAGAATTGATACTATATTTTCATGCGTCTTGGATCATGAATTGTCGCTAATACAAGAGACTGTCTTCAATATGAACTCCATCGCCCTTCTCTCAAATGAGTTGACGTTGCAGTTGTAAAGTAATATCAAACAGCTGCCTAAGGTATAAGCTTCTCACCGCCCGCTGGTTGCTGTCCCTATCTACTCCGTATGTGTAATTGGATGAATCTCCGCGCTGTCAACAAGACACATTGCATCTTCCACCGACGCTCCGTCGACCAGGGGTCCGGACACGATGTCCAGGACAGAGAGCTCCATCACCAATGGGCATGCGGTCTCCTCTGCAGAACAAAACGGAGAACGCGCAAACTCTCACCTGCCGATTGACGTGTTCAACGCCAGTTCCGTTGCGGAGATCAAGGCCGCCCTGTCCCACCTCCATGAGCAAGAAGTCGCCGTCACCGCTCGGCTGGACGCCCTCGTCGCTTCGCAGAAAGATTTCTCCCGGGAGCTCGGGCGATTAGATCTTCTACGCGCCCACCTGGGTTCCCAGACCAGCACCACCCACGCAATCAGCCATGGCATGTTGTCCGACGCTGCGGCGACCGCAGATCGCATATCGAGTGCCGTCCGTCGGCTCGACCTGGAGCAGTCAAGAGTGAAGGCGACGCTGGAGGTGGTAGAGCAGGTTTCGGAGCTGAAGGCTTGCGTCCTCGGGGTTGCAGGCTCCATGGGTGCTCCGCAGGACTGGGAAACGGCGGCCAGTTATCTGAACAGGGCGTCCAAGATACCTCCGGAGGTGGTCAATGGTACCTTTGCAGCCGAGATGGTGCCAACCGCTGAGGTGCCTGACCCGCCAAACGTCACTCTGGATAATGCGGCTGAATCGCTTTGCGGCTTATTTCTGCGCGAGTTCGACAAGGCCGTCAAAGAGAATGATGGGGCCAAGATCACACGGTTCTTCAAGTTGTTTCCTCTCATCGGTCGCTCTGAAGTTGGTCTGGATGTGTATGGGCGCTATGTATGCCAAGGAGTGGCATCGCGGGCGCGAGCGAACCTCAATGCCGGCACGGGAGGTGCTCAAAGCAAAGACGGCTTCTTCTACGCAAATGCGCTGACGAAACTGTTTGAGCATATCGCCCAACTCATCGATGGACATGGAGGCCTTGTGGAGCGCCATTACGGACCCCGGAAGATGAACAGGGTCATTGAACGTTTACAGCTCGAGGCAGATCTCCAGGGTGGGATTATTCTGGACACCTGGAGCGACGAGCGGCACGTCGATCGCAAGCTTACAGACATCAAATCGTATGCATTTACTTTCTTGGTGCAGAGTTTCCTTCCTGCTCAACGCAGTGCGACGCCTCGATCGAATTCCCCAGCGACTCGCGATGGGCTCGCTGAAGATGAGGGGGTAGACATGAAAGAGATCGACGGGTTACTAAACGAAATGGCAGTCATGCTGGGCCGATGGTCTCTCTATTGTCGATTCATCGCTGAAACTTGCAATGTAAGTCACAAGCCTTTGGATGGACGTATTCAGAAAGCTGACTGCTCAAGGCCACCGAGGACGAAAGTCGAAAATTTACCCCACCCACGTTTCTACAAGAAGCGAGTCTTTCCAAGAAAATCAATGACCGTCTGACCAACCCATTCAATACTATGACGACCTTTTTCTTCCGTCGCTCGGTTGAAAAGGCGTTCCAGTTGGATGAACAGCCTTCTGGGCTGACCTTGCAACCGCAGAAGCCATTAAAGGCGGATCCCCCTCATATCACCTCTGCAGTGGACGACATCATGTATATTGTCAACAAGGTCCTGCAGCAGTCACTAGCCACGTCACAAATCTCGGTAGTGACTAATGTCGTTCCCACATTGTCACGGGTTCTTGGATCGGATTTCATCGGAATGACCCAAAGAAAGATGCGCGATGAATGCTATCCCAAAGCGCCCGTCCAGGGGGCTCAGCCGCCTGAACAGACCGTGATCTCTTTTCTTGTCTTGATCAACAACCTGGATGTTGCGGTCGACTACATACGCCGCATTGTGCAGAACCACACCGAGACGAAAAAGACCATCACTGGCCCTGAAGGTCAGATCGAGGAAACGGACCCGCTGAGGTCCCTCTTTCCCGTGCCTGCAGAAGCCCAACTTGCGGCTCAAACGCTGCAGACCCTCGCCTCGTCCTTCGAGTCCAAGGTGAACGAACTCCTGTCCGACGGCATCCAGGTCGTATTCAACAACGTCGTCAAGCACCGCCTGCGACCCATCCTTGCAGATGCTTTCCGAGATATCGAATACCAGCCACGGGATGACAGCGACCCAACGAGCACAGTCTACCACGAGTACGGTGACGGCGGAGACGAGGACGTCGACGACGGCGCCAGCCGAGCGGAGCTAGTCCGTCCGCGCTTCGCCGCCAGCTGGACCGAGCTTCTCCTCCCCATCTCCCGCATCCTCACACCCTCGGCCTTTGACCGCCTTCTGAACGTCACAGTCGCGTACCTGGCGCGGCTGCTCGAGAAACGCCTCTGGTCGTACCACGGGCGGATCAACGCCCTTGGCGCCACTCGACTCGAGCGCGACGTTTCGGGCGTGGTAAGTGCCGCGGTGGACGTCGGCGGCGCCCATGGGGCCTCGGGACGATACCGACACCGGGAGGCGTTCGCCCGCTGCCTGCAGATGGTGCTCGTGATGGGGATGGACGACGACGAGTGGGAGGACGTCACCCGCGGAGGCGAAACGGCAGACGTGCTCGATAAGCTCACTCGGGAGGAGCGCGCGCGGATCCGCGCAATGGTGCGGCGGTGATCTTGCCTCCCTTCTTACATACTGCATACTACAGCATAGCTCGTCGAAATGTAAATATCATAACCATCAGATAGAAGAAGCATTTACTGCTCAACGCGGCAACATCCTTGTCCACTCAGACGACGAGTGATCGGCTCACCAGGTCGCCAGGTCGCCAGGTCACCAGGTAGAAAACTGGTAATTACTAGTATCTACCAGGGTTATGCTCACCAGGTTGCTTACCTAAGATTTTTGTATAGGTCGCCAGGCTAAAAACCTGGTGAGCTATCTGTATAAGATTACATACTAACTAGTAGTAGTAGTAGTACTAGTAGCTATTAGTAGCTATAATAAATTACCTACCTAGTGAGCTTTGGTAATGCCTTGTAAGAGTTATGTAGATAAGCATAATCCTAGTTTCTTCTAGTAATACTAGTAAGGAAGCTATAAGAAGGTAGATAAAGAATAATATTTTATAAGTCTAATTTTTTTTTAATATTTATTATAACTACTCCTTACTAGTAATACTAGTAGGGAGTAAGGATATTATAATTCTAAATTTCTTATAATAAAGGCTTCAGGCTATCTAGTAACTAGCTTACTAGCTAATATTAGAAGTATCTAGTAGCTAGTAGTAATTAGATTTGCATAACTCTTATTATTAATCTTATAAGACTACTTAAGGCATTACCAAAGCTCACCAGGTAGGTAATTTATTATGGCTACTAGTAGCTACTAGTACTACTACTACTACTAGTCAGTATGTAATCTCATACAGGTAGCTCACCAGGTTTTTAGCCTGGCAACCTATACAAAAATCTTAGGTAAGCAACCTGGTGAGCATAACCCTGGTAGATACTAGTAGCCTACTGGTAATTACTAGTTATGTACCTGGTGACCTGGTGACCTGGCGACCTGGCGACCTGTATAATCCTCAGACGACGTAGCTCACCCTAGCTTGCGTATAAAACGAAAACACAGTTACTAGTAAATACAGACTTACGGTGTCTATGGCACTGGAAACAATCAGATGCTTAGAATTTCCCAAGGTCATGGATCATCTTCTTTACAGATTGAAGACGACAAAACGAACTGAAGAGCATAATAGCCTATTCAAAAGTCGTTGATTTGTTCAATCCTCTCCATATGCCAGACATAATCACTGTGACAACTGACACCATCCTCCTAGCTAACAGATAGAGGAAAAGCCAACATAAATATGTAATATGTACTTGAGTGCGAGGATCAAGTCATTCACATGCACATGCATCCAAGAGTAAAATCTCCTGTTGCGGTGCCGGACAGGCAGAAACAATTATGTATGTGTTCAAACTGGCCTAAGACAGTAGAACCTTATACTTATAAGACACTTCGACGAGAATCGACAATCAATCGTACACTTCAAGAAGAAAGTATGTACCAATGCAAAAGCCCTAGGCAAGGGCGGGACAATGAATAAACATGAATCACAGTCGGCCGGGGTTGAACTTTTCCATCCGAGGGTATGAGATAAAATGAATAAGATGATCAATAGCACATTCAAAGCATTCAACGAATAGAGTCATATGCACGGTAAAAACTATAGACAGAATCAGTATATATCGAGAGGGAAGATTTGCGGAACGCAAACTTACATTCATCACAATAAGCATTGGAATGTCAAATACGTCTCGTTTCACTGTCCAGCAGTAGGCGCATTCGACCTTGCCATCCTTGAACCCTAACTGATTCATCCCTGCCTCGCCGGCAATTCCGCCTTTGCGCAGGTGATTATTCCACCTTTGACTGTCATCGGACTGTGCGAGCTCCATATCCTCCTTGGTCTTGTACTTGAGCAACTTGCATGTGGTCATGACGCTGCCGCGGGAGTCGCCAAAGGCAAGTCGAGCAAAGTCCTCGTAGAATTCCACCACGCTGTCGTCGTCTAACAATTCAGCAAGGAACACAGGCTGCGGGCGTCCAGGGGTGGCATTGTCCAGTGTAGAACTTCGAGGCGTAAAGCTGCCGCGGGATGTGGTGCCAGACTGGGGTCCTGATGAGCCTCCGGTGTTGACATTCAGATTCGGTTCCTTGCCCAGCAACACATCCTTCTTCCATCCAGTAAGAATACTAAACTCCTTGCCGACTGCTGCAATCTCGCCGGTCCGTCTGCAGACGATGGTTGGCGTCCCACACGCGTTGATAAAATCCTCATACTCCCAGAGTGTGCGCTGGAAGCACTTCTCCATGAAGATCAAATCATCCCGGTTGAGCGTCTTGGTCGTAGCAATGAACGACGGCCGGATCGACGCTAACGCCTTCGCAATCTGCAAGGTCTTTTGCGGGGAAAAACGCCGTTGGATGAAGGCGGTTAAATTGTGGAAGCGGTTCGTATAGGCATACGGCTCTTTCACGCTCTCATACACAGTCGATGGGTTTCGCTGACGTCGTTTGATTCCAAATTGCAAGCTCTGGTGCTTCAGGCTTGGCGTCGTGATCGCTGGCCGTTGGCCGTTGACACTCAACCCGTTGGACTTATTCACGACTGCATTGCTCAGCGCACTATCATCATACCCGCTATTGATATGAGGGCTGGTTGTCGCACTAGGACTAGAAAAACTGGCCGGTCCGCTCTCGATGGCAAACGCATGTGGCGCGTCAGACGTGGACATGGGCATCATGCCGCCCTGGGGATAGATCCCGCCAACATTCAGATGTCCTTGATTCGGAGCCTGGCTATTCGGCCATTCGTTCAGCAGCGGATCGTTGCCAAACATGAAAGGTTGCTGGTTCCCAGGACTCTCCCCGAAGCCAGGGGCCCCGGTGATGGGTGTCGTAGAGTATTGCGCCGAGCCGCTCCGGCCTATTGAGCCTCGCTGGGTGACGGAATCTGTAGGCGAGTCACCAGCACCGGTCGCCATATGGCCGAGCATCCCAAACTCCAAAGCACCGTAGCGATTCTCAAAGTTCATGCTTGAAAGGTCAAAGTTGAAGAGGGCAGGGTCGCTTGGGTCAAAGAATGGTCCGGCGAAGGGATTTTGACTCTGGCCCGATACGGTCGTGTTGGGTGGCTGTGGGTTCACCGAGGATGACAAGCTGTTACTTCGACCCGTCGGAGTAGACTTCATATTGAAAGTCGGGGAAACGGGTGATTGCGAAGGGAAAGATCCTTGTGCCAGGGAGGTATCTTGATAGACATTGTAAGAGTTCGATTGAGGTGTGGGATAGTAATTGGATCCGGAATTCTGCTGAGAGTTCGTATTGGCCGTATTGGCGCCATTTCGAGATAAGGGCAAATTGGTTCGCATCGCGTTGTTGTTGTAGAAATTTCCTCCAACTCCAGGCATCAACGCTCCATCCGGCGCATCGTGCAGGTATTTCGCCTTCTTCCGCACACCGTCATGGCACGCATCCTGAAGACCCCGTTTGATACAGCGCTGACACGGTCTCTCGTCACCTAAGATTTTCTCTATCAGTTGGTCGTTTCCATGGCAGGAGGCAGTGTTAATGCGCGCGCGAAGCTCAAACTCAGAAGCAGAAAGGTCACACAAGCGTACCGCAAGTCAAATGCGCCCGTTGACAAGCGAAGCAAGCCCTCCTTGCCTTTTTCCTTCTTGGTCTTGACGGATCCTTTGCATTGGCTGATTTCGCAGCATTCTCAGTTCCGCCGTTGGTCTTGTGCTTCGCTTGCTCCGTGCGATCGCCCCCGTCTTCCGTATCCTGATCGACTTCACCATGATCGCCAGCCGAGGCTGGAGCGCTCTCATTATCCTCCACCTTCATGTCGACATCCGTGTCTCTCGGAGTTATTGGTTGGGGTATTGTCGTGTGCGCGTCCACTGCGGCGAGAGGACGTCACGCCGAAAGCCGTCGGTTACCGCTTGTCACCTCGGGTTGTTCTGTCCGGGTTTACCAGGCTAACGATTCTTCGATGATAGGCGCACTCCTCAGGCTATCCAGATTGAAGGCTGAACTTTACGCTGGGCGTTCTAGTCCGGATAAACGATGTACCACATGGGAACCGCTGTCGTCTCGAAGCTGTAGGGATGTGGATGGGGCGAGCGGCAAACCGACTACCGGAGCACAGGAAGACCTTGGATACTTGGACTGTGAACCGAGGCGCAGGCCAAGACGCGAACCGCGTTCAAACAGTCCAACACTGAGATCTGAAGGGAAAATATGAACCGGATCACGCGGATGTGATGGAATGATAATAATAATATGGATGACTGTGCGGCTGAAGTATGTAAAGAACTCGAACGGGTGGAGTGTACGGAGTATGGTAAAAACTTGCTGGGGCTGCGGGGAAAGTTGACTTGGGAGGATGGAGTAGATTTTCACAGTCAGACGCGGCGGGTAGTATCCGTGGAGAAGATGTAAGATTGAGGCGAGGGCAGCACTCGCGATAAAAGAACTTTTAGGGATATAGAGATGGAGTGGAGAGGAGAGTGATCAGATGCGAAAAGAGAAAAAAGTAAAAAATCAAGAACGCGGGGGAAATAGAAAATGGACAGGAGAGAGAAATTAGGGGAAACAGCACGAGAGGGAAGTGTCAAATTTCAAGGGACAATTGTAACTCGAATACCAACGTGATAGTAATAATAATAGAATCATTAGAAACCTGGTGGCTGATGCCCGTCAACCAACGCGAGTCGAGTCCAGGGAGTCGCGTGTCCAGACTCGCAGACCAGAAAGTATAACTGTGAGGGATTTTGATCTGAGTGTGACAGTGATGCGCCAGTATCATAAGCAGTAAGAATCATGCAGATACTCTCCAGTCAAGTACCTTTAGTCCTTCACATTCCTGGCTTGGGAAATGAGGATACTCTCAGGCAGAGAGTCAGGTTACCAGTTACCACGTTGAAAGTAATCGTGATCTCCTCTTCACATCTTCCATCCACCAAGACTCAGGAATTCAATATTTCGAGTCCTGGAGCCAGAAGACAGACAGAGACAATTGCCGCATATATGGTACCTGATATAACTTGGAAGATCGATCTCACATGCGTCAGGTATATCAACGTCGAAAGTCCAGACAGCAAATGAAGCTTCCTTGTGATAATTAATACAGAGTATCAACCTGGTTCAAGCCTCAGGCACCATCTACACTATATCTTATCCCACGTGCTGCTGCTCCATCTAAATCTCAAGACTGTATTGTATGCTCATGATAGACATCTAGGTCATCTAATCCTCTTCTCTCTTTATAACAAGAAGATAATTTAATCGTGATTACATTGTACACCATAAACACCGACCTCAATCATCATCAACAAAACAAACCCAATCCATTTCTATGAGTCATTTACATACAGCAAAGCCCTCAAACTCTCCAAAATTACACATACGCCAGGGTAATCCCGGAATGCCACCAAGTTCCCCGTAATCGCCCGACTGGACAGTCTGCTCAGGTTAGGAAATGCCTCGGTAAAGAAGCTTTCCTGCGTAACCCTGATCATACAGTAGGGGCAGTCATTGCTCTGAATAGGATGGCTGAATAGGAGCTATATTCTGCAAAAGACTGTTGTTGCGGAAGATTGTCTAGATACTTACGGAGGACTGCCTGCGCCGCGGAGGTAAGGTAATGCGAATGCGCGGTAAGGGCCAACGTCTTTAGGTTTGGTCTGGCTTGGCCTGGATTCGAGTGCTTGGTAATGAACAGGGTTCTTCTCTTGTCCTCTGCTGTATATGGCCGATAGCTTGTCATACTTGTTGTGGAGATAGATACCTGTGAGCCTCTCTGTATGCATTTGTTTAGAAGACCATTGTCTTCGTCCTGTTGATTCTGTGCATTAGGTATATTCTATGTAAATGTATGTTCGCATGGATGCATGCGTTATGTTTGATGTACAAGGTCAAAACTTTTAGCATGAAGCAGCAAGCAATTAGCTCGGTCCCAGTATGTACGGCACCATCACAATGCACGCTCGATACGCGGTGAAAAGTAAGCTGCTGGTCTATCGCGTAGCAAATCGGCTCTTCTTTCTGATACGGCTGCCATATCGGAAGAATATGTACCTGTTTGTAGACCGTAGTCAGCGAAATATTCCATACATCAAGCCTTTCTAGATTCATCATGGCTGGGGAAGCCTGGCAGCATCTTCAGAGGCTGGCTACGGCAGAGTCCACGCATATCGCGGCTGACAGCTGCAAGCTTATGCAAGGAGGCTGGGACATGGATCAAACAGGTAGAAACTTCGAAGTCTCTAGTCTTCAAAGTACGATGGAAATAGAAGGATACTCACGGGAATGGTGACATGGCAAGTGTCAGAAAGGCCAGCAGCGTCGTCGCCCAATGATAACCCATATTATTGTACACTGCATTTCAACAATCAGCAGTGATCAGGGATATGATGAGCACAGGCATTGCAGTTCGTAACAACAGGTCAGCTGAGTGGGAGGCTCTCGTTCTCCTGACTGTTGCTTCGCTCGACTTCGCGGACGACCGCAGACGCATAGACAGGAAATTCGCAGCCAAAGCCAGGAGGAGAATACTTACTTTGGTTACCGAATAATGGAAACACACCACCAAAGGTCGAGCGAGCAAAACTGTTCGCTGCCAGAGCGCTCGCAGCGTAAGTTGGGTAGGCGTCAACCAGAAAAGTAAATACACCCGAGTATACGAGGATGGTCCTGTTTGTGCAACAGATTGAATCAGCGACGCTGGGATTGCAATCATGTCTGAGGGTCAGCCCTATTGCAAACTTACCCGGCTCCGAAGAACGCACTGCCAATCAGTGGTACAATCCAGTGCACATGACGATAGATGGTCCAGGCAAATATGAAGAGTCCTATGGTGACGAGCGGACCTCCAAGGATTGCTGCATAAGAAGCGACAGATATCAGCAAGGTTTGTTCTGGCTCAATATGCGGATAGCCAAGTCACCAGGATATACACACCTGGCGGTAGCCGCCATTCGGGCTGAAAAACCTCCTTCCCAACAGCTTTTTCGTGATTCTTTTCCAGACGACGGTAGATCCGACGCCAGAAAGGATCAGATAGGATGGCAAAGACCATGCCAACAAAGAGACCAAGGAACGTGAGACCGGTTTGCCATAGCTCAAACCCGTATATGTTGCCGAAGACGAGCCCAAAGGCACCAAAGAACAGATACAGAATACCCAGCAGGATGGCAGAAAATATACAGAGATTCAAACACATCGGCTCCAGCGCCAGTAGAAGCCATGGCCGGTAAGTGGATCGCAGGACAGTCCGTGCTACCGAGCGGTTCATTCGTTCGATTGGGGCCTTCCATCTGTCGTCTCCCGTTTCTTTGCGCAGCTTTTGTGCCTTGCGCCGGAGGAGTCTGACAAAGTCAAGTCAGATGAACAGCGCCTTGAATAAAAACCTGAAAGCACTCACACTGGGTGGTAGGTCTCCGGAACAAACAGGATAATCAAGACCAGAAGGACGCCGGTCCAGATGAGAAGCACATAAAACGTCCAGCGCCTGAAGATATGATAGGCGTGTTAACGATAATGCTTTTCAACAAACTGACAGACGAGCTTACCATGTCGTGAACTGGTTAATGAACCCGCCAATCCTGAAGGTAAGTTCCTGTCAGTTCCTGTTGCACAAGAGCGAGCTTCGACAGCGTCAAGGTCCGAGCTCAGTCGATTCGAGGAGAACATACAGAGGGCCTAGTTCTGGACCGATGAAAGGGGAAGCCGTGTATAGCATCATGGGGGCACTGAGTTCGTGGCGGTCAAACAAATCGCCCACTGTACCCCCCGCAACGCTGAGGAAAGCACTGCCAGCAAGGCCGTTGAAGAAACGGCTTACGATCATAGTTTGGATGTTCTGCGCCACGGCACACGGGATCAGCCATATAAGATAAAAGGTGAACGAGACGATGTAAATCCATTTTCGACCATAAAACTATGGCATGTCAGCAGTGGAACGCAGAGCGATTCTGAGTCAACAAACCTCCGACAATGGCGCCAGAAACAACGGTCCGATTCCTACAACCAGTTTCTGGTCAATTCTCGCAAACCACGCAAGTAAGACTCTTGAGCAGACTTACCCAACCCCCAAACGAAGAAGGAAAGGCCAAGAGTTGCCACAATTCGAGAACAGTCGAGATCCTTCATCAGCTGCCCGTATGTTGACGTATACATGGACGAGGTGCAAGTCCTGAAAGCAGTCCTGTCAGTATTGTCTATAGGCCAATGTCGCAGACTCGAGACTCACACGCAGAGAGAACCCGACGAGACGATCACGACAATAAGCCATCGCCGGAGCGTATTCATATTCCGGGGGTTCATCGGGTCATTCTCGTCCCATCCGACAACAAACTCATCACCGTCGGCTGCTTCTCCCGGCTGGTTGGATTTCTCTCCTGCTTCTTCATCGGCAGTATGACAGCTGTATCCATCATTGAGAGACCAGCTGCGCTCAACGGTCGAAGACGTAGTGCGCTGGCGCTGCAGCTTCTGCGATCGCTCGTTGTTTGTTGCGACGGACGCATTGATGGGTGCAAAAGTTCTGTCCAATTCTTCACCCGGTTGTGTCTGTTGTTCTAGAGCTTCTTCCGTGCTTTTCTCACTTGACGAATCCCCATCGACTGGCGACTCCGCTTTTTCTTTTGTAGGAACAGTATCGGTCTGCTGAGTTGTCGACATCCTTATTCAGATAGGCTGAATCGAGAGATGGATGTCTCCATGCACTGATGCCAGGTATGACCTCAATGCTCAACGACAGGACAACTAACGAAGGAACAGATGTCTATCAAGAGCAAGTACGCGAAGAGTGAGCGTTTGCTGAAAATTAAAGACGAACGAGATCTCGAGATAAGGCGTTCGGAGAATCCAAGTACTGGCGCAGATAAAGAAGGCGCCACCAGGGACCGGTTTACTTCGTCGAGGTGAAGTCTACAGTCCAGAACAGGCGTTGGGACAAGAAAAGTTGAGCAGCTACAGATCAGGATATAAAGGCCAGTGAGTTAAGCAATTCCTAATTCAGTCTCTCGGGCTTCTGTCCGGCAAATCTGGTTATCTAGCGTCATCCGATCATGGATGATTTCTCAGCATCATCGGCACAGGAAACCCGTCCCAAGGAACGATCAACCGGTTTTCCATTGTACACAACTCAAAAACCCGGGGAATATCAATAGCTGTATCAATGCTTTGTTTTGACTAGAATGATGAATATGATTATGACATGCTTTCGGCTCACTCCGGTTGCATACATACAGGTCATGTATCTGCCTCGTGGGAAATATCGCCGAATCCCACATTCCACCACCCTTGTTACCTATTGTGTCCTTAATGCTTGTAGTATTGCATCTTGCAGTCATTTTGTTCTGGAAACTTCTCATAATGCTTAAATTGTGCCACCTAACACGCAGCTGGTCCTGTAGCTCAGTCGGTTAGAGCGTGATGCTAATAACGTCAAGGTCGCGAGTTCGACCCTCGTCGGGACCATCTTTTTTTCGTCCCGAAAAGTACTCGGGTCTGTTTTTATAGTGGGGGTGAAGAAGTATTTACAACCACAGAGCCAAGAACTAGACTAATTGCTTAGCAAGGCTCATCAAAGAAACTCGGCAGGATTGGATGATCCATGTCTCATCCGCTGATAAACTTGACGGATATTATTTGGAGTCCTTTCTGTAAGCTACCCGTGAATGTTCTGTCCGACAAATACCTTCATACTTCGTCCACATTGATGTGCAAATCCCGGATGCCTGCTGGAATGGTGTCATTACACACAATCTCTAAATCCTAAAGCTACCTATCCATAATTCCATACAAACACTAGCCCAATAATCCCAACAGAATAGCAATCGCAGCTCTAAATGAACCGCAACAGAACCGATCAGTAGCCGCCTTTTCAGCTCCCAAAATCAAATCCCCGAAACACCATTAACTCACTTGGAGCAATACAAGTAGCAATCCTACTGAAAAGGCAAACCAGCCTCGATTCCGACAAGCAGAAGAGAGGATAAGAACAAACGAGTCAACTGTACATGAAACAATGGCCATCGCAGAAGACGAAATGGTCATATAAGACGTGCTTAGGCGGTCACCTCCGTGGGCTGGCTGGCAGACTCCCCGCTCGCATTCTCTTCCGCCCACGAGCCCCAAAGCGCACGCTTCCCGCGGATCTTGATAGGACCGCCAACGGAGTCGGTCCCCTGCTCAACCTTGACTGCGTCCTTGGTAGCAAGGACCAAAACTTCGAAGAACATCTTGGTGGCATCAGCCTTGCTCGTTCTCTTTTCCGGCAACAGATCCTGGAACTTGACGCTCTTCTTTTGGTCGGCGGCGGCCTCGCCCAACGCGTCGCGGAGGATGTGGACCGCGTGTTTGGTACCAACAGAGACCGGACCGCTATCCACGGGATGCACCATCGAATCATCCATCTCTTCCAGAGGGTGATGCATGCCCTCATCGTCGCTCATATGCAGTTCCTGTTCCTCCTCGTCTCCGGGGAACTCAATCTCCGACCGCTGATTAAGAGTTGAGTCGAGACCAACTCCTTCGTCCACCGGCACCATGGCTTCCTCGTCGCCAAAGTCCAGCGCAGGACCAGTGGCTGCGGCTACATCCATATCGGCGATGCCGCTGTCACGCTTTCTCTTCAATTCACCTGCCTTCTTGATGGCATCAAATGAAAGTAGATCGCGGAGTTCGGGGGCCCAACCACGTCCGCGGCCCGCGCCAAGGACGTTCGAAACAAAGTCGCCATTCTTTTGCATGTTCATCAAGGTAAGAAGAACAGGATCCCGAGGCAAGAACGCTGCCGGTTTCAAGATTCCAGATCGATCTGCCTGTTGCTCTTTAATGTGACTGGGCTTGAAGTCGACAACCTCATCCAGATCCATGACCGGCATCACCTTTCGTCGCTTGGTGCGCTGTGCTTGTTGAACGGTAACGTCATCTTCGTGCTCGGCGTCGGCGTACTCGTCGTCTAAAATTCCTCTTCCTCCCTTCGACAACTGTAGATCTTCCGCCTCGAGTCTGTTGAGTTCTTCCTCGGAGAGTTCCGTCATTGCGGATTCAGAGTCGCGTTGCTGTCGGCGTTCTTCGGCTTCACGCGTGAGCTCCTCGTCGCCACCGATATCCAAAGAGTCATCGAAATTGAAGTGGTCTTGGGGGCCATCTTCGCCAAGATCCATCTTATCCAGAGGAGCGTCATCCTCACCGAGGTCCAGCTGCAAGTCAACGTCGTTGAACTTGCCGGCGTCACTGAGGAGGTCGTCTTCGAACGGGCGAGGAGCGGGAGCATCTCGGCCAACTTCCATGCTGAAATCACGGCCGATATGGGTGTCATCATCATCGCCAAAATTTAAATCAACCAATGTGTGGTCCTCCAAGCGCGGTGGTTCTTGAGAAACAGATCGTCGAAAGCTACTATCAGGTAGCAGTTGACTTCCAAAGTCCATCGAGTGTCCCTGCCGTTTGCCTTCTGGCTCCAGATTAAGAGTCTGTGATAGAAGCAAAGACGAGTCCAAGTTCATAAACAAATCAGATTCGGTAAGCACATCAGGTAAAGTGATGCCGCCAGGAGCGACAACGGTAGACGTCAAATCATTGTTGTTGGTCAAACGGAACGCCTACAGCCGCGCATATCAGTAAAGCTTGACAAGCATTGAAGAGAAACGGTAATTCAAGCTTACCATCTTAATCTTCATCAGAGCCTCATTGCAGTCGTCCAAAAGATATCGAGCCTTTCTGCTATAGATGCGAACCACTCCCAACAACAACTGACCACTAAGTCGCAGGGCCATCGGAGCCTGCCCTTGATCAACAATGGCATGGACACTGCTCTCAATATCCGACTGTAAAATATGAGATTTAGAAAGCTTGCGCTCAAGGTTGGCCGACAACCAGACGCGGGCCAGCGGCCCGGTCTTGGAGAGCAGAGTCTCGGAGTAGAACATGGTAAAAAGGAGGTAAAGGATTGAAGACCAAAATGGAAAATGCAATCAAGTATCCAAAAGATGCCCGCCAGTGCGGGGTGATTTGTTTGGGAGGTCCCTGGCAACGATGTTGATAACGCGGCGGTATCTGAAGAACACGGTCAACACCAAAGGATCGGCGAGTAATTTCTGCCCCTAAGGCATCCAAAGAAACAGGGAAAAGAGCTGAACCCCGAACAGTAACAGATCCAGTCGAGTTGTGAAGCAATAATCGCGTGTACTGCGACTCAAATCAATCCCAACAAGGTGGGTACAGAAGGGGGGAAAACACAACCAAAACGTAGGAGGAAGGGTGGTTGGTGTGGTGCGGGTGCGATGGAAACAAGAAGAGGAAGAGTGCGAGAGGCGCGTCTGGCGGGCGGCGGGTGGAAGGTACCTTAATGGGAGCCTGAGGTTTGCCCAGCCTCCTCAGTCCTCCCCCCAAGTTCTCGTCCCAGCAACGGGAGCACGGGACTATGACAGCACAACGAGACACTACCTACCAGCGTTGATTGGCTTAACGGTGTGACATTCCAGTCACGTGTATATCATATCTTACGTAATGGTATGAAGATCAGTGTGCATAATTTAAGCTATTCCGGATGCGGCACTTCCGGAATTACTATTGATCCGCTGTACCTGACCACGTTCGTCACGTGATTTCCAACCGGGGCCAGCAAAGGACGGATAGGGAGGTAAAGGCATAGATAGACTACTGAGCAGCTCTGTACTTACGGATCAAGCATTCCTGGATAATCCGGGGCTATTAATTTGTTTCAGTCGTCTCCATCTTGATATAATTTTAATGTACGCCCATCATTGACTCCGCCGTGAACAGTCAAATCCTCAGCTACTAACCAAATGACTCGGTGTCCAGACCCTCTGCACGGCCTGTCTTCTTTCAACTTAGTTTCCCTCCATCTTGATACCGCAGTCCGCCGCGCGTTTGAGAACGTGGCTTTTTGCATACTCTTCAACCCTATCAGAGCGTCAGAAGAAATTTGACAAATCCCAAATTGCGCTTCTTTCTCCCAATTTGTCCTTTGATAACGGGATGATAAGGATTGCAAACCCGGTTTGAATGTTTCCTTGTTCCGACAGAGCATGAGAGATGTCAAGGTCCGCAACGCCTGCGCTACCTTTGCATAATGCCCAGGCTTCAAGATCATCATCAACAGCCCCTGTAACAGGTGTGCGGTCACCATCAGTAAGTGCCGCTGCGTTTGGAATGCTTCCTGATAACCCATTCAATGGATCGAATTCTGACTTGAGTCGTCCGATAGACGTCCACGTCAACCTACTCATTGTTAGGTCCTGAAGAAACCGCGGAGCGCCTACAGACTTCTCTCCTTCATGGACTTACACCGGCGGAGGCAGAGATACGATTATTGCGAGATGGACCGAATGAATTGCCCCATGAAGAACCCGAGCCCTTGTGGCTTCGGTTTCTCAAGCAGTTTAAGGAGACACTAATCCTTCTCCTCTTGGCGTCAGCAGCCATCTCATTCTTTATGGGCAATTACGATGACGCCGTCAGCATTACCCTCGCTGTGACTATTGTGGTGACCGTCGGATTCGTTCAGGAGTACAGGTCTGAAAAGTCTTTGGAGGCATTGAATCGTCTCGTGCCCCATCATGCACATCTCATCCGCGACATCCCTCCTTCGAACGTTTCTCTTACGAATAACTCCATGACCGCGGTTTTAGGGTCGGATATCGAATTGGAGGACCTTGCGAGCAAGAGCCCCAGCTCGGCATCGGCGGCTATCAAAGCTTCGAGTACTGTTCTGGCCACCGAACTTGTCCCGGGGGATTTGGTTTTGTTTACCACCGGCGACCGCATCCCGGCGGACATACGTATTACTGCAGCTACTGATTTGACCATTGACGAGTCGAACTTGACCGGCGAGAACGAGCCTGTGGCCAAATACCCCGAGGCACTTCGCAGCACCAAGGCCATAGTCTCTCATTCTCCCAAAATCGTTAGCCCTCCTCGGTCACCGTTCTATGACGCACCCGCCAGCGGCGCCGTGGGCGCGGATATACGGTTGAATGAACAACATAATATTGCATTCATGGGGACCCTCGTGCGGTCAGGGTACGGCCAGGGAATTGTCATTGGAACTGGTGCCAAGACAGAGTTTGGCAGCATTTCCATGTCACTCCAGGAGATTGAGAGCCCGCGGACGCCACTACAGCTTTCAATGGATCGTCTGGGCCAGGAATTGAGCTATATCTCCTTTGGTGTGATTGCGTTGATTGTTGTGATCGGGTTAGTGCAGGGTCGAAAGCTCCTCGAGATGTTCACCATTGGTGTGTCTCTCGCGGTCGCTGCCATCCCAGAAGGACTTCCGATTATTGTGACCGTCACTCTCGCTCTGGGTGTGCTGCGGATGGCCAAGCGAGGTGCGATCATGCGGAGGCTACCGAGCGTCGAGACCCTGGGATCAGTGAACGTGGTGTGCAGTGACAAAACAGGCACTCTCACACTCAACCACATGGCTGTCACCAAGATGTGGCATTTCGACTGCCCGGAACCATTCGAGGTCCACAATGATATCTCCTCTTTGACTCCGGGCCCCGCCGCTCGAACCGTTCTCCGAATTGGTAATATTGCCAATAATGCCAGACTTTGGCGGGTCAATGCAAATTCTCCAGCCAGCGCATCTTCGGCAGCAGTGCTCAGTTCTACTGTGGACCGCGCGTCTGGGGCTGTGAAGAGCCGATGGGTTGGCCAACCGACCGATGTCGCCATCTTGGACTTGCTAGACACTTTTGGTGAAGATGACCTTCGTGACCGCATCAGCAGGCGCGTGGCTGAAACACCTTTCAGTTCCGAGCGTAAATGGATGGGCGTCATCATTGGCAGTGGGCAGAACGACGCACCATCCTTTGCCGGTGCCAATAACGTTGCCTATATCAAGGGTGCTCTGGAACAAGTCCTGACACGGTGTGATACTTACCTGACCAAGGATGGTCGTGAGGTCATCCTGGATGAGCCGCGACGCCATACCGTGAGGCAGGCAGCAGAACACATGGCATCTGAGGGGCTTAGAGTGCTGGCGTTCGCTAGCGGAGCAGTCAGAGACACGCCCAGAGGAGGGAGAGTACTTGGCAGCAGATCCGGTACTCCCCTTTCGAGCACAAGTCAGGGTGACGAGGATGATCGATACACTGGACTGGTCTTTGCTGGGCTTGTTGGAATGAACGACCCTCCCCGAAAGGACGTGCACAAGTCCATCCGGCGTCTCATGGCAGGAGGAGTACGAGTCATTATGATCACAGGAGATGCAGAGACGACAGCAGTGGCGATTGCTAAGAAACTTGGAATGCCAGTAAGAGATTCTCCGGGGTCCCGGCCTGTTCTCAGTGGTCAGGACCTAGACCGTATGAGTACCGCGGACCTTGCACAGGCTATTTCGACCACCTCAATTTTCGCCCGCACAAGCCCAGAACATAAAATGAAGATTGTGCGCGCTCTGCAGTCTCGGGGGGACGTCGTGGCCATGACTGGCGATGGAGTGAACGATGCGCCGGCTTTGAAGAAGGCTGACATCGGCATTGCGATGGGCAAGTTGGGTACTGACGTTGCCAAGGAGGCCGCGGATATGATTTTGACGGACGATGACTTTTCCACCATCTTGCGTGCGATCGAGCAAGGCAAGGGTATATTCTACAACATCCAGAATTTTATCACCTTCCAGCTCAGCACCAGTGTCGCTGCTCTCAGTCTTGTCTTGTTGAGTACCACGTTAGGTTTCAAAAACCCACTGAACGCCATGCAAATCCTGTGGATCAGTTAGTTGCCATGATCTTGTGGATTTTGGTTGTGTTTGATTACTGACTTTGTTAGATATCCTCATGGATGGCCCACCAGCACAGTCCTTGGGCGTTGAGCCCGTCGACCCGTCCATCATGAATCGCCCACCGCGACCGAGGACAGCACGGGTTCTTACGAGACCGTTGATTCAACGAGTACTTACATCGGCCTTCGTGATCATGCTCGGTACATTGGCGATCTATGTCTACGAGATGGGCGACGCCGACGATGTCTCCAACCCTGGGAAGCGCTCCCGCGTGGTGACTGCCCATGACACGACCATGACGTTCACCTGCTTTGTTCTTTTCGATATGTTTAACGCCTTGACTTGTCGCAGCGAGAGCAAGTCCGTGCTTCGCGGCGAACTGTCACTTTTCGGGAACAAGATGTTCAACTATGCGGTTCTGGGGTCCTTGTTCGGACAGGCTTGCGTAATCTATGTGCCGTTCTTCCAGCGCATTTTTCAAACCGAGCCCCTCAATGCCGCCCATCTGTTCAGGCTTCTGTGCATTTCAAGCACTGTCTTTTGGGTGGACGAGGGTCGGAAGTACCTGAACGCCGTCAAGCGGCGAAGAGCTGTTGGGCCGGGGTACAGTGTCAATGTTTGATATAGGGACGACTGATGCTTTGCATTTGATAGAAAGAAGGCTGCAGGGAGGCGTTCTCCTTTTCTTGGCTGTGTGTCGTGTTCCATGACGAGGCACTGCAGGTATTGGACATGCATAAACTCATACATAATTTTATACCTTATGATATCTATCGCGCGTTCGGATGCAATGACTACATAGAATGTCTAGGCGAGTCAGGAAGTATGACAAGTATGACCTGTTATCCTCTATCCGTCAAAAAAAAAAAAAGAATGGAAGAGAATGGAGGGTGGAAGGAAAGGATGCAAAAAGAATGACCTACGCAGGATTCGAACCTGCAATCTCTTGATCCGTAGTCAAGCGCCTTACCATTGGGCCAGCAGGCCAAGCTTGTTGAAGATGGGAACCATCTTTTGCTAGATCATCCAAGCAGAGTCACTCCCTGCTCAGAGCGCATGCCCTCTGCCGAGTGGGATGGTCTCCCGCATATGGACAGGCTATCTCAAAGTCCATGTAAATTATCCATGCAAGTCATTTACTCGGGTTGAGGTATTACCAAACGGACTACTCGTATGCGTAGATGTCAGGTTACTTGGCATGGTACCCGTCAAGGGACCTAGGTACCTTGAGGCTTGATGTATATAAATCGCAACGACCTGCTGGCAGATATATATTCGCTGATGTATCATGTAACCCACGTGCCCATCCCCAGATATCCCCACGCGACCACGAGAGTAGTACGTATCTAGATCTTCAGGTAACCGAATCTATCGGCTTGTTGATGTCAAAGATCGACCTGAACAGTCGTCAAATGCCAATAGAATTACCGAATTGCCCAGCAGAGGCTGGTGATTTCGTAACAGATACTGCGCGTTACTCAATCAGAGGCCCTGCAATTAGGCCTAGCCTAGTACGGAGTACCGCATAGTTGACTAACTAAGTGGCTACTGGCTAGTGACCCCACTGAAATATGCAGAAATTCTTATTTCGAGTTCATCAAACATACTCTGTATTCATGATCGAAGTTGACGAAATCCATAGGGCTGAGGATGATTCTAGGTGATAGTTACTGCTGGTAAATAACTGTCTGACGGTCCACAGGAGATATGGATAGGACCTAGAGCGGTCTACAGGATGAAATCCCGTACTCCGTAGCAACTTGACTAAAGTGAGATCAGCCGGGCTTCAGGCATCAACCCAGAAATAAATATCAGCACAAGTTATTGGGCTTGTGTTCCTGACAAGCCATGTTTCAAATCGGACGCTAAGGTGCAGAGAGCTGCCGAGACGATGCCCAATTAATCAAATTAGAAATGCAAGCTGAGACGGTCGAGCATTGACTGGCATGATTGCTGGAAAAAGTGCTTCCGCAGATCAGGCTCCCATACAATCCCGAACCGAACGGCGCCCAGCCGGAGGAACAGATAAGGGCACTAGGGCAGAGCTTGGGTTCCTGAAATGCCCGAACGAGACTCGGGAAAACGAGGAAAGCCAGCAGGAACGGACCAGGCTTGGATTGGGCCAAGCTGTCATTGGCCAAGCTTCTCGTTATCAGTGCTATGGGGCTCCTTCAGCTGCAGCCATACCAGATCCGGAGGACCGGAGCTAACGGGCCCCACATATTCCGCAGGTGGCGTCAAGGACCTTATCGGGACCTCACAGCCAATCGATTTGCTTATCAGGGTGAGCGAAAGATGACTTGAGAGAAACAGCAATTGATAAGGAACCCGCATTCGCGTTCCGGATCAACTCAGACTGGATACTGGAAACACGAAACTCTAAAGGTATCTGTGCCATTGGAGTTTGTATGGGGTCTGTACCGCGGAGTTGACAGAGGCGGTATCTATTCATATCATCACAGTTGCTGGAGTACGACTATCAAGCTGTATCTATCTATCTATCTATCGCGGAATGAATGGGCGGTATGTTATCATCTTGAGAGATAGCTGGCAGTACTAGGCTGCCTGGAGAAGCATGTCGGGTCGTAGAGCATAAATAAGTGCAAGAGCCCGGCAGTCAACGCCGCTTTGAGGTTGTACACACACAGTCAGCCTGAGCCATGAAACCACAGACCGCATGCCAGCGCTCGAAGCCAAGACGAATATTTAACCACTTGGCATGGAAAAAGCAATGACGATGTTTGGGGGTGGAAGAGCCCTCCCTATCTATCTCTATCATCGAAGCAATCGTCCCTATCCATCAGGCTATGATGATGACTACTGGCCATGGAGTGGAATGATAATATGATTATGTATTCGCCACAGTCATTCAGTTTCCCACACCATCTCGACGGTGGTCTTGGCCGACCGGGATAACAGAGCGGACTAAGATTGGGTCTCGTCGGGTAAAACATGGACATGCACTACTCCATACTGAGACGCATTCGCCACGAGGCACTTTGAGGAAGCAAAGAAGCTATGATGGGAGCAACAACTGTCCCAGAGTGTTCTCATACCATCATTGGGATGCGATCAGTAGTTAGGTCGAGTCTTCTTCAGAGTGTCCTCGATCATGATCTTGGATGATTGATGGACCTGAAAGAGCCCTGGAGACTGAGTCTAGGTATTCATATGGGATCGTCATTGATTGGTGAGTTTGTCTCTTGTGTGGCTGATTGGCCCAGAGCCGTTAGACTCGAGCGTATCATTCGTCGATGCTTTATCTTACTTTATTGATCGATTTTTCCATTGGGTGATTTTCCATGCTATCTCCAGGGACTTTCTATTTTCTGGCTATCCGCATTCCGCGCCTCCCTCCAAAGTTGCAAGGGTCTCTGTTTGAATCTTTTCTTTTTTCGTGCTTATATTGGTTTCATATCATTTTCTTATTTTCTATTAATTTATTTTATTTTTATTTTGCCAAGGAAATCGCATCTGACTGTGCCCAGGCCCATCCAGGTTGTCTATCATGCTGGAAGACTAATACGAACACTAATATTAATCAATATCAAATGTCATCACCAAAGGGCGGAAAGAAAAAGAAACGAGACCAGGGAAAAGTAGGAAGAAGGAAAGCATTTCAAAAATATAATTACCATTACGCCCCACAGCTCTCACTGTCTTGGCTGCCCATGGGAGACTGTCGATCTATCGCTATCATCGCTTGACTCCTTGAGATTTGCAAACGCAAATTCGTGCGTCCCGTTCAATTCCAGGCCCACCGGGATGCCTTTCCAGAACGCTTGATTAAATTCCTATCTACGTACTATCTATCTTTTCTCGCCATCTTCTTATATACTCCGTCCTCCGCCCCCCGTGGCAATTGTCTTTCTCCACAGAGCGGAGTCTGCACTTCATCACTTGTCACTTGCTCACACGATCGATCCTTCTTTTCAACAGCAGTCTCGTTCTTGAGCGAGCCAAGCAGGAGGTTAGACCTAGCCAACTATCATCTCGAACCGTCTATACAATTCCTCTTCAACCGAAACTTCCCGCCCTCCGATCGTGTCACTGCCCTCGCTAGCCTTTTCCGCTCTCTGCCACTCCCTCCGGCATCGGAAATAAATACTATATCCCTCTCTCCGTCCGCCCTACAACCGGCCACACATCCCAGGAGAGAGTGTCTGGTGGTTTTCGCATGCATTGAGATTCTCTGCATTCTTCTTCAACTCAACATCCACCTAGATTCATAAATTCAGCATTTCACCATGTCGTCTGAAAAGGGCGTATTCATCCCGGACTATGCGTCATACAACTGGACTGGTGCTCCCTCGAACTATCAGCAGCTCGCCACAAATGACATTGGCGGTGATTCCAGTATGTTTCCTAGTTCCTGCTCACTTTGTTTGGAACCATCTTTTAACGGCATCATTTTCAGGAACTGAGAATCTGAACAAATGGTTTCAATCGGGTGACCAGGCGTACATCATCGTGGCCTCCGCCATGGTCATGATCATGGTTCCTGGTCTTGGGTTCCTGTACTCGGGTCTCGCTCGTCGTAAGTCGGCTTTGAGTATGATCTGGGCCTGTATGGCATCATTCTCTGTCGTGACTTTCCAGTGGTACTTTTGGGGTTATTCACTCGCCTTCTCTCCTACTGCCACCAATGGCTACATTGGCAACCTTCGCAACTTTGGTCTCATGAAAACTCTGGCCGACCCAAGTCCCGGATCACCTCTCATCCCTAACCTCCTCTATGCTTTCTACCAGGTATGTTATCATTACTCAAAAAATGCCAGGATTTGGCGTACATTGCAGGCTAACAAGTCCGTCTGGCATAGATGCAATTCTGTGGTGTCACTGCGGCTATTATTATGGGCGCTGTTGCAGAACGTGGACGCCTGCTTCCCGCCATGGTCTTCACTTTCATCTGGGCTACTATCGTCTATTGTCCTATGGCTTGTTGGGTGTGGAATGTAAACGGTTGGGCATTCAAATACGGTGTTTTGGACTATGCCGGTGGTGGTCCTGTCGAAATCGGATCCGGTATGGCAGCACTCGCGTATTCGATGGTCCTCGGTCGTCGTCAGGAACGCATGATGTTGAACTTCCGCCCTCACAACGTCTCGCTCATTCTTCTCGGAACTGTCTTCCTTTGGTTCGGGTGGCTTGGATTCAACGGTGGTTCTTCCTTCGGTGCCAACATTCGAGCCACCATGGCTTGCTGGAACACAAACCTGACTGCTGCCTTTGGAGCCATTACCTGGGTTCTGCTCGATTGGCGTCTGGCTCGGAAGTGGTCGATGGTTGGCTGGTGTTCCGGCACTATTTCCGGACTGGTCGCTGCGACTCCCGCCTCTGGTTTTATAACCCCTTGGGCCAGTGTCATTCTCGGTATCGTGACGGGTATTGTTTGCAACTATGCCACAAAGGGTAAGTTTAATGACAACGTTTATGACATCCAATTCGCTTTGCTAACCACTGTCCTTATATAGTCAAATACTGGATCCGTATCGATGACTCTATGGATGTGTTCGCCGAACACGGTGTGGCGGGAATCGTCGGCCTTATTTTCAACGCCCTTTTCGGAGACGATGCAATCGTCGGTCTGGACGGCGTGAACACTGGACTAGGAATGGGTGGATGGGTCATCCACAACTACAAGCAGCTTTACGTTCAAGTTGCCTTCATCGTGGCTTCCTGCGCTTATTCCTTCGTTGTCTCCGCCATCATTGCCTACGCCATCAACGCTATTCCTGGCCTGAAACTCCGTGCCTCCGAAGAGGCAGAGTTGCTCGGTATGGACGACGACCAGCTGGGCGAGTTCGCATACGACTATGTTGAAGTCCGCCGTGATTACCTCGCCTGGACGCCTCAGAAGCACGATCAGCTCGAAGACGGCCATGAGATTCCCCACGCTGCCCGCTATGGCATCGGAGAGCACAGCGAGATGCTCGAAGGCCAGACTCCCGCGGGGATCGACAGCCGAGGACACAGTGAAGGCGACTCCGGAATTCAGGAGATTAAGATCGCACCGGCTCCACGACAGGTTGCCGAGCACAATCCTCCTGCTCAAGCCCAAGCGACGCACGAGGGACCTGCAGCCCCTCAAATCGACGAGAAGCAAGACGGCTCATCATGATACCTCGTCTTTTGCCACCATTTCTTCCACCCTCAGGTCCCCCGTTCTTCAGCCGCACCCCCCTTTTCGTTCTTGTTTCTTTCCAAGCGACTATTCGAGATATCCAGCATCGTTTTTCTACTTCCACTTTTCAATGGTCCGTCGCCTGGGGCTACGTCATTGACTCCATATCCATGTGTATTTTTCCCACCCACGTTGTCTGTGACTCTTGGTTAGCAACATCGGCGTTCATCTGGTCTGATCTACGGCTGTTTTGTATATACTATTTTTTATGACCGGCGGGATGTCAGAGTCATTGTCATTGGAGCTACCAACGATACCACGTGTATAGACTTGAATAATTCAATAACTATCAGATAATTCGGCTTGTTATTGTATATTCCGGTCAGCGCTTCGCCTTCACACTGGCCGGTCAAGTAGTGATATTGTGTCTCGCTCTAAGCCTGTGATCTGGATATCATGTTCTGATACATTATATAACTGTAAAATACTAACCGAACCAATGATATTTAACCACCGCCGTCATGAACTTACCCCGCGCGGGTCTTATATCAATAATACGAGCATCTTCCGCAATGTTTTCGACCGGTTTCCATCAGTCATATAAAGTAAGCCCTTTCTGCTCTCTCTCCCAAAGGCAGACTAGCCCCAAGAGAAGAAAGGAGAAAACAACCCAACCCAGCAAACAACACCACCAGCACAACAACCTCGCAATGCGACCAGATGGACCCCGGGATCCCGTCGCGGGACCAGATAGCGGTCCCGAACCCCCATACCCAGTTCGTCTGTCCGGACCCGTGATCAAGGGTTTCGGACGGGGAAGTAAAGAGGTGCGATCATCCTATTTACGTACATACAAACTGGTTTGCTAACTAGCAGTATAGCTGGGCATCCCGACGGCCAATATCCCCGCCGACGGACTCGCGGCGTATCCGGATCTCCAGGTCGGGGTGTACTATGGCGTTGTGGCGCTTGATCCAGCCAAGTTCCAGCATCCGAGCTCGAGCTCGAGCTCGTCGACAGCAGGCGCAGAAGCAGGAGCAGGAGCGGCGGTTCTGCCCGCTGTGCTGAGTATCGGGTATAACCCGTTCTACAAGAATGAGACCAAGTCAATTGTACGTCCCGTCCCCCCTCACTCCTATTAGGGTCTTTGAGGAGATATTATGAGACGGGGTTAATGCTAATGCAATACAGGAAATCCACATCATGCCACCGCTCTCCTCCCCGTCGCCGACGGCAGAAGGAGCGGGAGCAGCGGGGCAGGTGAAATTCCACAAACTGCCTGATTTCTACGGGACGCAGCTGAAGCTGCTGATTCTGGGGTATATTCGCCCGGAGTACGATTATGTGTCGCTGGAGGCGTTGATTGAGGATATCCGGGTGGACTGCGAGGTTGCGCGGAGGAGTCTGCAGCGGAAGGCTTATAAGTGTTATCTTGACGCAGATGAAAAGGAGTGCTCGGATAAGGTGAGGGAGGAGAGGAGGTGGTTGGTGACGTTTTGATTTCTATTATTACTGTCAAGTTCGTGAAAGTAGATTAGATCGGTTCTAGACGTGGTGATGATTGTATATACTATAAACTGTTGCCTGCGAGACTCACGTCCACGTGCACATTCACTAACAGGCTATCGGCCCTACAGCATAGCACAGCAACGAGGCTACGAGCGGATGCGCACGGAGACACTTGTTTAATATTTGGTTCATAATGGGTGATGTATCCACATTGACTCGATGCCCGGAGTCGATGGATTGTAGCACATTGACTGGCCGTGCCGTCGGTGCCAATAATCGTCGACGTCAGAGCGGTGTTGGCGCCGAGGAATGTATGACTATGGAGAATGCAAACAAACCAGTAGCCAAGGCCCAAGGTCTTAACTTATGTCATTTGGCATATTCTATGTTGGTTCAACTTGTGTAAAAATGCATTGATGTAGCCAGAGTGGTAGGACCAATGTATATATAAAAACAATTAGTGAGTATGTCGAATCATACAGCTAGTCCTTGCTAATTGCAAAGGTCAAAAGACTTGTAATTAAGGTCGCCAGGAAAAGATGGATAGACTGCGCCAGCACTTCTCTAGACGACGTCGCAGCAGCAATTCCAGCGCACCTCTTCAGTCGCCCAAATCCCCAAATTTCCCCAGCACCAGCACCGACTGGCGCAAGGATGAACGGGACGTACCCCCGCGACGTCTGTATGTAACGTCCGACACGCATGAGTTCGACTCAAGCATCATCGCGCGCTTCCAAGGCGAAGGGTTCGAGGTGGAGTATTTGCCATTCCCCGGTGGAAACGAAGATGACGAGAGAGATCGCAAGGATCTTGAGAACCTGTTGCACGAGAGGGAGGATGATCTCGAGCCTGGGGAGAGATATGCCGTCGTTGGTATGAAGGATTCCATCCTGATGTCTAGGTTAGAGCGCATTGTTGATCAGAAAAGCATATCACCGGCCGGCCTTTCTGCTGCTCGCATCGCACCACCAGTCCACAACAGCTACCAATCCCCTTCCCAGAATGTGCGCTCTAGTCACCTACTACCCGCGCGAACCTTCTGATACCTGCACGGGAGACGCAGACCAAGACAGCGAATTCCCGCCATGTCTGCTTCCACCCTCCACCACCTCAACTTCCACCTCCTCTTCCTACTCATCCCTCTCCCTTCTCCCCATCCAGATCCATCTAGCAGGTCATCAAAACCCCTCCTTCTGGGATGACTACAGCGCCCACCCCAGCAAAAAGCGCCACAGATGCCACCTCTTCTTCTACCCCGAGTCCGAACCGGGTTTCGCAGAGCACCCCAGCCCGACCTACGACCGGCTCAGCTCCCGCCTCGCCTGGAGCCGCGCGCTGGATTGTCTCAGGCGGGGATTCGGGTGGCCCGGAGGGGGCTGGAAGACGCCTGACGTCGAAACGATCTGGGAGGAGTATTGGCGGAATCTGCTTGACGCGGACCGTCACCGTCAACCCGAGGCAGAGCAACACGCCGCCAAGACCATGAAGATGCTGATTGGGAGCGATGACCCTAAAAGTCTAGACAGGCAGATTGACGAGACCCCGCTGGTGAATTGTGTTCCGACCATGGTTGGGGGTATGTTGACACCTGATTTCATTTGATATATGTGCCTGGCTTACCGCCGCAGGAAGCGACGAGCAGTCGATTTCGACCTTCTACGAGGGAGCGTTCTTCCCCACCGGCCCACCATCACAGCATATCCGCTTGCTCTCTCGCACCGTCGGGCCGGACCGCATTGTCGACGAGATCCTGCTGGCGTTCCGCCATACCGAGGAAATACCCTGGTTGCTCCCGCGGGTCCCGCCCACGGACCGCGACGTGAAGATTGTCCTCGTGATGACGGCCAGTTTCCGCGCGGGCAAGCTCTCCCGGCAGAATA
Source organism: Aspergillus quadricinctus (assembly GCA_022814375.1). Taxonomy (NCBI): domain Eukaryota; kingdom Fungi; phylum Ascomycota; class Eurotiomycetes; order Eurotiales; family Aspergillaceae; genus Aspergillus; species Aspergillus quadricinctus. The sequence goes on from JAKLNT010000026.1 coordinate 117,445, forward strand.
TCTACTGGGATCAGGCGAGTGTGCTGGTGCAGATTGGGTTGTTGGATCCGGCGCTCGTGCCGGGGGGTTTCCGCGCGACGGGCAAGACGAGGGAGGGCAGGCAGGATGTGGAAATATTGCCTGTTGTTGGAGCGGAGGGGGTGGAGAGGATCTTGAATGGGTAGAGTAGTACTGATAGACTGTTGAGAATACAAGTCGGAACGAGTCCAGGTCCGGGTATGAATCATCTATATCGAACATCTGTGACATGTTATAAGGCATCCATCAATGGCCGCAGAGCGACAAGATCCCTGCCCACACCGCCAGGACTTTTCAATGTCCTGAGACTAGCCTCCTGCGCTAGAGGAATGACCTCCTCGACCGTTTTCCCTTGCCCCCGACCCTTTGCAAGCCCGGCAACCACCGCGCCCAGCAGCGTATCCCCCGCACCGTTGACACTCACAATCTCCCCATCCGCCAGGATCCCCGCGGAAGGGAAAAGCCGCATATACACGCCCCCGATCAGCTCATCTGTAGGCGAGGCGCGAGAGAGGATATGCGGCGCCGAATCAGGAGATGTAAGACGAGCGTCTCCCGGGCGAAGCAGTTGGGTCACCAGAACACCCTGAGCGCCCAATTTCGTGATGATGCACGGAATAAAGGGAAGTAGTTGGATGCTCTGCTGTGGAATTCCCTGATCCACCAGCTCGGCAGTTGTCATTGCAACGAGGCGGTCTCGCGAGCCAGACGCGGACATTCCCATGGCGTCAATGATGCGCCACCAGCCTTCGGACTCGAATAGCCCTGATTCGCGGGCTGTCGTGTACATGGCTGTGAGCTCGTACTGGTTAGGAGCGGCCAGACTGATGGCGTTGTTGGGGACAGCCCCGGCCGGTCCAATTGCTGCCTCCGCCTCGGAACTCTTGGAGAACAGACGGCGAGACTTCGCCGTGGAGACCGGCTCAAAGGCAACCCGCGCACCGTGCTGCTTAGCAACGGCAATCCATCTGGCAAGGACCGCCGGACTCCAGTTCGCATCCACGACGACCCACTGGGGCTGGGTGCGGCGGACCAGGGGCTCCCAGAACTCGTCAAAATCAAGGACGTGCTCCGGCAGCTCCATGATGCCCATGTCAGCCATAGCCACTACGAGTTCTCGCTTCGCGTCGTTGATGGCGATATATTGTGCTGTGCGCGCTCCAGACGAGGCGGGCAAGATTTGTACGCCGGTGGTGGAGAGTCCTTCCTCCTTGAGCGTGGACAGCGCAGCACGGCCACTCAGGTCATCCCCGACTATACTGCAGAATAGGACAGAACTTCCAAGATAATGTGACGCAATGGCAACGTTGTGACCTACCCCGCCCAGGCTCTGCCCGATGACTGCGGGATTTGACGTTTTAGGAACGGGTGTGATCTTGTCGCTCTCACTAGCAAAGGGAGTATAATCGCATGACAGGTCGATCGCAAGAGAGCCAGCAACAAGGACATCTGCCTTATCCAGTTGTTCAATTGTACTCTTAGTTAGGGGTTTATGGTTCACCCCGGCCTCTGAAGTTGCTTGGTCAGCTCTTGCGTTCTCGGAGACTACTGGCATGTGTCTGCAACATTAGGGACATTCCAAGTTCTGCAGTCACATAACCCATCAAATGGGCAACTCACTGGCCTCCAGACCCTCTATCAGCCTGCTCTAATTTGGCGAGTTCAACCGCCACCTTGGTTGCGCGCTTCACGTTGGCCTCGACCAGAGCTCTGTTGGCAATCACGCTCTTCCCGCCACTAAGCTCCTTGATTTTCGCAAGCACAAAAGGCGTGTTGTCGCTCCCTCGGTAGCCTTCGACTTCGGCCAAGCGGATCGCCTCTTCTATTATCGTGTCCATTTCGCCTTTGGGAATCGACTGTTCGGCTGGCACTGGATTGGCAAAATGGATACCAGAGTTTACAGGAAGCTTCGATTGCGCGTCTGTTTGTGTCAGTAGGCCAATTGAGTGAAGAGAGTCATGGCAGCCTTACATATGATCGCAGCCGCTTCCGCTTCATCTCGGATTACTCTGGGACTCTTGATCCCACTGTCGCGTGTGAAAAAAGCAGGGAAGTCCACAGAGCCTTCACGGCCATCGGCAAATGTTCCAACACAAACTCCCTCGGTTTCTAGAAACTCAAGTGTCCGCGGGATATCCAGGAAGCTCTTGCATCCGGAACTGATAACAGCAACAGGCGTCCGTCCCAGCTCAGTCAAATCGGCTGGATCGCGCTCTGGTCAGCGAGAAATCACATGGGAAGTGAGATTGGCTTACGTACCCGAGATATCCATGGATGACTCCCCGCCACGGTGTACACCACCTAGATCAGTTAGTCTACGCAAACTATAGCAACGGTATATTCACCGAGACCACCAGTCCCGAACACCTTGATACCAGCCAAGTGAGCAAGCACCATTGTTCCCGAAACGGTTGTTCCTCCGTGAAGTTGTCTACCAGCCATCCCCTGAAAAGGTCAGTCAAGCAATTGAGACTTATCCAAAGTCACCGTACCAGACCGCATATATAACCGAGATCTCTACGCGAAACCTTCAAGGCATTCTTTTTCTCTGCAGTCGATGCGAGCTCAATGAGCTCCTCAGCACTAAGGCCAACCCTAGCAACTCCATTAAGAATGCCGATTGTGGCGGGAATTCCACCATTGACTCGAACGACGGATTCAAGCAAAGAGGCGAGAGCGACACTCTCGGGATATGGAAAGCCTACAGTGGTATTAGCCTCGCTTGCTACTCAAGCCATGTTGCCTCAGACATACCGTGGGTATAGATCGTAGTCTCCAGTGCCACTACTGGCTTTCCTGTAGCCACCGCATCACGAATCTCCTCTGACACTTTTAAGAATTTGTTTTGTGCGACGTCGTGATAGCTTCGAATTGTCCGAGGAGCTCTTCTTGCTGGTCCCCGAGCTCTGCAGCAGAGTCGGGCAGCGGCTTGTGAAAGCATGACAAGGCAGTCGCTGTGCAGAACGATACGAAACTCACTCTGTAGATCAATCAACACAATACAACAGGGACAGATGAATGATGACAGTCGTCAAATGTCTGGACGAAGAGAAGTGAGTGAGTAGAGTAGTTTAGCTATGGGTTTATGACTTTATGCCGATAAGCTGATTGTGCCGCCTTGGCTGCCGTAATTAAGGTACGGTACCTTACAGTCGTACGTAACCAACTACCTTTACTGTTTGGGGACACCTCAGCATCTAGACATTACTACTACTTACTCCCTTCCATTCCCCCAATTCTTCCATTCCATCTTCCTGTGCTTCTCTCGACATCTCCCGGTGAGATAGATTGTGTACAGCGGCGCGGTCTCCTCAAAAGACCGCCCATCGTCACAATGAGGCCATTTACCGCAGTCGCTGCGCTCTGCGGGCTGCTGTTCTCAAGCAGCTTAGTATGCGCCGGCTCCTCGACCAGCTCGCGAGTCGCTTTACCCGCAGAATTTAAGCCCCAGCAGGTATTCAAAAATGTGAATATGGTCCGGAATACCAATTTGGAGAAGGGATATGTTCGAGAAACTGTCAATGTTGTCGTTGAAAATGTCGATAATCAACCGCAGAGCGACTACTACATACCGTTCCCATCGGACGTCTTTGGCAAGGTTGGGGGCTTGGAGGTGAGGGACAAGAAGGCTTCGGAGAAGGGCAGATTTGCCGTTGAAGCTCTGGAAGTCGAATCGCCAAGGTGAGTTGCAATTGACTGCCAATGGCTCCGTTTGATCATGGTAATCCGACGCCACGGTTGCTTCATCGGAGATTGCTATCCGGATATTGCAGGAAGCTGACTTCCTCGCAGCGACTACCAGTACTTTGTTGTTCACTTCCCCGAGCCGCTTGCGCCGTCCTCTCAAATCACATTGGGAATCTCATACTTCGTCCTCAACTCTCTCACTCCACGCCCCGCCACCATCGGCCAGTCTGACAAGCAGTATCTGACCTATTCTTTCTCCGCTTATACTCCGTCTGCATATCAAACGGTGACTCAGAAGACCAAGGTTAAATTCCCCAGTACCAATGTGCCCGACTACACAACCACTTCCGGGTTGAAGTCCGGCTCCGATCCCGAGCGTCAGGGTACCAGCTACACTTACGGCCCCTATGACACAGCCAAGGTTGCTCCAGGAACTACTTACCCTATCACCGTGCGCTACGAATTTACCAAACCTGTGATCACCGCGTCCTTGGTAGAGCGGGACCTGGAGGTCTCCCACTGGGGTGGGAACCTGGCGACGGAGGAGCGGTACTGGCTCCGCAACAATGGCTCCATGCTCTCGAACCAGTTCTCCCGCGTGGAGTGGACCTTGACCAGCTACCAGCAGTTGCCATCTTCGGCGGTCCGCGAACTCAAGTATCCTCTCAAGCCAGGTTCGGTCGATCCGTACTTCATCGATGACATTGGCAATGTTTCTACGAGTCGCTACCGGCCTGGAAAGCCCCCTAAGCGGGAAGGATCTCTGGAGCTTCGTCCTCGGTTCCCAATCTTCGGTGGCTGGAATTACAGCTTCCGCATTGGCTGGAACGATGAGCTATCCACTTACCTGCGTAAGGCAGCTACCGGCGCCGACTCCTATGTCCTGAAGGTCCCTTTTATCGAGGGATTCAAATTGCCCGAGGGAGCTCAGTACGAGAAGGTCGTTGTCAGAGTGATCCTCCCCGAGGGCGCGCGAAACGTGCGGTATCAGGTTCTGGAGGGATCTTCCAGCAATGGCCTCCCTAGCTCGAGCCAGATCCAATCTCACATTTCCAAGCACAAGACCTATATGGACACATTGGGCCGCACAGTGTTGACCCTGACGGTCGAGAATCTCTCGGACGAAGCTCGTGATTCTCAGATAGTGGTCAGTTTAGCCCCTGGTCTCCATGCACCTTTGACATACTGACGCGACGTTAGGTGACTTACGATCACTCATTCTGGGACAGCCTGCGCAAGCCCCTCACCATCACTGCTGGATTGTTCACTGTCTTTGTTACCGCGTGGCTCATCGGAAACCTTGATGTCAGCATCAAGAAGCGATAAGCCTTTTTTGTCATAATATGAGAGCATTTTCTTTTCTTCTTGTCTCGTACATCAAAGAACGCAGAGATATATACAAGAGTCAATAAGCGTAGAGCCAAGTAGAGCAGCCCCTTCCTAGATAGAGTCTGTAGGAAATTGCGAATTTTCGAGACTGCAATTCTAAAGAGAAAGATGATACACATGCTGAGCCGAAAACCCACAGTGACTGCCCTCCTTCCTTGCTCCTCTTCCATGCTCTGCAATACCGCAGATACTGAACGCCAGAACGCCTTGCAACCAACATCGATGTGAGAGAAATAAGTACAAAGGCCAGAAGACAAAGCAGCCAGCCTTGGGTTGAGAAAACGGTCAGTCTACTCCTCGAATTTCCTCTTGACGCCATTTCCGTTCACGCCGGGCGGCATCTGTCTCGCACGGCGTCTGCGTTCTTCCTCCTCGGCAGCGGCCGCGGCCTGCCGTTTCTTCCAGGCGGCTTTGATCGCCGGCGCGACGCGGATGAGATCCTCCTCTGTGACGCGGTCTTCGATGCTTTCGAGCACCTTCTCGACGGTCGAGATGTGGTTGGCGTCGGCCTTGTCGTCGCGGAGCCGATGGAACCGCCACCTCCCCTGCTCGTCCTTGAAGCATTCGACGATGGAGTCGTCCAGCGGCACCTGCATGGCCTTGAGGGCCTCCCAGTCCGACTCGGAGACGTACATCTCGCCCCAGGGCTGGTATTCGTTGGCGTTGAGCATGACGAACAGATGGCAGATCGGGATGGCGTCGTAGTCCGGGTACGGCTCGGTGATACCGTCGGCCTCGTCGTCGGTGTCCGGTTCGAGGAGGGGGAACTCGAGCCGCAGGCGGAAGTCGATGGTGTTCTCGGAGGGGGGCTTCCACTTGAGGATGTGCTCGTCGGTGCCGATGCGGTAGGGGGTGCTGCGGCAGGTGAAGATGAGGCCGTCGTTGCCGTGGATTTTTTTCACTTTGGGGATGATCTCGCGGAACATCATCTCGATGCCGTAGCTGAACTGCGTGGATTTGTCCTCGACCGCGAACGCGCGGTGTTTCTTTTCCTCCGGGAATTTTTTGTACAGCGCGTTGTACGGCTTGAGCACCTTCTCCTTGAAATACGCCAGCCGCTTGTCCAGCGTCCGGTGCATGAGCTTCTGCCCGTCCAACACTAAACAGTCAAAGACCAGAAACTTGAGCTGCTGCGTGCCGTCCTCGTACGTGTCGTTGACCAGCTCGCCGTCGATCAGCGTGTCGACGTGGAAGGACTGGAACGTCTCGTCGTCCGGCTGCGGGAAGTGCAGGCCCGGCACGTAGCGGTAGTCATTCTTGCGGTCGATCAGGTAGTGGACTTCCGGTACTCGGTCCTCTTCACCGCGTGCAAAGTACATAAGACACCGGATGCCGTCCGTTTTCTCGCACACGTAGTAGTCCTCCCGTTGGAGTTCGAGGAGATGCCGTTTCGCAAAACTGACGGGCTGCGCCCCGGGGAAATTGAGGTTGTTGCGCCCCAACAGGTCGGCGACCTCTCGGCGGAACTGATCCGCCAGTTCGGGCTCGGCTTTGATGCCTACAGCATCGAGATCGGGGACGGATGGGTTGCCCATTTTCGACGGAAAGGTAAGGGTGGTGGCGCGTGGAGGGAGGGATGAGCCGACGGAAGAAAGTGTAGCTGGAGCGACAGGTGAGCTCTCGCCCGGAGGCGCATAAAGTGAAAGGTGTGCGCAATCCTTAATCCTAGGCTATAGTTGAGTATGGAAGTTGAATCAGGTTGCGGTCATTTCATCCAGATCGACAGCGAGGCGCATCCATGGCGGAATGAAGTTCATTCTTTGATTCCGGCAGCCTTGCGGAGATACCGGTGGCGGCCTGAGGCAGAACTCACTGAAGTATCTCTCGATATGGATTTGATTCATGAACAGGCTGGGATAGTTTCTACCAAAGAGCACCTTTCATGGTTTAGGATCAGATTGTTTATATGGTATCAAATAGATAACCTGCAGACTTTGATTTTCTCTTAACACTGTGTGTGTACAATGTAATATGTCCTTTGAATGTTTCTATGAAAGGAAGAAGAGAACAAGAATCGAAAGTCGTTACGACTCAACTCCATATGCCGGGTACAATAGACTTAGGGGTATCATTTCATCACAACCGAACAGCTCCAGACCGGAATAACCTCATCCATGGACCTCCGTTAAACGCCATCACACTCGCCAACCGCATGACAAGAAAGAGATATTGGGAAAGAAACAAGAAGAAGACAGTCATCACCCAAAACCAGCTGGGACGAAGAGGCCGCAAATTACGAAGAGGCCGCCACCGGTAGCTTCTTCGGAGCTGGCGCCGGGGTCTTCTTCGCTGTATCTGGTGCGTTATCTGATGCCGTCACGGAGACAGGGGATGCTAGGGGATAATCGTCCATCGGTTGAAACGGATTTCCATCGTGCGTTGGAGTAATATCGCCGCTCGAGAAAAGTCCGCCGCCGCGGGCTCCGCCCAAGGCATGAGAAAGCATCTCCTTGATTCGTACGTACTTGTATTTCTTCTTGGTCGAGATCAATGGATGAGTGACCAGGGGTTGCGGGCGTGAGCGAAGAATCGCCGCCATGACGGCGTCTTTCTCCTCGTCGGAGTCCACGGGACCGTTGTTCTCCAGCTCATCTTGAAGCGGAGCATTCGCATCGATGGCCGCCTCTGCAGGACACAGTCAGCTCTACACGTACCACAGTGAACGTCAAGAACAACAGTAACAAAGGACTCACTCTGCTGACGGGCCTGGTTCTTCTTCTGATACGCCTGGAGGAGCATGTCATAGGGCAAAGAACGGCCGGGCACCGCACGCTTCGCACCCATCGAGTGACTCTTGCACGTCAACGAACGCGCACACTGAGCCCCATTCGGCAGAATGACACCACACTGCTTCTCAACATCGACGGGGCCCTTCGGCTTCGGCGCCTTGGGCTTAGGCTCCTCCTTCTTCTTTTTCTTCTTGGGCTCCTTATCCTCCTCGCCCTCGGTCTTGCGCTTCTTGCCCTTCTTCGTCCCGTCCTCCGCCATGCCCTTGACGGCGCTCTTCTTCGCGCCCTTCTGCGCCTTGATCGAATCGTCCGCGTCCTTGTCACCGCCCGCGCCGTCGTCGTCCCCGTCCTTATCCTTCTCTTTGGCCCGGTTCGCCGCATCGCGCGCCTCTTTCTTCCGCCGCGCCTTCTCCTGCTTCGCCCGGATACAGCCGCGGATATGCTCTACCGCATTCTGCTTGAGGACCGGCCTCTTGCACGTCTTGCATATCACCGTCTCCAAACTGTCTTCCTCACGGGGCTTGCCCGTCGGGAAGGCAGCCATGGTCTTTTCATCGATCTCGGGAAGTATGGGCGACGAGCTGGGCGATTCGGGTACTTCTGGAAGCATATTAGCCCCTTCACCCCTGATTTAAGCTCCGATAGCTTCAGTTGTATCGATCGTATCGTATACAAAGACCTACCCGCAGCAGCCTTCTTCGCCTTGGCCGACTTGGCCGCCTTCTTCAATTTGATCTTCGTAGGTTTCGTATCTTTCTCGGAGTACTTGTACCCCGACGCGTCCACCAAGCTGCCCGAGTTCGAAGCGACCGACGACGCTATACAGGAATACCACCAATTAGCGTGCATCAGTATCTCGTGACATTGAGCCGACGTACCTCGACCAGATTCACCGTTAGTAGCCATGATCGAGCGCGTACAAAAGGTTGGTCCGTAACTCGAGTGCGATGAACAGCCCGACTAAGCCAGTGATGTGAATTCCGACCGTCTGATGAGCAGAAAGTGGACGATAATGTGTTGATGAGTTCAAGTGCTGCGGCGGTTTGGCTGTCTGGCTCCGGAATTGATCAGTTCGGGCCTCCACATGGGACGGTCACGTGAGGATATCTGGGAACAATAAGGACAATAATAGTTGCTATAATTATTGAAGCCAAGTACCTGGAGCGTTGTTCTCAATAGTTGATATTGTACATTATGCTTTTACTATACAAAAGATCGACCGGAGCTGGTGCCGAATGAAGGACCCTCGATGTATCCAGTGTTGTAGCTGCGTTCTGAGCCATATGCCTATAATCCATGCTTCGAGAAACACAGACTGCTATTCGTCCCTCCGAATCCAAAGCTGTTTGTTAGTGCTACTGTGATCTGACGCTCTTGTGCCTGGTTCGGGGCGTAGTTGCAGTCAAAGCCTTCCGCCAGACGGTCCAAGTTGATGGTCGGTGGCATCACATTCTAACGATCAACCATCAGTAAAGCACAATATCTCGAGTACGGGTCCTACACACCTCGTCGATAGCAAGAACTGTGAATAACGATTCAAGAGCACCTGCGCCACCGAGTAAATGACCTACAGCCCCCTTTGTGCTGCTGACATTGATCTCAGCCGCGTTCTGCTTCCCTCCAGGGCCGAGAAGGAGAGACTTGATTGCTGCATTTTCCGCGGCATCCCCAACCACAGTTGACGTAGCGTGTGCATTGACATAGTCGACAGCAGACGGCGGGAGTTTTGCGTTTTTTAGAGCCTTCTTCATCGCCATCCATGCCCCCTCGCCATTCTCCTTAGGCGCTGTCATATGGTGGGCATCGCCGGAGCAACCGTACCCTTTCAGCTCTGCGTAAATGCGAGCGCCTCTGGCCTTTGCATGCTCCAGTTCCTATGGCTCTGGTCAGCACCAGTTGATTCGTCGAAGAAGCCACCCACCTCTAGTACTAGCATGGCCGCGCCTTCACCGACCACAAATCCTTTCCGGTCTGCATCAAAGGGTCTCGACGCTTTTTCGGGGGTATCATTGAAATCAGTGGCGAGACTTCTTGCTCGAGCAAAGCCGCCAATGGCCAAAGGATGAATGCAAGACTCCGCACCGCCAGCCAGCATCACGTCCGCATCACCACACGCGATAAAACGAGCTGCATCACCAATCGAATGCGCTCCGGTCGTGCAGGCCGTTGTCACCGCATGATTGGGGCCCTTCCCAAATAAGCGTCTCGTTCAGTGGTTGATTCAGTGACAATCACTCACCATAAATCCATACCGCATAGAGAGATGGCCCGCACCCAAATTGATCAGGAGCTTTGGGACAAATAACGGAGATACCTTTCTGTAGCCCTGCACAAGACATCGTCAACAATAAGACCGTTGGACGCATGAGCAGAAGTACCAACCCCCTTGTCATACGCCACGACCGTGTCATAGATCTCATCAAAGTTCCCAATCCCGGAACCCAGACAAACACCCTAGACGCATCATTAGGCGCGGCGCTTCGAGTAAGTACCAGAAACATCAACATCACGCACCGTAGCTTCTCTCTCCTCGAACGCCGTAGGCTTCCACCCGGCATCTTCCAGCGCTTCCTCCGAGGCAGCCATGGCATACTGAGCGAACCGAGCCATCTTCCGCTCGTCCTGCCAACCAAATCCATTACCCTCAGCACAAATACTCCATCAGCCAGAAAGAGACGACAAAATCATCACGTACATCTCTGCTTAGCCATTCTGAAGCCGTCCAGCCGCCCTCCTGCCGGGGGCCTGCAGGTACCACAGCGGCAATCTGACAAGGCAAGTCGGCGAACCGAGCATCGCGGTGCTTCACATTGACAATACCGCAATGACCATCCAGCAGGCGTTTCCAGGTGCGACGAACCCCTATGCATCAAAACAAGAATAAGCGACGGTATTAGCAAAGCCATCCGGCGCCAAGTTCCGGTATTGACGGCATGCAAAGACCTTCCTCTTCTGGTGAATCGGAGGAGTGGGGAAGGGAACCCGCCCAGTTGATGGAGGCCGAGGAAGAGACGAGAAAACAGAAAACGCGACGAAATAGTCTCCCCAACGCCAATGTGAAGATGTCTGGTGCAGGTGCAAATATGTGCTGGCATGTAGGAAATTAGAGGGATGGTATCTGCTCACCTACACCCAGAGGCGTGACTGCGCCCAAACCCGTTACAACAACACGACGCATGGCATACTGATTGACGGCCAAAGAAGACAAACAAACCACTGTAGACTAGATAGACAGAGGTTCAAGGGGCAGATAACTATCAACCTATGATACTCCGTCTATGAAGTCGGAACTGGAATTATCTCCGACGCGGCCAATAATGACCAGCGTCTATCTAAGCAGTGGTCACTGGAAGTCTGGGACAGACCAGAAGGGAAAGTCTGCACGACATCCATCACCAAGAAAATGTCCACTTTTTCTGGTCCATTCTCAACAACAGCACAGCGGGGCTGCGATCGATGGAAAAAGAACCAGAGGATTGATTGTGATTTGTTGCCAGGTTGATCTATCATAATTGACAGAAAAGAAGAATACTTGAGTGATAGATGCATTATGATTCTCCACGATTCGATGAAATCGCCGAGATAGCCCCGGTTTGCCATATTAAGAGTCAAGTTTCTCTTGTCGCATTCCACTTCCTCTCAGCCTCTTGCCATCTGCGCTTCTCGAATATACCATCATGAAGACTACTCTGGTCGGCCTGCTGGCTTTGGCGGGGACGGCCCTGGCCCACGCCCATCACGACAATGGCGAAGTTATACCCGAGAGTTTGCGGGAAGAATTGCTGAAGAAATGGGACCAGGAGGTATGAGGGACATTTCTACAGAAAGTGACATACGATGCTCATTGTCTCTAGTTTACATTTTCCGGCATTGCCAGCTTCGCCCACTTGAAGCCCGTCAAGTGTCTGGTCGAGCCCGATGAGCGTTACGATATCGCCGTGATCGGCGCGCCTTTCGATACAGCCGTCAGCTACAGACCTGGTACGTTGCTAGGCATTCATATGCGGATGGCAGGGTCATCCTAATAATATCGATTGCAGGCGCCCGCTTCGGTCCCCGTGCGATTCGCGCCGCCAGCGCCCGCCAGATGGCCGGCACCAGCTACAACACGCGCGCAGGCATCAACCCGTACAGCTCCTGGGCAACGATCAAAGACTGCGGCGACATCCCAGTCACCCCGTTCGACAACGGCCTGGCCGAGCGCCAGATGTACGAAGCCTTCCTGGAACTCGGGTCCCGGCCGGCCGTGACGCCCGCGGACTCCAAGTACGGCGTCAAGGGCATCTCCGCCGGCAAGGCGAAACTGGTGACGCTGGGCGGCGACCACAGCGTTGCGCTGCCGGCTCTGCGCGCCCTGTACCAGATCTACCAGAAGCCCATCACGGTGCTGCACTTTGACGCGCACCTGGACACCTGGAATCCGATCCGGTACTCGGCCTACTGGACATCCGAACAGTCGCACTTCAACCACGGCAGCTTTTTCCACAAGGCAAGCCGCGAGGGCCTGATTTGCAACTCGACGTCCGCGCACGCCGGTCTGCGCACCCGGCTCACGGGCGTCGACGACAGCGACTACACCGCCCCCAATACCCCCGAGCAAGGGTTCATGCGCATCCACGCGGATGACATCGACGAGCTGGGCCCCATGGGGATCGTGGACAAGATCATCGAGCGCATCGGCCTCGACGCGGAGCAGCCGGTTTACTTGTCCGTCGACATCGATGTGCTGGATCCCGCCACCGCGCCGGGAACAGGCACCCCGGAGCCGGGCGGTTGGACCACCCGCGAGTTCATCCGCATCCTGCGCGGCATTGAGAAGCTGAACATCGTCGGCGCGGATATCGTCGAGGTCTCCCCCAGCTACGACAACAAGGGCGAGACCACCGCTCTGGCAGCGGCGCAGGTCGCCTTTGAGATTATCACCAGTATCGTCAAGGCCGGCGCGGGCGAGGATCTCGGCGGTTGGTACGGACGCAAGGCTGATGCTCAGGTATCGCCGGAGGAGATTGTCAAGGAAGCGACGGAGGCGGCGGAGACGAAGGACGAATTATAATGATCAGGAATACACCTCTGACAGCTATGCGGTTGAGTCGTGGCTAAAGGACAGTCGCAAGTCCAGCAATTCTGCACGAGAATACGAAGTAGTAGTACATAGAGCGGCATCTTGGTTACATGAGACAATTGAACGACGTTAACGACTCAATTTCACTTGCTCTTCGCTTGCTCCAGTAGCCCACGATACATACCCATCAAGAGCGCTTTACACCACTTAGGCGTTGGAAGATCGATGCCTACGTACAAGTCGACCAAGCCAATCCGTCAACGCGAAGACTAAGTAGAGCAACGCAGCGCAGAGGAATTCACCCAGCTCATGTCATTTGCTTAATTGTATCTGTCGTCTGTACTGCTCTAGTTCCATTTGTCTTGCGAAAATCATAATCAAACGTCATGAAGAGGGTCAAAGCATGTAGTCGAAGTAGGAGGGAATATTTGGTGACAAGAAGCGACAGATCACGCAGCAAGATATGAAGCAGGAAAAGAGGTAAAAAAAAAGTGTCTGAAAACAGATCAGAATCATCAGCCAGCCAAAACACGACGCCCTGACTTCCAACGCCGATAGAGACGATGAGAGGTTGATAGGAACCTGGGGTAATGAAAATTGAGGATCAAGAATGGTTTTGATGAAGCAGGATAAAGAGTACGGACATTGAGAAGAGGTAGGGGACAATAGAGCAGAGAAAGAGAGAACCCGTCGCAGTGAGCAAGGAGAAGAGAACGGTGTCAGCTTGCCGCAAGAGGATATAGCGGCGCGTATTGATGATCGGCACAAGGGCGAAGATTCAAGGAATCAAAAGTATCGTGTGAAATGGCCAAGCTGGGGATAGGAATGGATCATGGTTTCGAAGAAAGTGGTACCGCGCAAAGAGCTCGAGAGAGTACAGTGAGACGTTAATCGAGTAAGCAGTGACCCTGTAGCTGGGAAAGGGGAAAGCAGGCTTCCGAAACTCCATGAACCTGTGGCACTCTTCGATAAATCTGAATCGCAGTGTCAATGGGACAATACTTTCAATGCGAAGATGTTTCTTCCAGTGTGGACCGACCTGAATCGCCTTGATGTACAGAAGATGTTGGACGGAAGAGTTTACAGCAAGACGCATCTGGACTTCTTCTTCGGGGCAGGTTCCAGGGCCGCAACAATTGCCTATGGTTCGAAATCCGAGTCAGCGTCCGATTTGACTTATCCAATTGGAATCGCAGCGGATACGAACCTCATCAAAGACATCCTTAAGCTTGTACTGTGTCAGAGCGGAGCACTCGACGTATTTTACAGCACCCAGCTCCTTCGCCATCCGATCGCCATCTTCCTTGCGGATGGGTTGCATCTTCTGCCGGGCGAGCTTTTCGCGGACGGCAGGGTCATCCCGAAGATCAGTTTGGGTACCGACGATCAGACAGGGCACACCGGGGCAGTGGTGGTGCACCTCGGGAAACCACTTCTCGCGGACGTTTTCGAACGAGGCAGGAGAGGTTACCGAGAAGCAGACCAGGAAGACATCTGTCTGAGGGTAGGAAAGGGGGCGGAGACGATCATAATCCTCCTGACCGGCGGTATCGAACAATCCCAAAGTATAAGGCTCATCGCCGATCCTATAGCAGGCAAATCCGAGTTAGTTGATGATAGCCTTCTTGGTTGCTGAGAAAAATGACGAAATCGCGTCCCACACAGTGCTCATCTCGACTATAGGGAGGTGTGGGTGAAGAATGAAAGGACGAGGTCGTATCGCAAAGGTGCACTGTCAACCGCAGAATCGAGAGTTAGATGTCACTTACATGACAGTAACAGCATAGTTGTCGAAGACAGTGGGGACATATTCTGAGGGGAACTTGTTTGTTGTATAAGAGATGAGAAGGCATGTCTTTCCCACAGCACCATCACCAACGACGACACACCTATAGATAACGGAAGAACGTTAGCATTTGATTGATATGCAGGGATACCTAGACTGTCCAAAGGACAAGGGGGAAAATAGAAGAGGGGAAAAGGGAGGGGAGGTGATGGTGAAGATAGAAGGAAGGAAAGCAATGAGGGTAATTCAACGCACTTAATTGTAGCTACAACCATATTGCAAACTGTAGATATAGAAAAGATCTCTTGAGAGTGAGAGCGTCAAAAAACTGTTGCAGCTGATCCTCGGGCTCAAGAACGGCGATGGGGAGCGAGGGTGGGTAAAGTAGTATAACAGATAGGGAGGAAAGCGCGGTGAGGAGGATCGTCAAAAAGGAGATCAAATGGAGATGGCAGAATCTAGATAATGCTGGAGGGTGGTGAATGGGGGATAGAGGTAGTGGTGGAAGGGAGGGTCAAGACAGAAAATGAGATGGAAATAATTATTTAGAGATGAAGAACAGTGAGTTGGCCAGCAGATTGAGTGTGAGTGAGGTGAGAGAGAGAGAGGGAGAGAGTATGTATGGTGTATGGAGGTGTGCGGTGAAAGGTAACCTAAGGCAGTTAAGTGAGTATCCGTGAATGAAAGAGGAGTTGAGTGGTGGGCGGGCGGGAGAAGTGGAGGAGGAGAGGAGAACAAAAGCCAGAGCCCGGTCTTGAGTCTTGACAGTCTAGCACTCTCACAGTCTAAGGTAGGATCCTCCCTAGCTATGTCTAGCAACAGCTACAGAGTACACTCAAGCTACGGAGTACCTAGGTAAGGACTAAGGCACAGTGGTGGAAGCTGTATCTGTGTCCCGAGGCCGGTCGACTCCGTCAAAATCTCTCGGCTGCTTTGATGATGACCACTACTTTCAGTTGCCATCATCTAGGTACATCTGCAACTTTGTTGAAGGTTGCCGTATGGTAAGAACCAATTAAACAAGAATGAGAAGACCGATAGTGATATAAAAGGAGGTTTCACTCTCGTCATATCATAGTTTCATCATGCCAACGGATGTCATCAATCTGATATTCTGAAGCAGAAAGAACACAATTTGCGCTCCTATTGCCTATTCCTATCCCTATTTTGAAGAGGACATCATTCGATTAGCTTGTGACTTCGTAGGGCCCATACTAACTGTTGTATCTCCCAAACGAAGACGGGAATACAGGATTGTGAGAAGGATTCGCGCGGAGTCGACCCCACGCTCATGCTTCTGCGGTTTCTTTCCGAAAAACAGATGAATTAACACCAAGCAACAGCTATCTAGCCCTATTCAACGGCTTGAGCAGAGAGGCAGTGCCACTGTAATGCGACCCTCTGTGTTCTGAGTGCGAAGATGGTAGCAAATTTGTACAAAGCAGAATTATGAGAGGTGTCAAATAGCACGCCAGAGCCCAAGTCACACTCTCTCGGCCAGTCAGATGCCGCCATCACCTCCATATTTGTCTGGACCGTTGCTCGTCCTTCGGTTCGACCATTTAGTATAATTTAGGCTATGGATCGGGTCAAACTTGAGACGTGATCGTCGGGAAATCTCCACAGGCGAGAAAAGAGAAACACCACAGAGGGCAGCAATAGCAATGGTAATGAATGGTCACACTGCAACTCCTGTAACAGCCTCCGGTAATCAATCTTGACATTTCCACTTCTATTTGCTGCTACAACCATTCGAATGGAAGGCTGCTCCTGAAGGTGCACGAGTGTACAAAAATAACAAGAAGTCATCATCCATCCGTATCCAACCGTGCTGTTACACAACTCTGCCATTTAGCGCCTGGACTCGCCAGCAACCAACCTGAATTGGCTATCTACCTCCACCAGAGCTCCGTGTTGTATGAGCTTATTATAACTGCTCACTGGTCCTTTTCCAGGTATTTGGCTGGAGATTTCGAGCTTCGGGTCGACTGTCCTCGCCAGCATGTTGAGCGCCATGACGAGGGATTAAAACACATCAACCATTCAAGATTGATTCCTATTGGCTTGCTAACAAGCTAGCAGGAGGATACTATGAATCTGTTGCTTTGCGTATCTGCTCGGGAGTGAGATTCATGTCTCACAAGATCTATCCGGGTGTACATGGATCGTTGCTTGGTGGTCCTGAATCGTTGCGTCTACCATTGCGTCTCAAAAGAGGATAAGCTTTAGACAAAATCATCAATTGATCTGAGCTTGAACTGTGATGAATACCAGCTGATAGGAAGTCTGGTGGATGATAGCCATAGGAGGATACTCAAGAAGCAAAGGACAACTGCGAACAGTGACCGTCCTCCTAGAGATTCCGGACCAAGTTCCTATCTACAGCTAAGCACTGGCTCAAAAATGACCAAAGATGACACAGGACGCAATGTCTTAGCCAACATAACCCCGATTACGGGAGTTCCAGAACTATCTCCTCCCACTCCATATCTCGTCCGAGCATGACCGATCATCTTCCGACCCCTGTCGAGAGACCAGACTTAGACAGATTCATCGTGAGGTGTCATTTACCGTGCATGCAGCCACGTTTCAGAGCTGCATAAGCCGATTCTAACCAACACAGGACAGGACCCGTTCTGTGTAGTGTCACATTCCTCCCCCGAGACTTCTCAGAACTTCAACCGCTTAGATAGGAGTGAGTCACTCTGAATTCTTAGTATGGAACACTCAAGTCTTGGATAAAAACTCATGATTAGAAACGCACTGCTGGTGTTCAGCGAATTATTCACGCTCGGAAATGGAGCTTCGCTATGTTGCCTGTTCATCTTCCTTGTAATGCTCGGGCGAATGACACCTGGATACGAAAGCGGTTAATTCACAGATACAACAGAAGAACTTGGTGATAAGTAGTAGTCGTCTAATCATTCTGTTCGTAACTTGCGTCTATATAGATATCATGATAATCCCTTCGTGTTCGTACAATCTCTCTCTTCGGAATTGTAACCGAGACGGAATTTGCTCTAGCCGGAGCATACCAGGGTTCTGATGCGATATGTACACTTTAATCCATTACGCCGATAGAAATGCATGGTTGGTTGCTGACGGATGCGAGCATTGTTTTCTTCGTTTCATTCCATGGTAAATTCCAGGCCATAATTCAGTCACCCGGCCGAGTCCTTGCGTCGCATAAGCTCGTACAATTCATGGTACTGCAGCTAGATGCACTATAGCTGTACTTGTCTTCGAGGAACTCAAGACTTTTCACGTTCGTTTGACGTGTCTAGCCGGTTCGATTTCTTCCTCTTCAGTGGGGACAGGTTCAACCTGAGGTTCTTCGCTCATCTAGTCCAGCAGTCAGCCTTGATCAAACGTCAAAATAAATCATCATTCACCTTATCAAGTTTGTAATTCTCCATTGCCAAGCTCAAGGGTATCAATGGTACTACGGCAATGAGAGCTAGAATCAAAAGCTTTTTGAATGTCTCCTGGTATGCCTGGTTGATAGCGACCCTGACGGGTGATCCAAGTGGGTATGAGAGCGCCTTCGTTATCTTGCCGAAAATTGCATCCGCATCTCCTTTGTTCTCGTCGGGAAGGTAACGTCGAAGCTTGCGTGGGATGTCATGGGTCCAAACAGCTCCCGAGAGTGCAGCACCAACCGCGCCGCCCATCTCCATGGACGTCAGAAACATGGCTGTGGCCGCGGCAACTTCCTGGTGACTGGCAGATGCTTGGACTCCCAACTGTACTGGAACATTGAGGAGCCCGCCACCAATGCCGATGACGACCTGAGTCACTACGATTTGCGCTGGCGTACTTCCTTCGTGGCGGGTCACCATCATCAGCACCATCCCGACGATATAGACCACGCAGCCAGCAGTGACGAATATCCGATAGCGCCGAGTGTATTTGATCAGTATCGAGACCGCAAAGGCAGCAATTGTCGAAGTGAAGGCAAATGTTTGAGTAACCCGGCCAGCGGTAGCGACCTCGTAACCTTGAACAACCTGGAGATAGGAATAAAAGTAGGGCTGAACGGAGAAGTAAAATGCCACTGAGATGCGTCAGCAAAATTTGAGAGACGTTGCGAGGAAGAGCACAGTAACACTCACTGAAATACCAAAACGCAAGGGTGCAGCCAGCAAGAGCAGTCCGCTGTTTAAGAAGATGCAAAGACAGAAGCGGCTTGGGAGCCAGTCTTTTGGAGCTTTCCCAGAATGGCAGCGCGATCAAACAGAGTAAGCCGACAGCGATCATTGCAATAATACTGTCGGTCTTCCAGCCATTCTTGGAGTTCGCAGCAAGTGTAAGAGGCACCAAGATCAACGTAACCGCCGCGGATAATAGGATCAAGCCGCCCATGTCCAAGTCATACCATGTACGGCGCAATACGGCAAAGAAGCCACCACGGTACCGAGACTTCGATTTAATGAGGTTCAGCCTCCTTGCCTTACGTTGATTCAGCAGCAAGGAAAGTGCTAAGGGCAGGAAAGAGGCAGGCAGAATAATCGACCACATTCCGTAGCCCCAGCGCCACGAGGCGTGCTTCAGCACCGCATCCGCAATGGTCGGCCCAATCCACACCGTTACAAGGAAAGGGAATTCAGGCAGCAGCGCCAGAAAGGCACGGTTCAGCAGATTACTGCTGTCAGCAATGAAAACTTGTTGAAGTATTTGGAGACCCGTGGAACCGGCGGAATAGAAGATTTGAGCAGACGCATAAGTTTGCACGTTGGTGGAGGCGGCCATCTGAATGTATCCAAGCACGTATATGAGAATACTGACACAGAATGCTTCAAAGCGACCGAAGACATCCGCGACTTTCGCCATCGGAGGTTTGATGACAGCTGTGGGATATCAGTTGGCCTTGCACTGCAGATTAATAGACCGGCAAGGACAGGACTTACCGTTGACCACATTCTGGACGACCAAAACCGTGGATATCAAGGAGTGCTTGCTAAAAGCACTCGTTGCATATGCTCCGAGTGATGCAACAGTCTGGCCCTCTAGAGACGTGCAAAACGACATGAGAAAGATACTGTTCGAATATGTGAGTATGATAGACGCGCCGTGCATGTCTGATATGAACGAACCTAACATAGGCTATGACCAGAGACCGTGCAGTCCAAGTCAGGTTGATCGCTTCGATTTTTCTAACGCCTTCCTGCACCGAATCTTCCGAAATTGACGCTATGTCACTATTGAACCCGCCAGTATCATCCTGTTCCTGGAGAAACTGTTCTCCTTCATCATCGCTGTATTGTTCCATCTGGTCGATTGTGCCGTAAGAGGGTCCCGTTCTGTGATCGAGAAGGGGCATTTCGCTTGAACCGAGATGTCAGAGAGAAACCCAGATGTATTGCTTCTGTACAAGCGATGTCCATTTATGGATGCCGACAAAACGTGGTCTCGAGGAAGCAACAGGGTCAACAAGCCGTAACCGAAGTAAGGCACCGAGCGAAGCAGCGACCACACCGAGATATGCGTAAATTGAAGTTCGAAGGATAGTCGTGGTCCGAGCCAGTCGATCCACCTGAAGGGAAAAAGCAACGTGCAAATAGAGGAAGAAACAATGGTATCCCAGTAGAGCAGAAGGAAAAAAGAGAAAACAATGAGAAAGGTCGAGGATGCTTCGAGTCGGGTACCGAATTCATCAGTAACAGATCTAACAACAACAGATATGAGTGTAAGCCTGCCGCACAGGAAGACTCGGCCGTCGAGTCAGGAGGTCTGACGATCCTTTCGAGTTATCTGATTCGAGCCGCGCAACACGATCCACAGGCGCACTTATGCACGTCGACGGGGGTTGCAGCAAATATTAGATCCGGAAGAGCCTATGGGCTTGACGCCCGAGGATCCAATGGGTAATGTGGCCCCCGAAACACCAAGATATTGGGAAGTCTTGCTCTGGATTGCACGATACTTGAGTTCATGAATAGTCAAGTTTGTCATAGCCCCTTTAGGCGTGGTTATCGATAAGACGTCAGGGCGCTTGCCCCTCGGCATTCGGGTTGTGCGGAATCGGAAGGGAGGATTTATCGAGATCTGGAATCGTGATGGATCATCAGAAAATAGTCAGATGAATCATGACAAGAGCTGAACAAGACGAAAATCGGATTGCAAGTAGGACGAGCGTGGTATGATGATAGTAAGTGGGGGTTGAAAGTCGGGTTGGATTCGGGTCTTGCAGGAATGCGGGAGAGAGTCGAGTCACATTCCTAATCGAGTGGCAATCGGGATAAGTAGCACCATCAGATATGATAAGATCATAAGATCACCTGCCGCAGCCGGTCCGACGGGATATTGACAACCTAGCGTACTACCCTACAGAGCACACAGTAAGTAATAATATTTGACCTACGGTGCAGACAAGGTATTTTGCGCAAAATGAAGCTTAGGTAAATATTAAGTCATCACATAACTTTGTTTTCGAGGTTTTGAGTCCTGACCGCCAGCTCCCCGAAGAGAAGTGAGACCCAAGTGGGGCCTACGGGGTATCTCAGGCAGCACAAGGTATGAAAGCGGTGATAAGCCCCTCTGAGAATCTAATGGAGTCGCCGAGAGGCTTTTAGATCGGATGGTCTTTTGGTCAGTTTTATGGGGCCTCTTTAAGGGATACAATCATACAACCCGAAGAGGCACAAAAGCCATACCATATCATCCTTCACAGCCACGGACCATGAGCTTTCCGATATAATTCATGACAAGAGAAACTACGAGTGGGTCAATGAGATTCCTGTCTGAGCTGTCAGTCCTGGAAGAATCGCCCGTGCGTGGTGTCTGCGCGTAGCCCTGGATTATTGCCTCAAACGGGTAATATTCTCAACCACTTTCACTAGTGTCACATCCTCCTCCGAGACTTCTCAGAACTTCAACCGCTTAGATACGAGTGAGTCACTCTGAATTCTTGGTATGGAACACTCAAGTCTTGGATAAAAAACTCAACAAATCAGAATTAGCCAGAACTCATTGCAGGTACGAAAAGGGCCCTGTAAGAGTTCGCTGGCATTGCTCGCCTACCGTATACACGTCCATTTCATACATGTAAATGCTCAGTTTTACTCGGCCAGATCAACAATCAGATGTCCAAAGTTGACCACCAAATCACCTCCCTCGCTTGACGGCCTCGCAGCATAAACGCCAACCCAGCATTCAACGTTGTCTTGCTCCTCGAAAAACCATGTAACTTCACGGAGAGGAGACTTCTGGACACCCTCGACAAAGTAAATCCACAAGCTCTCGTCTGGCTCCCTGACGATTTCGATGGTTGCTGCTGCTCCGCCAGAAGGGATGGCAAGCAAGCTCCAGTCCGCCCAACGATCTTTCGCGACAGTGCTCAAATGAGGTTTGCCGTGCGTGAGCTCAATGCCTGTTTTCACCCATCTTTTGGTTCCGTCTCCGGCAGTCGAGACCAGGATGAGGCCGCCTTGGTCGTATTTCTGCTGCCAATTGGCATTGACTGCGACTCGAGCCCTCTTGAACGACTTCAAGGGCACGCTGCGATAGAGGATGGGTGCATTGAAGCGTTCCGTTGAGGGCGGTTTCGACCAGATATCTGTAGAAGAACTCGCAGTTATCGAAAACTCGGGATGCAAGGTGCCATTACCAGGGACCTTCTCCTTGGAGTTGGCAAAGGTAAACTGAGCTTGTGTCATATTGCCCGTAGATGTTGTATTGTTGTATTCAAAGTCTGGAGTACACTGAGTACACTGAGAAAGGCTTTTCGAGCAATGTGAACGCTGCAATCCGTTCGCAAAGGAAGAAGGATGAAAATGGGTCAGAATCTATAGGTAGGGGAATTGCCACGTATATAGAGGGTAAGAAACAGGGACTGGGAAAAGAAGAGTCAGCGAGGTATAAGGTCCAGTTTTCTATTCAGTATACGGAGTACGGCCTGTAAACTTGTGATTTTGCGGTGCCCCTCTATGACCGTATGACTACTTGATGACGCTCAGTCTTAGTGACATCTTGGCGTCGGAGAATTGAGCGGGGAAATTTGGGACGGTCATCATCGAACCTTGGTAGCTGGCAATGTTTATGAGATAGACAACTGAAAATTCCGTCTTTCGGTTTGCCTCATGCCTTGACAGGTTGGCATCTAATATCGGTTGATGCTGACTGAATATGGCAAAATGCAGGGCGTTGATCCCTCAGCGATCTCCAGGCTCAGCCTTGGCGGAGGCGCCTTAGCTGACATAATCAGACACTGGGAGGCAAGTCGTGCCTTCAGCTGAGACGACGAGGATAGTGATCATCCGATTCTTGCGCATGTCCCATTGATCCTAGAGCAGCTGATACAGAACATCCGAGGAATGGGTCGGCAAGTTGCTCCTAGCAGCTGATGACGATTCTTCGTCATGTCTGCCCGTCTGCTTCACCCGGATGAGTACGAGCTTGACACTCGATCTTCTGTCGACTCTCAGGGAACTTTCAACCTCGACGAGGCCGACTTCGAGTCACAGGCTCCCCCCAGACCCAGACGGCTTTTCAACCGGGTTTCCTTCCTATCGCGACTCTTCTCGTCAACCTCATCCGGCTACCGTCGCCTCAAATCTTCTCGACGCGTCTTATCAGCCTCATCCCGACCAAGTTGTTATCGACGTCTTCTTCTACGCCGCTCCTGCTTCTATGTCCATGTCGTCACAGGCGTCATATTCGCCCTCGTCGTGTTAACTTCGATTTTTCGTCCATCCTACACTCATCCGCCGTCGCATTACTCAGTTCTCCGGGATGCAGTCTCGCAATCGACTGGTTCGGGCAGGGGCAACATCCGCAATGAGAAGGTCTTCCTGGCTGCGAGCCTATATGACCGTGGCGGGGAATTAGCAGGCGGAGAATGGGGCGACCGAGTTCTTCGGCTCATTGACCTGCTGGGAGAAGATAATGTATTCTTAAGTATATACGAGAATGATAGCGGACCAGAGGGTAAAAGCGCTCTGCAGGCTTTCAAGGAGCGGGTACCATGCAAGAGCTCCATCATATTCGAAGAGCATCTGGATCTCGGCAGCTTGCCCCGGGTTACAATCCCCGGCGGACAGAAACGTATCAAGCGCATCGAGTATCTGGCAGAGGCCCGCAACCGAGCTCTGAAACCGCTAGACGATGATCCTGAGACGCGTTACGATAAGCTCCTGTACCTGAACGACGTCATTTTTGATCCGGTCGATGCTCTTCAGCTGTTGTTTTCCACCAATGCAGATCAAACTGGGGTTGCTCAATATCGGGCAGCTTGCGCGGTCGACTTCATCAACCCGTTCAAGTTCTATGACACCTACGCCACTCGTGACTTGCACGGCTATGGAATGGGCCTTCCTTTCTTTCCGTGGTTTTCAACAGCTGGACATGGTGATAGCCGAAAGGATGTGCTAGCTGGGAAGGATGCCGTGCGTGTACGCAGTTGTTGGGGAGGAATGGTTGCTTTTGATGCCAATTTCTTCCAGAATGGTACGACAAGGAAGGGTTCGGATCAGGCTCCGGCCCGTTTCCGCGCTTCTCACGACCTCTTTTGGGAAGCTTCTGAGTGCTGTTTGATCCATGCGGACATTCAGGAGCCTCAGCTGCAACCAGATGAGATAACCGACACCGGAATCTACTTGAACCCATTCGTGCGCGTCGCCTACGACCGCCGTACTTGGTCCTGGCTTGGGACCACACGCCGATTTGAGAAACTCTACTCCTTTATCCACAACATTGGGAATCACCTTGTTGGGTTGCCGTGGTACAACCCACGACGGGCAGAGGTCCCTGGCCAAACTGTTCAGGAAACAGTATGGGTTGCAGATGAAAATGAAGATAGTGGTGGATCCTTCCAACAGATTGAACGAATTGCTGGGAATGACGGCTATTGCGGACGTCGAGGGCTGCAAGTTATCGTCGAACATCGCAAGCCGGGTCAGGAAGGTTATGAAAGCATTCCGGTACCGTCGACATGAGTTCGACAGAACCTTACCAGTGGCGGTTCATGTTGGTATCTTATCTTCTTGTCTAATATGAAAGCGATATACATAGATAATGGACAGACGCTTGATCTTCAAAATTGTTTACTCCCTGTCATGCTGTATACTGGACTTCCAGATCTGCCCTAACCTTTGGAATCGATGTTCAAGCTCCAGCCCTAGGAAAATGAGATATCTTGAAAAAATTTTAAGCTGACTGTTTGTCTTTGACTGCTTAGGTCCACGTTCCCCACCAGCCTTCTCCTACTGTTAGTGAAGGCGGCTGGGGTATCTCATCGTGCCTGTCACTGAGTGAAGTGAATCGGATATTTCCGTTGTCCTGCCCTGATTCCAGGTAGTGAGAAGGATAATTCTGGTGGCTAGTCATTCTCTTTGTGCCAAGCAAGCAGCTGAGGGCTATATAACAAGCATAAATCTCCCACTACCCTGTCCATGACTCTGTATCTAATCATTTACCACCTCCTTCTACTCCTCCTCTTACAGGGACAGTGTGTGACTGAAAGCCTCTTCATCCTTCAAAGCTGTCTATGCTCTCTATGTTTTCCTGGCTAGCAAAATCGTTTGATACCGCTCTCAGACTACCTGAGACCATGGATCTCAAGCACGTCTCAAACTTGATCGTTGACGCTTTCGACAATGTCATGGGAAAGGACTCTCATGGCCTGCAGGAGAGCAGACACGCACCTAAGAAAGAAGACCAGGCAAATGATTTGAAGTATTCTCAGCAGGTCGGTCCTCCTTCCGTCCCTCTTGTCTCTCCTTTGTAGTGTTCGTTTCAGCATTGTGTTCTGTGCACCTGCTTACATCGGCGTCTTTGCACAAGCGGGCCCTGCGCACGTTGTGAGAGTGAAGCTAATTACATTTTTCAACACAAAACAGTCTTCCCATCTTGCCCCAGTCAACAAAACCCCACGTACCTCTGGTGGACTTTCTTCTTCTTCCCCTTCCAACATTCGCCCTTTGATAACTCACCACAACCGCTACTCACCTCTGGATTCTTCTTACAATTCTTACACTCCATCCAAGATGGCTGAACTTGGAAAGGAGTATCCCGTCGCTGACGTGGATGATGCTGCTGGCTTCATGGCCTTTGCTCGAGCTCTCAGAGAGAAGAAGGCTCGTGAGGCTGAGGCTGCGGCCAAACTTCAGGCTGATCAGGATGCCTCTGGTCAGCAGAATGGCTTTGCTAATGGTTTCGATGACTTTGGCGGACAGTCTTCTGATGCGGCAAATGGATCTGCACCCGTGTCTGGTTCCAACGACGCGTGGCCCTCTGGTAAGTTGACTCTTCCTACGCGGCCAAACATTCAGAAGACCACAACTGACATTGATCTGTCTATGAAGAAGCCTCCAACTCTCGTAACGATGACGGCTTTGGTGACTTTGAAGACAAAAACAACAATGACAACAACGCGTCTCTGATGCCTGGCATCGGCGAAGACGCTGATACTCCCAAGGCCTCCGTTTCCGGCTTTCGCGGTGATGCTGCTGAGTTCGTCTCGCAGGAGACTCCTGTTGCAACTTCTGAGAATGTCTCAGCCTCCAATGCCTCCGACCATGCTGTCGTTGAAGAGGATCGTGAGAATCTTACTACCTTCAAGTCCTGGCGTACTCCTATCGCCCGTGACAAGCCAGGTATGCAATCAATCTTCCTGCCTCCTTTGGGTGAACTATGGATGCTAATATGACAACCTACTAGCCGCTCAAGTTAGACGCGTCATTATCAAGGGACTTCCTTCCGCTTGGAGCTCTCCTGCCAAGGTTCTGTCGCTTATCCATGGTGGCATGGTTGAGAGCATCCACATCACCCCTACCGGCAACAATGCCCATATCCTTTTCTGTGACCACGAGGCCTGCAAGGCTTTCTATGACAAGTACCCCAACGGCATTGACCTTGACAAAGAGAAGAGAAAGACCGTCTTCGTCGAGATGGGCAAGGAAGTAGACGTCATCAGTTCTCAGCTTTCTTTCAATCTCTCCATTGGCAGCACCCGTGTTGTGCGCGCCATTGGCGTCAGCATGAACATCAACATGGGCGAACTTCTCAAGCTAGCTGGCGCCAAAAATGGCAAGGTGGAGAAGATATTGGACTCCTGTGTCCCTGGCGAGGTAAGTGGCAATCATCCCCAAAGTGACTTGCGTGCTAATGATATCTCTAGCCACGTAACGTTGTCTTCCGCTTCTGCAGCATCGACGATGCTGTCAGATTCCGCGCTTCAATCCTCCGTGATGCTGACTGGGAACACTGCAATATCCAGCACGCGGCAGACCCGTAGGTCTTCCTCTACCGTTAACTGGTGTCCGAACTAATGATGTCTTTGCTGCTATAGATGCGAGCTTGCTACCGGATTCCATACCGATTGAGAACTGCAGACGACGTCAGCAAATGCATCGTTCTCGAGCATCGTGCTTCAATTCGGAGTCTACAGAATTCGTCTGGATATGTGTGCACACTATCAGTAGTCAGAGCTTAAAGCATAGGATTGATACGGTGGATAGGGGTTTCGTTGCTGACAGATATGATTATCATATCTTAGCCAAGGTTTAATGAAATGATTTCAAATGTACTTTATGCCTTGACGAATTGATTCAATAATAGCTTGCGCTATCGTGTAGCCTATACACTATTTCAAGAGATAAGATGTAGAATTTTCGTTCTCTTCTGCATGTACTAATCACATAATGGCATTGTTCGTGCTTATTCTAGCCTCGCACAGCTTTTCCATTGATAGTCAAGGGCTTGAGCCGTATTAGCAACCTTAAGCACATTGCAACTTCACATTTGCACATACTCATCACTGGCTCCTCTTGCCCCTGATTTCTGACAATACCTTTTCTTGACAATGTTCCTACTGTCCCTGAATATTCTAGCGCAAGTATTACGGAAGCTCCAGGGAGCCTCATTCCTAAGTAACGAACATGTATGCATACAAAGCAGCTTCTCAAGTCTCAACCCACTTCCTGAGTTCTTTGTGAAAACAGTGCCGCTAACTGCTATCTTCCTCTCTAGTACTGCGTCAACGAAACTTCCTCCGCTCATTTGAACGTCTGCACTGCAGAGCCAACCGTTGAACCATCTCGAGGCCGTGGGATCCCCTTGCTGTCATACCAAAGGCCCACATGAACTTCATCTCATATACGCACACGTCAGGAGGTAGACTGTGACGACTCTCCTGTGCGGCTTAGACGCCCTTTTCCTAGATCATCTCGTGGCTGCCGGATCTCACGCCGATGCGCAGTGAATATGAAGTTGATTGACACGCACAGGCATCCTACATAAGCCTTCTCCTTTCGAGTCACTTCTCGGCCTTAATATACATCTCCCTTGCGTTCAATCGACGACCGCTTCCATGTCTTACCTGCAGGAATCTCACCGGACTTGACAGGGTGAGTTCTCAGCAGGGTTACTGATACAAGTATGATCCATCTGTTCGCGGTTGTTCGAGTATCCTACCTGATTGTCTGACCTATTGTTGTACAAACAGAACAGAATAGACATATACAAACCTCAACGTCCGAGCATGACTGCAAAATTGAGCCTCCGTTCGAAATGGCGACGAATGCCTACTCAGAACCTCGACGACAAACAATACACTGTTGATGCCGCATCTTGCGATGGATGGTAACCATTGAAGCATCGCCACTTCAGGACGTGGTTGGCACTTCTCTTTGAGTTTGTTGGCAACATTTGACTCTATCGTTTCGACACGACTCCCAGTACGTTGATACTCACAGTATCAGAATATCCCTATATGTCCTTGAAAGCCCCGGTGCAGGGAATGCCGTTCACGATGGTGGATAGATCGTGATGCGTACGTTACGATGGTCTGGCTTATCGAGGAGCCTTGCTGGGAATTTGAGAGAAGGATAGAAGTCCTTGGCTGGAAAGCGGATATCGTCAATTCTCGAAAGGCTGGACAGCTGGACGACTTGGTAAACCTGACTACGGCTTTGAATGATGAAGATAGACCAGGGTGATGGCGTCTCTCGTACTGATACAATGAGTGTGTCTTCATTGGACAACCTAAAGCTGGCAGACTGGGATTCTTCTAAAGCATATGCAGTTGAAGGATATATCACAACTACAACAACAGTATTCACCACACTTTTACCCCTTCAACTCGGCAAGAGATACTTCAATACGAGATACATGTTCAACAGCTCAGCTTCAACGCTCTGCGCACACTGGTCTCAACCTTCTTTCTACCGTCAAGCCTGAAGAGTATTTCTTGTTCCAACAATCCAACATAGGGCAAACTTTCTTTACGTGGGTTGGGCTGTACTGTATCGTACGATACAGTACATCAGACACTGCCCCATAACGGAAACAGGTCTCGTAGTATACTGTATCATGACGTCCGGAGGATCTCGGATTTAAACGGCCATCATAGCAGAGCAAGACTGCGCTTTGATCTGATATCTTGCATGCTGACTGCCTGATCCGTCCCTGTGGGATGCGATTGCTACCTTAGGCTCCAAGAGGGGAGGCGTACGAGAAGCAGGTTCTCATATGACCTGGTTCAGATACCTAGAAAGATACGGTGCATCATCTGCAACGGCGCACGACAGTCCGCCGGAAGCAAGAGTAGTAGCCAGTTCACTCTACTTTCCCAGCTTACGCGGTCTTGATTCATGAAGACACCAAAGCAGGAAGAATACGTAACCGGTCCTTGGTCTATCTTACCAAACTGTAGTTTACCCAAGACTCGGCATAAAGAAAGGCGGGGAATTCGCGGGGGATGGACAGGACAGTGGACACAGTGGGACGTCCAGACTCAGTTATGAAACTTATGAAAATCTGCGTTTGCGTAGGAAGATTTTATTCTAGTCTAGGCTACAGAGTTGATATCAGACGAGCTCGAGTCGAAACCGACGATCGATTGATCGTTGTGGCTATGAAACGAGGGGGAAACTTGTTGGCATTTGGCAATAACTATCACGAGTAGAGAGGTACTCGTAGATACCCATTATTAGACTGAACCCCCACGATGTGGATGCTGGATAACTCGTAACCTTTTTGACGATATGAGACTCGAAGTGTCAGTTGGGTAAACTATCTACGTGCACAAGGCACGGAGACTTAATACGATGGCAGCTGGATAAGTTGCCGAAGGGCCAGGATCGCCAAAGTTTCTATTGTGGATTAGGACGGACATCGCCGATGAAGAAAGCCGCAGAAACTAGAACGAACAGCTTCGAAAGGCCAACAAAGAAAGAGGCGATTTGGGTGGAGTTTCTGAACACGAAATACTAGATAGATACTACATATCTGTAGCAGCAATGGATAACAGGTGGAAAATTCCAAATAGCTGATAGTGACACCATGCTGCATGCTCTAGAAGGTGGTCATAGTGGCGGTAAGCAATAAGAATATCAGCAGGGATGGCAATAGCCCGACAACCAGCATCATTTGCTCTCTATGATGATCTCCATGGAGATGCAGGATCCTCTACGTACATACTGTGATGAACCATTCACGAGGGGACAAACGACATACCCATTATGGTATGCGTGGAAAACGACTCGACTCCAACTCATGTCCGAAAACTCCTAACTCCGCGACTGAGAGTGACTGTCAAGACCCAGGTATGAAGTCAAGAGGCTAGGCGACGGCGAGAGTACCAAAGAAGGAATCAAACACTCATCAAAATTAGATTAATAATTGATTGCGTCCAAGCAAGCCCAGGACCACCGGCTGATGCCTGCATGGGCGATACCACTCTACAGACCCGACACTCTGGGCGAGGGTGTGATAGTTGAGCGTTAGCAGCTTTCCGGACGAAACCTTGAGGGTTGAGCGAGCAGGACAGGCAATATTATTTATGAGCATGAAAGAAGTAACATAGCGCATGAGTGGAGCTGGATCAGCAGGATCAGAAGATTCAATAGACGTCACCGGCTCCTCAGAATATACGAGGTGAAGAGAGTTTGTCAGAGATTCTTCAAGAGACAGTGATCAAACCAGAAATTTATCAAGGAGTGTTTGATAATTAATTCAGGCTTTTTAGAGGTGGGCTGTGAGGAAAAAAGATTCAAGCCAACGCACCTAAGACAGCATCTCATCACATTGTCAGACTGTCGATCGAAACGGCGGTCCGTGAAGAGGTGGAGTGGGAGGCACTAGGAAAGTTACTAGTTGAATACACTCTTTACTAAGATGTTACAAAAAAAGACAATAAACTGGATGTACCTCTGTCCTCTTATGTTTTGTAAGATCTGTGCTCTGCCTAGATACCAAGGCCTCTATTTACTCATGGAGCTCAGAAGGTCCAAGCACAGACAATTTCGACAAATTGATTACCCAGAGGCCAGTGTACAAGCATCAGGCACCAAGTGGCTAAATTTAATATCGTGGATATTGTCCGCAGCCTCGTCTAGCTAGTTAATCAGCACTACTCTCCAATAACAAAGATCTGGAACAATCTTTTCGATGGGACAGGCATGTGGTGACAGTGGCGTGGCACATCAGGACGCCTATCCCAATTCCCGAGGGAAGCCTTTAAATTGCGGCACAGTCAAGATACATAAGTACAGAGTAGCTCAACCTAGTCGCTTTCTGGAATTGGTCAAGTTTGCCCCACGTGTTGGTGTTGGGTGCAGGGGCCAGAAACGACTGCTTTTTCCCTTGGATTCTAATATTAGGATTCTGGTCGAAGACTGACCCCCAGTTGATATTATTTACCGGATCGAGGATTATGAGGCGGACTCAAAGCCGTAACTAGATGGAGAGCCTAGGGGATTTCACCACTCATCAGGTATCTTTGTCCCACATCTTTAGGCTGTCCAGGAGAGAACCATGGGGAGCCGCATCCGTCAGAACATAGTCATCCTCGACGAGAAGAGGACCAGAAGATGACCAATGTTTTCTAGAGCAAGTAGACTCCTGGAAACTCCTTCGCTTCCTTGACCGGAGGTGGAAGAATGACTGTGTCCTCCATACATGCCTCAGTGCAAATCACAGCTCCATCAGTGAGGCACCTGGATGAGGTAGGACAAAGTCTTCAAGTATACCTTGATAAGCTGCTCCTCAAAAACACCAGGTTAGGAATGAGCTTGGAAAATGGAATGGACGTAGGGAACTCGCGCAGTCAGCTCTAGATAATCTGTCATATTTTCATACTTCAAGTGACAGAAGTACGGAGTAAGATGTCTCTGGAATCTTCATTCTTCAAGGCAAACGACACGAGTCTAACTCTATCTGCGATCTCTCCCACCGTCTACTGGTTGCCTTTCCCAGCCTTTCTTGACCTCCTTACATCACCTCGTGAAAGACAGGGAGATTTGTTTTCCAGACATGCAGGAGGAATGTGGCATGCATCCTTCTTCTCTCTTCTCAATCGTCGGAACCTTACGCCGAGGATTCCTCTTCACTGCACTACGTACTTGGGCAGTCAATATTAACGAAATCTACCTAACATTCTGCAATCTGCATTCTCCTGGGGCTCAAAGCCTCTGCCAAGTCTGCCGACGATCATGATCCATCAATAATGGCGCGGAAGCGCGTCCGTACTCCGTAGTACTATGTACACGGACAACGAACCTTCTTTGGTTCATCCTTTGAGGAAAAAGTCCACATAGGAAGGACTAGGGCAACCGGGATTCTAAATAGTGCTCCGTAGTCCCTGCTAGTTATCCCGCGGCCTCGCTAGTGACATATCTATCACTTTAGTCGGGGCCATTGAACTCTAAGGTATCTCCCCGTCTGTTCCGGGCCGGGAACTTCATCAAAGCTCTTGACAGTACTTTCTGCTAATTTAGAAAATAGACTAGTCTACAGAGTTCTCAAAACTAAGGCGAAACTACGGAGTAGGTGTCCAGAATTTTGAATGAAGGGGATGATCCTGGTACTGGATCCTGGTACCGGCTTGCAGGCTGCTGCGCACAGAGCACACAGGGCAATGCTTGGCTGAAGCCTTCTGGAATCCATCCCTGGATATGTCAAACTCAGATTCAAGTTCCAGCCCCCACACTCCACAGCTACCGACAGAGAACGGAGTACGGTGTACAAAGGCCAAAAGTCCAGGTACTCAGGTCCAAATCTCGGTCATGTCTACCTGAATGTATCATTACAGTAAGTGCGCTCTGCGCCGTGGTGGACGTCGATCAATTGAATAAAGACGGATCATTATGTCGCAATTGCAATAGTTGCTTGAGCATGCAACACTTCGTACAAAAGATGCTATTTTACAGTAAGGGGCTATGTGCAAGTGCTGGCATGACCATCTTTCGAACGCTTGGAACAATTGAAGGCAGTATGTTTGATTTGCTGCTGTCTGGGATTCTATCGCCATCCGAATGTGCACGTACCAATTCTTCCTTGAATGATAGATATGGGACAAGAAGAATAGACTGCGATGTTAGAAACCTCCAAGACTCTTCAAGTCCGTACGGCTTCATGCCGCGAGTACGAGTCCTACCCGCGTACAAAGGTGATACTCCGAAATGACTCCGACACTAAGGTGGTCACATAGTAGAAGGGGAAATTGCTTGTCCATCGGTTGATATTTCTCGGCATTTCTGGAACCTTCAAATCCGTCTCGTCCTCCTTCATACGCAGTATCAAGGCAGTCATTTTCTCTCTTTTGTACCTCGTACCTTAAGGTACCAATCACATTCTTCCAATATCAGACAACACCAATACCGTAATATACTCTGTACTCTGTAAGGTATTCATCCTCCAGCTGTCTAGCGGAAACTAGCGGTGCTGGCGAGCCTGGCGTACGGCACTAATACCGTGAAAATCAGAACTAGCGATCCTGTCTGAGCGCCAGACTTACTGCCAGTGTGGCTTATGGAGCATTGGAGCGGACCTGAACATAGCTCCGACACGGACGTTCTTAGCAGACTTGAGCCTCAGGGTGGAGTTATCTCTGTCTTCATGCCATACTCCTGAAATTCCGAGCTTGGAGATTGAAGTCACTCAACCACTGATGGGTCCAAACTGACGATGTCACCCTAATCTCGCTTCTTTTCTGTTATCTCGGATGTGAGAACATACCTAAGGTAGTATCTAGCTACTTATCCCACGAATAACAGCCCCCAACTGGAGGAAAAGTACAGCACCGAGTCAGTGCCTGCCTCACCTGACCTCCGTCCGTCAACAACTTAGGTCAACACGCCGTCGTACCCAGAATCATGATAGGTCTTGCAGAGACATTTTAGCCTGAGGGAAGCCGAATCACACTCTGGAATAGGTAAATGGAGCCACGCGGACTTCCACGTCAATACACTAGGTCTTCACGTGACTCAGAGCGTCTGCGGGTACGCGTGTGACGACCCTTAACGGAAAGGTTGAAGCTTGAGAGAACAGGGATCCCCTGGTCGGGGGATCGTTAACGTTGCTATGTCATTTAGTCGCAGTCGCAAGCGAACCACTTGTCTATTATTGACTAGCTACTTGGTTAAGTGGCGACTCGCGAGGCCGCGAGAGTCCTTCAAAGAGAACGGGATCGCCCTTAGTCTTCCTTTGTTGGCTTGATAACTGATTACTGATCTGTCTCGTGTGAGTCTGGGTGGATCAATCACAAAAAGCCCAAACCAAGATCGACGGCAGATGCGGTCATCCCGTCTTCGCTATCCCATCAGCTTTGTCAAGGAGAAAGGGAATCGATCTCCGCGGGAGGGAAAAATGGTTTGCTGTGTTGTGAGACATCATGTGGTCAAGGCGTACATTTCACCAGGGAGGCTGGCAAATTAGGCTGGAGATGCGTTGTCTTTGGCTGCTTGAGCACTATTCTACAGGACAGCTACGGAGTAGTTGGTTTGCATATTGCAGTGGCGTGTTTTTGTTAGCAATGTTTATTTGTTCTTAGCTTCTGCAAGTTAACTGTGCCGCAATTTCCAACAGCCACTCATTATTAATATGTGGTACCTTAGTAGTAGGGCATTACTAATGCAGAATCATGAAGCAAAAAAGGTCATGACTCATGCTTTTATGTATGACCTCTTTACTCCGTAGTAAGATGTAAATCATAATGATCGCATGTACCTATCAAGTCATCCCGCGGTACCGAGGTCAGCAACGCCTGTCACTAACTTATGCCAATAATTTGTGGAGGTCTGAGCATGAAAGAAAAGTACCTAAGTAGCAGATAACGAGAAGAGGAACGATCATCGTGATGATGCCAAAATGATGAAATCTTCAAACCATACAGTAGTCAGTCAGCTGCAGAACATTATTCAGCGGGCCAAAAAGGCAATATCAAAACAGCTGACGTCTCCTTTTATCTGCTACACCTCCACAACTGTCTTCATCAAGTAGAAGCCAATCATCAAGCGCTCGGCTACACCATGAAGCAGGTATGGTAGTGTTGAGAATCAAAAATGTTGGGCGAGCCGAAATCCTTCAGCAGGTTTGAAAGGGTCGACCTGACAAATGGGGTCTGGAGATTCTGGAGATTTGTGTTGGTCTCCATACATAACTAAGGCAGGGTTGGTGATTGCTTTGTTTGGTATGTTTCAATCTTACATACATGAACGTCCTCAATAGACGTACTGACTTGACTCCAACTCTGGCATGGACTCAGGATAATGTCAGTTAGCTTAT
Organism: Aspergillus quadricinctus; assembly: GCA_022814375.1. Taxonomy (NCBI): domain Eukaryota; kingdom Fungi; phylum Ascomycota; class Eurotiomycetes; order Eurotiales; family Aspergillaceae; genus Aspergillus; species Aspergillus quadricinctus. The sequence continues at coordinate 152,618 of JAKLNT010000026.1, forward strand.
CACTTGCTTAAGATTCAGTTATTACATGCCTATCTTGAACATTCCAGGATATCATTCAAGGTGTTTGTGTCTACAACACCATTATCATTGATAAGTACAGTTTGATACCTGACGAAACTTCCAATTTACGAAGCCCCTTCGATGAGCGACGAATGCCCTCCTCCGGACTGACCCGTGCCAAGCGCCGATGCCCTTTCATTCTGCCAATCTGCATGCATCAGTGTCAAACCAACTTCAGACTACCTAAGGTATGGAGTATAGCGGGCCTAATAAAATGAAATCCATCTAGTGGCACGCCTGTCAGCCTGAAGGATGAGAATTCAATCAGTAATCATCACGAATCATGATTTTTCCTAGAACCTGGCTTCTGACAGGCTCAAAGCATAGCGCTAGTGGAATCCATTGAACAATTACTCCAGATTAAGCGATCTTGCAGGTTTGACTTTGGGGGCCGTTTTTGACTTTCAGTCTATCCGTGACTTTTTCGTCAATTATTTTTTGGTACTTTGAGGCCTCGGAGCGGACGAGAGAGCCGCAAGCTGGACTGTAATTTGCACAGCATCGCGGGCTTGTGACATCTCGGCTAAGGAAACCTGGTTCACTGTGTAAAGCAGGTGAATGTATTTTACATTAGTTTTCCTTCCCCGCTTAAATGTCATTTTTTACATATTTTCCTGATAAAAGGATTGCTGGATCGTCTCATAAGTGCATGGATGTGTTGGCAGTTTCTGCAGATTTGCATCTGGACTGCGTGGTTCTGTATGTGTATATGTGCATGTATGTGTGACCTAATCTCCTTGGAGTGTGACCTGAACCTTGAAAAATAAAAAAGAATTTTGAACCTTGTCAGATCAACCGAAACCTGAAGGGCCATCCTTTCTCTCTCGTCTCGTTATCCAAATCCTCAAGTTACAGGCCCACTCACATCGCGTGCTGCTGTCAAGTGTCAGATTTACAAAGACTTCAAGTCGGAGCCAAAAGTAAGCCCGGGGCCAGTTACGTCCGTACCCGAGTAAGCACTTACCTTGCTCTGAAGGTCGCCTGTCCTTCAGCAATAGCTCTGCGTAATCTGAGACCAAAAGAGCTAGACGGAATAGAAGGCTTCTTCTGATTGGTTCAATGGTCCCAGTACCACGGTTGACCCCTGCGAAGCGACTGCAGGTTGGACTGTCGACTTTACGCCTCCGCGTCCAATAAACACAGTTTATTCTGTCTGTTTCTGTTGGTTTTCTTCACTATTACCCCCCTTGTACTTTGTATCAGACTATCAGAACTCTAGCTGTCTGACTTGCGATTCAGCCTAGAAAGCTGTTGTGCTCGGAAAAGCGCCTGCAGTGATCCTTCCTACACGAAGCAATTATGGGAGGTTTCTTCAGGCCAGTGGGACTAACAAGAAGGATCGAATCTTCCGGGTATGGTCCGTGAACGACCTGAGTCAGCCTGGTATCTCTGCTAGAACCTAGATATGAATTGAGAGCCGAGACCCATCTGAATCAATTTATCTTCTCGAGATTCAATCTCCGTCGATATTAGATGCTATCTACTTCTGGAATATGGAGTATGGGTGGACCTGGTGGATATCACTTCTTAGCTCCACACTCCGCGCCGTCCGCGGAGTAGGACGAAACTGGAAATTGCCAATGATATCCGAATTTTGATCTTGTAAATACGGAGTAGCGAATGGTCAATGAAAGGAAGCGAATACTGGATTTTAGTTGACTATTGCCAAAATACACTGGACCAGCTCCACACCTTGTGATAAATCTCGTTTCCATTTGCTGACCTTGGCATCGTCTGATGTTCCAGAGCCCGCTTCGAAGATCGAACCCCTGCAAAAGGGTTGTTTCGACTTTCGGCGACTGTACTCCGTAGGTAAGTCAGTAAGGTATTGTTGTTATTATTTATTGCAGCCATACCAGCAAGAGGCCTGAGGAATGAGGACCTATCATCTCTGGGAAACCGAATCTTCTCATGCAGTGGCAGGGCTGCAGACTGGCGTCACTGCGTGTTACGCCGCAATTTCTCCCTGTGCCATTGGCTGGTTCGGGGTACGCCGTTCTTCAATTCGATGCTTTTTTTTCCTTATTTTTTTTGTTTTCTTATTTTATTATTTTTTATTATTATTTTTTACCCCTCTTAGTTTTTTATTATTCACGCTAGTCTCTTTTATCCTTTGCTAACGCTTATTTTTGGTTCCCCTCGACGGCTTTGGTCGGTCGAAACTAAGCACATATTTTGTACAAGGAAGAAAATCAACCTTTGAGCTCATGAATCGTCGATAGCAATATCATAATTTGGTTTTCTTTTTTCATTACAATCAGCCAACCGACGCTCGCTCCGGCATAGGAATATGACTGGACGAGAAAAAGGAGACTGACATACTCCACCTCACTTGATACATTCCGTTCTCCAGCGTCGATCCGACAGACTACAGAGTACATACTGATGTTGAATGTCGGTGACCTTTCTTCAGCAATAAACCTTAGTACCGAGTAAGAAGCTATCTGGCGTTATGAACAGTTATCTTAGACAGGATCCACAATCGCTTTTCAATGAAGAATCCGTACTTTGTATTCTCTACTTGTGAGCCAAACAGCACATCGAGGTCGACAGCCAAGCCAAACCATTCTCATCCTGATCATCTCTCTTCTTTACAAATTCTATCTGCCTTCAGATCCTTGTTCCCCCTTGACAGTTTTGGCTTTTGCCCCGCGTGTGGCCAAAACCTCCGTGTGGATGATTGTGTCATCAGTGTCAGACATCAGGGTTCATATAGTTGCTCCATCCTGGACCTGGCCCATATTAAGCTTGTCAATATAACCGCGAAAGAGAGCACCGTGTCTGTCGTCACATCCGAGGGTGTAACTTCGTTTCATTGTCGACTTCTTTGTTGCGGCCCTCCACCGCACACTGGAAGTACTGCTTCTGATATCTTTACCAGTAGACCTGCACCTCTTCTCTCCTTTTACTACGTTGAAAATCAAGAAAAAAGAAATAAATTGAATAAATCAAGGGGGACGGACCATTCTGAAAAGGAAAGAGTCGAAAAGAAAATAAACAGAAAAAAAGGTTGATAAAATACCCGATCTTCCAGTGACAATAATAATCATTCCTGCATGTCTTTCTACCAACGTGACCCTGTCTCTCTTTGCATTTGAGATCTCCACTCTTCCCTGCCTATTGCTTGACGTCTAATCTGTTGAACTACGACTATCTGCCTCTGGACTTGGCTGTTTCGCGCAGGTAGTGGCAAAATTCTTCTTCTTCCTTCCGCTTCTTCAAGACGATATCCTTGCATCAAGGGAAGAGGAAGAAAGGGACAGACATTCAGACATACCTCATAGAGGAGGGGCTACAGTGATATTATACCCATTGTTCGACTCTCAGTGTGTGTGTGTGTGTGTGTCTGTCACATTCCAAAGTCCCAATTCTATTTCGAGTGTCTCTTTTTCCCTTGTTACAACATTATCACACCACCACCACCAACACTTCTGCCTGCATCTGTCTGGATTTAATCTTTGCCCCTGTTCTGGCGCTACGCATCACTCCGAAAAGGACTGTCCATCCAGCACCATCACGTACCCGCCGTAGGAAGCTACTCTCTCCACGGCCGGACACTACAGGGGCGCAGTCGGGGTCTCTTACAGGCCGAAGGGTTCCAAGGACTCGGTACGCTGCATGGGTTAGGACGACTAACCGGTCACTTGGCGGGCCTGTACCCTCATTTAAGAGTCCAACCGGAAGACTCATCAGCTGTTGGTGATGTTTTAAGGAGAAAATCATTGTTCGCAATATTACTCTCTTGTCGCCCATTCTCTTTTGTGTCTTCCTGGCTGTGTTCAACCCTTGCAACTCCCAGGCAGTTTCTGAAGAAAGGCGCCAAAGTGCATAGTGGCTGAGAGAACACAGTCTATCTCTACCAGCCTTGTGTTGGGTGCGTGTGGTTTTCAGTACCGAACCCCAACAACCAACTCATCTTCCCACCTGGTCAATTCCGGCCATTTTTAAGAGGAAAGAGGTGCCATCCCCTGCATCTGGATCAACCCTACCTTGCTGCCATCGGCGTTTTGCTCCTCACCTACAACCACAATCATCAACTATTCAGACGCAAGCGATCTCCACGAGACGAGATGGATTCGCGAACTAGCTACCTGCCCTCGTCTCGCCAGAGTCGAATGGCCATCGATTCCTTGTTGAATCCATCGGCCGAGAACGACACAACGGACGACCGACGACATCATTCATTCTCAAGCCAGCAATCCTCGCCACACTACCCTCCAAGTCCCAACCGTTACTATTACTCCCATTATGGGGAGAGCCACGCCTATCCGGACACCCCGGGCTCGTCTCAGGATCAAATGTTCATGTCCTATCGGCCTAGATCGGCCGAGTCATCACCAGATCCTTATTCTCGGGACCGGTACGACTCCGTCTCCAGCAGCTCCAGCAACGCCGCCGAGCGGCGTCGGCCTCCCCGGCCCAAGTACGAAGAAGAAGAAATGTACTTCATCTGGTACCACCGCGTCGACCTCTGCCAGGAGTGGAAGGAGGTGCGCGAGAACTTCAACCGCCAATTCCCCAACCGCCAACGGCGCGGCTTCCAGGGAATCCAGTGCAAGTTCTACAGGTTCATCAAGGAGAAGAAATGCCCCACGCTGCGCGAGCAGCGCAGAATGCGGGACGGAGAGTTCCTGCGGGAGGGTTCGACCATGATTGACTCGGGAGCTCCGCGATTTGGAGTCGTGGAATGGGCCCAAGTGTGGTATCCATGGATGCGAGAACCAAAGGAGCAGGTACTTGGTCGGCGAATATCCGCATAACTTTTCTTCTCTTTCAACTTCTTCCTTTGTCCTTCAACTTCGCTTCGAAATTTCCTTTCGGTGATTCCTTCGTTTTACGGCCGCACCACAAGCAAGATACCTCTGAAGTTTTATCTCTTTTTGCATGTGGAGGTTTCCGTCCGTTTTGTGTTCTTTCTTTTTCGCCGCGTGTTTTCTTCAAGATCAAGATCAAGATTCAAGATCAGGGTCGTGTAGTTATGGTTGGGAGGCTTTCTGGATTTAGCACTGCATTCTGTACCTTAAACTGTCTCGACAGCTTGAGGTTTCGATGATGGCGTAAGATAATAATACATCATCCATTTTCAATACAATATGGCTCCCTTCATTTCGGACGTATGGTACAATACGTTACGTAACCAGACACCGTCCTACCAGGTGCCACCATAACAAGCACATATACAGCAATTAAGATGATCAAGCTGATCATAATTTAAGTAGAGCACTCATCCTCTCCTCATCCTTTGTCCTATGCAGGTCATTCTGCAAGCTCACCGGATAACCACCTCAATTCCAACCCGAACTACTCCGTACCTTACTCCATTGACTACCTACGTAGTACTCCTCGATTGTGAGGACATACCACCGGTTAGAACCGACGGCCACACTCAACTCCATTTCAGTGGAATCAACTAAGGGCGATGTAGGGTAAGTTTGAGGTTTGACTTTGGTCGAGTTCGCAATCCAATCGACTGACATGAATGACATGACATGATAATCATAATCAGGATCATAATCATGAAGAGGACTGAAACGAACCCCGCATCTCCGTCCTCTATCCACCCCGTATTGGAGTAGACTTGGCCGTGACGTTGACGTTGACGTTCACATTGTTGGTGACCGTGCTGATGCTGATGTCCTCGTGGAGATGGTTGTTTGGGGTGAAGGATCGTCTATCGGTATTCCCGTTGCTAACTCTAAGGCCGGCTGTCACTTGCTCAAAGGCTAGATACGTGCTTGGCTGAAGAGAAGTGGGGGGCCTCACTCTGATACTGGTAGGGCACGGACGTTACGCTACGCTATGCTGGTGCTGATGCTTCGCTGATGCAGATACGATAGTATGATTTGTTTTGTCTTTCAGTGTTGGTTTTGGTTTTCCATGGTCACCGGGTCTGGTCTTGTTGGGGGCTATTGGGGTACTGGACTATTTTCACTGGAGGTGATGATGGTTGCCATGAGAGGATCGTTATCTCGACCAGACAGATTGCATCCCCGGACACCAAGCAAGCAAGTCATGTCGAAATCGACTGGAATCTGCAGAATGCAGCCACCCGATTCTGGGAAGTCGTCACTTGTCAGAAACGCTACCACCGTCGCATTCGATCGTGATTGGGACCGTCGCCGTCCAGGCTGTCCTCGTCAGAATCCACGTGCGAGTCGAGCCCGGATCCAAATCCAAATCCAAATCCAACCCGGCCTGCGTGCCGCCCCTCACTTGCTGAATCTCCAAAATCGTATTCCTCGTCGTCAGACCCGCCATGAGTTCGATATTTGTGGTAGACGGCTGTGGGGTCGTCTTCTTCATCGTCCCACGACAGGTCCTCGTCTGGATAGTCGTTTGCGGGGTTGTTTTCGGCTGTATGCGTCAGATGGATTAGCACAGTGCATGCAGAGGCTGGACAAATGGATTGAGCATACCGTTCGAATCTGCGTCCTCGCTATCCCACTCCTCGTCCTCGTCGTCTTCTGCAAAATGTTCCCAGTACTCTTCGTCCTCTTGCGTAATCACAATGACTCCAATATCCTGACGAGTGGTGTCAATCCCGTTCTGTTGGAACCACTTTTCGTGGCCCGTTTCCAGATCGGTCAACGGGTTCGTAAGTAGCGTCCCTTCTGGCAGTGGTCGACGAATGTAAATATCGTAGACATACTCGCCGTCACTGTCGTCCTCCTCGTGCGCCATGGCTTCTACCGGAGGCCGGACGTCGGGAATTGCAGGAACGCTCGGTTCTTGCGGCGTCGCTGCTCGAGGTTTATTGGGTGTCCGCGGCTGGTACTTCAACGGAGGCTTGGGGACGATGGGACGTGCTGTCGTCTGCGCTACTGGCTGCTGTACCGACGGTTGCGTCTCCATACCCCCTTCCAACTCAAGGGCAATCTGCTCAAACTCGCGAGCCAGCCGTTCCGACTCATCCTCCCAGTTAGTCTTACGAGCATGCGCCTCCTTCTCCAGCACCTCCGTGATGTGCTCCTTCGCAGCGGAGATGGCAGTCTTCCGCTCCTCTCTCCATTTCCTCTCAGCCTGGTTGACCACAGGCCGTTTCCTGGGCCGCGCAGGCTCAGTCTCCGGCCCGGGGACCCTCACACCGCGGACCTCCCCCTCCGCCGTCGCAGCCTGTTCCGCCGCATCGGCTACCAACGACGCCTGCCTCGAATGCGGAGTCCGCCGTAACTTCTCCACCAGCACCGCGACCGCCCCGTCCCCTCGCCGCTTCTGCACGCCCCCGCCCGCGCTCCGCAGAACATTCACAGGCGTACTGGACCGCGAAATCTGGAACCGACGAACAGACCGCGGCGACGCGGAAACCGGACTCTCCCTCCCGCTCGACGCAGAAGACTCCCGCGCCCCGTCAGCAGCAGTAGAACCCACCAGGTCCGCACTTGTCACCCCGCTCGATGAATACAGTGCGCGGTGGAGCTTCTCCTCTGCTGCCTTGCGCACAGCAGCGAGGCGCTGTTCCTCACGGAACTCAGCCCCAGGGGAAGTAGCTCGGACCACAGGCACGGTTGCGCCTGCGCCGGCGCCCGCACCCGGACCCGCAGGGCGAGCAGCACCGCTGGAAGCCGGAAACGCAGAGCTACTCACAGACCTCGGAGTGAGAAGCGCCCGTGACGGCGCAGCCAGGGACGCAGAGCTCGATGCGCCACTGTCCCGATCATTGCCACTGACCTGGACCCGCTGAAAGACAAAGTCCGTAAAACGTCGCTTACTCTGGCGGAGTTCAGACTGGATATCTGTAGTTCATGTTAGTTGATTATATTCATTATAGACCAGGACTCGTATGAGCAGTTAGTAGCGTGTGGACATGTGACGCCGTACAAGGCCGTGGGGCGGCCCAAAGTCAGGGAGCTTTTCTTACACAGTGTGTCCACCGGTTCTTCTTCGCGGCGACGCTTGATGTTGATCTGCTCTGGAGGTAAAGCCATCCTGAAACCTTGGAGAAATTCCAGAAGAGCTCAAAATGTAAGATTGAAGAATTGAACAAGATTGATGAAGGGGGAGAAAAACAAAGACTGATGGAATCGCCCTTCAGCGCGAGCTTCATGGATTGTGCCCAATATGGATTAGCGCCGATCCAGGCGGAGTTGGCCTCACGTGATATACAGAGTCGTTTGATGTCTGGTTAGGACCTGCTGGATCTATATGACTGTTGCTTCTACTGACGGCCATTCATTTGATTTCATTTTATTAATTCTTGTCCCATATCCTTCATCATCCAATGGCTTGAAATCGCCCTCGCCATCGTGGACCCATGATGTCCACAGCTATATAACCCTTGTCCGTATCCAACATGCAACGTGGTGAGCTGTATGCTCAAATTGAATTCGTTGAAGTGGCACCAAGAATGCAAATAGGGGGAATGAAACGTCAAGGACAAGCCAGAGCCGAACCAGTCCAGGGTATCGGCCGACGTCTCATCCCGCTCTCTCATAGCGCACTGAAGGTCAGCGGCTGGGAACGGCTCAAAGAGGTAAGAACAAAATAACTAAAAAGACAAGGGTAGAAAACAGATATTAAGAAGACCATACCCAGATAGCAATACAAGTGATGATATCAAGAAGGTATTAAAATGTGGTAAGACGGTATGGCGGAGAAAAGAAGAAAATATTTTGAACAAAATAAACAAGTGATGCAACCACGCAGGTAACCAAACCGATACAGAGAAGGAAGCCGCAATGTTGACAATGGAGGTTGTGAAAAAGTTGGGTAGAACGACACTCATAGAATTGAACAGCCGGATGGATCACTCAGATATGAATACAACTATTTTGCGCCGATTTCCTCCTCAGCCCAGCCGGGCAGAGAAGTCTCGTTCTGAATGGCCAGCCCAAAACCCGCATGGTTTAGTCCTCCCAGAGCCGAGGAGAAGCTGGAGAAACTTGCTTGGGGCTGGTGGGCGACACCTGAGCGGCCATGGCCGGGCTGGCTGGAGACAGGGCCAAAGGGCTCCTGGGAAAACGAGGGTAAGCTCACGGTGCGAGAATGCTGCGCACGGGGCACACTCAAACTGCTGGTGCTGGCAGTTGCGTGGTGGCTTGGCCCTGAGGAGCCATTGGTCACGTTCAGATAACCAGTCGAGGGCTTGTGTTGGTGCATGGGGGTCTCGATGCTTCCGTTCGTGAGCTCGCTGCTGCTGGTAGCGTTGTAGTAAGACTGTTGTTGGGCCTGGGGTTGCGACTGCGATTGAAGGGCGGCCAGGGTCATCGGGTCATTCAGTCGGTTCTCCTGTTCCTGAGCCTGCTGCTGAGCGGACATTTGGTTCAGATACATGGTCAGCGGATTGTTGGCGCCCACGTTCAGGATACCAGACGGGGAGGATACGGTTTGCAGAGGGTGACGATTCTGCTGATGTCCGTTTTGAGAGCCAGTCGAGCCGGGGGCAGGTGACAGAGCATGGCGAGTGGGACTGGACTGGGAGCCCGATTGGTTCAGATGTGGTTGAAAGCCATTAAGTGCAGGAGGCGGAGACTGCGCTCCCTCGAGACCAGCTCCGTTCCGGCTATGCTGTCCACCATTGCCGGCCTGACGCGGGGGGTTGCCGCAGCGATCCTTGCCAAAGTTGATCTTGAATCGCTTGTACTCCTCGCGGTTGCGCATCCCCTCAATCGCTTTAATCGCATTGGCAATGTTCGTAAAGTTGACAAAGGCGCAGCTCTTTTCCCGCAACGTATTCACCAACTCAATCTCGCCGTACTCGGAAAAGTCCTGGCGGAGGCGGTCCTCCGTCCACGTTTCGTCGAGGTTGCCGACATAAACATTGCGGGAAGCGCCGCCACTCACTGCCAGTGCAATAGCGGGAGGTAGAGGGCCAGAATGCTTGCCCCAGCCAATCTTCAAGCGGCGATTGTGAATCATCAGACCCTGTAGGTTGCTCAGCGCGTAGAAGGAGGCGGCCGAGGTCGGATCGATGAAGGTCACAAAGCAGATGTGCTTGTCAGGGATGTATCGGATATGGTGCAGCAGTCCACCCCTGACCACGTTGCAAATCTCCTCGATGGTGGTTTCCGGGTGGATGTTGCCCAAGTAAATGGTCCGGTTCCCTAGATTGTTCACGCCGCCAGCTGAGGTGGCCACGGCCGCCGCAGCGACGGACTGTTGAGCGAGAGCGTTGGTGATCAGATCGCGGTCTGCGGAATTCAGAATATGCGCATAGCCGGGAGCGATGCCCAAGAATTGCGCCGCATTTTGCTGTTGTGTCTTGGACACGTACGCGCAGCGATCCTTACCGTAGAAGACGCGTCTCGGGGCCTGCCATCTGGCTTCCTGGGGTAACTGGGAAACGGCCTTCATTGCGTTGCTAATCGACAGAAAGTGAACAAATCCAATCGCCTTTTCCCTCACAATCTTGACGGTGTCAATCGGCCCGAATTTACCGAGTTCCTCGCGCAGCTCATCTTCCGTCAACTCTTCGGGAAGGTTGCCCAGATATACATTGCGCGAGGCACCCGATTGCTGAACCGCCAGCGCGACCGAGGTCGGAACCTGGGAGGGCTTGCCCCATCCCACTTTGATGTCGTTGCCCTTGATGGCCAGCTTCTTCAGGATAGCATCCGAATGGAAGTGGGTCGCCGAGTTGCTGTCCAGGAAGGAGATAAAGGCACAGTTCTTGTCTGGTAACAAGCGAACCGACTCAATCTGTCCACTGCGTACATGGTTAAGAATCTCCTCCGCCGAGGTTTCCGCGGGAATGTTGCCCAGGTACACGGTCCGGCTCGTGCCCGAGAGGAGGCCAGGGGTTATTGCCGCTGCGGGACTTCCAAATGCCGCATTACCAATGCCTCCCAGACCACCAATTGGAGACTGTGGGCCGTTCAACAAGTGAGAGTTCCCCAAGCCATCGGTTGACATCATCCCTGAATACAAACCGGCGTTCGGTGTGGCCTGTGTTGGGCTTCCCAGCTGGGTTTGATGATTCTGTGCATGTGCAGAGGCATTGGCTTGGGGGAAGCCACCGAAACCAGCGAACTGAGGCGAAGCGAAGGCGGAGGGGGTCCCGGGCTGGAATGGACTGCCAAGCAGAAGCTGAGAAGGGAGGAGAGGCGTGAAGTTCATGTCGAATGCCGTGCCGGAGTTTGCCATGCCGTCCGCGAGGTTCGAGGCCACGTTAGAGGTATTGATATGAGGGATGTTGGCACGACGAGCGCTCCGATCCGGGAAACCCTGGACTGGGATATTGGAATTGTACGCGCCGTGGGAGAAACCCGTATTGTCCGCGTTCAGGGAAGAAAATTTGGAATGCATTAAACGGTTCGAAATACTCGAGGCATCGGAGGTTTGCATGGCGAGGAGAAACGATATAGACACGGATGATTGCCCCTAAACTGCACGAGGGACCAGGGTTTCGCTTTGTTTGAAGCAGCCGATATCACCAGACCAGGGCAAAAGAGGATTAGAACCAAGTAATATTAACGACCAGAGACCGTAGAAAGCCACCGGCCTGAAGATCAGCCCCGTTAAGAAGAAGGGGGCAATGGGAACTGAGTAGGGGGAGAGGAGAAGAAGAGAAGTGAAAGAAGGCGGAAAGCGAATATGATTCAACGAAGAGAAGAATAAATGATCGTTATCCAGAAGCAGAAGATGAGAATCCAAGCAAGAAAGGGAGAGAAGATCAAGAATCTCCAATGGAGACGTGTTGAGAAGGGATTTCAATGGTCAATTGGAATGTGCATAGATTGGCAGCAGAGAATGAATGCCGCAATAACAAAAAGCCAAGAAGGGGGAATGGGATATCAAGAGAAATTAGTTTAGTACAAGAAGAGAATAGTGAGAAATGGAGAAGAGAAAGAAAAAGAGTAATTGACGAAGCAGATAGATACTCCGAGCAAGTCTGTATGGAGTAAAAGAAGTAGAAAGAAAAAAAGGAGTAACTGGTCTAGTCTAGATAGTTAGGGGGGGGGAAAAAAACAAAGTGAGTAGAGTGAGGTTAGTAGGGCGGAGTGAAAAGGAGAGTGCCCGCAGTTACTTGGTCTAAGGCTAGTAGTATGGAGTATGGAGTAAGGCAGTTCACTAGACTGTTAAGGTAGCATTCAAGGGAAATTAATTAGTCCATCTTTGTAGGAGACTAAGAAGAAAGTGGGTAGGAGGACACTGAGGAGGGATTGTTAATCCTCTAGAGTCTTAAGATGCACTGAAAGAAGTCAATCAGTGTCTGTGGCAAAAACAGGACAGATGATAGATACCTACAATGGGCTGCAGAGAAGAGACTGCCGTAGATTGGAATACAGTAAAAGGAATGACCAAAAAGAGAGACGACTAAGAATAACAGAAGAGAATGGAAAAAAGGGGTTGATGGTGCTGGTGATGGAATAAGATGAGCAAAAGTGACTGGTGTCGTCTTTTATTCCCTGATGATCCATCCAGTCATATTATTGAATTTGAAGCAACTGTCGAATATCTACGGAGCATTTACTAGTAATTTTTGTAGTGGGTTTCCTTCTTTTAAGCCCCCAAAATTGGTCACAGTGTCTCAAAACAATCTTAGACCCGATGGTGCTAGATCTACAGAGTAGAAGTATCTACTATGTACATCAAATCAAACGTATCTTGAGTCGCTTCGTAGGAGAAAGGGATACAGGTACTATCCATCTCAACGCTCCAGTACTCTCTATCCATACGGAGCAGATAATTCGATACTAACTTACTAAGAATAGGGGAATTTGTGGAGTAAAAAGTCCGTGGCCCATGGCGCATCGGCACAATCATCCATGGATTTGAGGCTAATAAAGGAACAGAACTCAATTGGAGGCTTTTTAAGCCTCAGCCAGTCACGCATACATTTCCTACTCCAAGCCATGAGGAATCAAATTCGCGCCTCTGCAAGACGTTCAAATATCCTCAATAGTTGAACAGTCCAGCTGCAAATCATGATGGGACCACGGCATATTGCTTTTGTTGCCCCTGACTCGGGGCGGAAAAAGATGATTGATGGAGAGATAGCTGGTCAGTAGTCTAGGGGAACTCCATAAACTATTGACACAAAACGATGATGAAATCGATTCAAGCAAGATGTCACGGGAAAACTGGATGCTGAGATGTATCTACTTGCAGTGGACAAGATCGACTGCCTTTTTGTGGAAAATGAAATGTGGTTCTGTTCCTGAATCTTGAAAGAGGCTATCAGGCTATGTTATCTATCTCTGGCTCTCTGCAGAATCAGAATTACTTCCTTAGGACTAGCTGCAAGGAGAGGTTCCGCTTATGAGGCTTGGCAAAAAAGGAGGTTAAAGTGGAACGTCCTAGTCGATAAATCGAGCATCACAACACGGACCAAACGCTTGAATCTATGTATCTATTGGAGTAGATAGATAAGGGACGATATATGGTGGCAGTCAGGGGAAAGAGGTTAGAAGACATACAAGATGATATTCCCCTATGCCGTCAGATGACCTGTCTGGGAGAGCTCGAACTTATACTCTTCGAAAGCCATCCAATATCTAGTCTAGGAGACTATGGCAGATAGGAATGCTTTTGAAGGCATTGATCGAGTCAAACAAATAATAATAATGCGAAGAGAGTCGTCCGACTCATACCTCTACAGTACCTTAAGTAAGCATGTCAATTTGCCATATTAGGCGGAGTTGGTGCCTGAGGCCGATGTGGAGATGTCCGCTATCAACGCCGTAAAAATTACCCCTCCAAAAAGTCCCGCGGCAAAGAAACTCCCCAGACATTGTGCGCTTTTCTTTGCTTCTCTTTTCTGAAGAGACTCGGCGTGTGTGGTATAGAAGATCCTCGTTTGCCCAATCTGAGCAATATATAATCTTGTGAGTGCATTCCAATTGGTTTTAAACAATCTCTCGTGGTGCACTAAATTCCTTATCTCCCTTGCTGCCCTTGCATTTTGTGACTCACCCAATGAGTGCGGTGATTGAGCTTGCATGATTTCACGAACAACTCAAGCTATCAGGGTTTTCTTTCTCCAGATCATTTTCCAATCTAACTAAACAAGAACAATCAGATTGCGCGATGGCCACAATCTACATCGACGAGGACGTCGGCCGGGACGATTCGACCGCGACCGGTTCTGAATCGGCCCCCTACAAGACTCTTGTCCATGCATACCTACAACACCCCCCCGCCGAGGGCAATCAATACTTGATGCGCAAATCTCAGACGGATGCACCAGGCGAGAATGTCGACCCAGCCGCCAAGTTGGAGTGGAAGCCAGCGACCAAGTCGGCCACAAAGAAGGCTCTCAGCATCGTCGAGCAGCGGAAGAAGAAGGCAGCCAAGGAGCAGGAATTGGCTATTCGTGAGAAGCAGGAAGCTGAAAAGCGTCAGAAGGTTTTGGAGGAGGCCAAGAAAGTCATCATCACAGAAGACCCCTCTTTGCCCAAGCCCGTGCGAATTCGCCTGGATGTCACCGACCCTGCTATCGTCAAGCTTGGATCCCCCGAAACACAAACTACAGGCACCCGTGTCCGTGTGCTGGGACGAGTCCACCGCCTGCGCGCCCAGAAGGATGTGATCTTCCTGACTCTCAGTGACGGTTACGGCTACTTGCAGTGTGTTCTGACTGGGAACCTGACCAAGACCTACGACGCCATGACTCTCACCCTCGAAACCTCCATGGCCATCCATGGAGAGATGCGCGCGGTGCCTCCCAAGCAGCATGCGCCCAACGACCGGGAACTGCATGCGGACTTCTTCACCGTCATTGGCCGCGCTGCCGGTGACAAGGAGGCCATCACCACCCGTGTGGCCAAGGATGCCGACCCGCAAACCCTCTACGACAACCGTCACCTCGTCCTCCGTGGGGAGACCTCCTCGGCCGTGATGAAGGTGCGCGCCGCCTGCCTCAAGGCTTTCCGTCAGGTATTTGAGGAGAACCGCATGCTGGAAGTGACGCCGCCTGCCATGGTGCAGACGCAAGTCGAGGGTGGCAGCACCCTGTTCAAATTCGACTACTACGGCGAGGACGCATACCTCACCCAATCCTCCCAGCTCTACCTGGAAACCTGCCTGCCCTCATTGGGAGACGTTTTCTGTGTCTGCCCTTCCTTCCGCGCCGAAAAGTCGCTCACCCGTCGCCATCTGTCCGAGTACACCCACATCGAGGCAGAGCTCGACTTCATCACCTTCAACGACCTGCTCGACCACCTCGAAGATGTCATCTGCCGTGTCATTGAGCTCACGCTCGCCGACCCCCGCACCGCTGCCCTCATCAAGCAGCTCAACCCGGACTTCAAACCTCCCAGTCGCCCCTTCCGCCGCATGAAGTACGCCGACGCCATTCAATGGCTGGTCGAACATGAGATCCCCAATGAGGAGGGCAAGCCCCACCAGTTCGGTGACGATATCGCCGAAGCTGCCGAGCGCAAGATGACCGACATCATCAACCAGCCCATCTTCCTGACCCATTTCCCCGCCGAGATCAAGGCCTTTTACATGAAGAAGGATCCCGAGGATCGCCGCGTCACCGAGAGTGTGGACGTCCTCATGCCTGGTGTCGGCGAGATCGTCGGCGGCAGTATGAGAATGGACGACTGGGACGAACTGATGGCCGCCTACAAGCACGAGGGAATGGATCCCGCCCCGTACTACTGGTACACCGACCAGAGAAAGTAAGTTGTCTTCTGCACCAAGTCAGAATCTACGTCTAATCATTGCTTCAGGTACGGCACATCCCCTCACGGTGGATACGGTCTCGGTCTCGAGCGGTTCCTCGCTTGGCTGTGTGCCCGCTACACTGTCAGAGACTGCTCCCTGTATCCTCGTTTCACCGGTCGTTGCACACCTTGATATTGTAGACGATGTCACATAGACTTATCAGAACATTTTATGAATCTCATTTTTATCGGTCGCATCTTCTAGATGCAAGATCGAGTCATTGTCATCTTCAGAACCGGAACTTAACGGCGTAGCGAGGAATACCCCTCTATTGTCAATATGTGATTTGCAACAGTCCAGGTGACCGGCATAGTGCCGTAGACCCTGCCTTACACTTCAACCTCTTGTGATTTAGTAGTAGCACGCGTAAAGGAGTCCACTCTGTTCCCACTAATTCACTACACCACCTAGAAGACCACCTAGAACTTCTATGAGGCATCTCCTCTATACGGACGGATCAATCGCCATGAGCTACTTGAAAAGGCTAACATAAGCCGACCAATAGAGATGATAACTCAATCTGAGCAGCTGCACCTGGAGAAAAACATCATGAAAGATAAAGGTAGGAAAGCGTCGCGTGTTGGGACTGGACTTCACCCAGGCAAGGCAAGTTTTAGCCTACCCAATGAATTGTCTTTCGAACGAATAGTCCAGGCGAATTCAGAAGAGCAAGCAGAGCTGAAAACCACGCTTACGAAAGACTAAGCTTACCCAGTTGTGGCACTCGTTGTGTGATGGTACGAGCGGTGCTCATTGGAAGATTATGTGGTTTTGCTGGTGGTCATCGATGGTGATAGCTTCCCATGAGCTATGAAGACAATTCGCCTCATTCGGCTCAGATGGCAGGCACATACTCCAAAGCCCGAACCCATATCCCAACTAAATGGTAACATACAGTGATGGCGATTACCAGTCGTGTCTAGCCGCGTAGGGGGGCGCATGGACAGCAGCATGATCTCCAGCGTCCGGGGTCGGTGAAACAAATGCTTGGAACGTAACTCTTGGGGAAACCGGATTCGGTAACCGTCGCCTGATAGGAGAGAATATTAATGAAATCGACCGCATGGATAGCCATATCGTGCACCGGCTTGTGTATCAGTCAACAGAAGATCAGGGGACCCAAGGCCAAGGAACATCGTTTGTCACGGCTTCAGCGCACACGGAATACGTCGATATGGGAGAGTACTTAGATTCGAACATCTTCATACTATGAGGAGGGTCTGTGAACACGTTCGATTTCATGAGAAGAGAAGAGCGAGGAGCAGAACAGTAAAGCTAGGCAAAGGGAAACCTGCTCAAGCAGACAGAGCACGCCACTTGATTTCAGGCCTCAAGTCACTCAGTCTCATCAGCTGTTACCCCTGTTCCCCTCTTGACCGTCACGGCTGTTGTTCGAGATCTCGGATAACGCTTTGAGGATTTCTTCCTGGGAGGCACCAGAACGAATGACAGATATCATGCGAGAAACGGCGGCCTGGTCGCCATGACGAACCAACCCCAGAAGTTGCTCAAGGAAGTTTGTATAATATTCTGTGTCCTCGACGTGTCCGTCACGGGACTGAGTTTCTGCGATGGCGGCTTCGAGTTCAAGACGCTGGTTAGCTTGAGCGCTGGAAGCTTGCCTAATATCACTCAAGTTTTAGCAACCACGTAAAGCGTGGTTCAAGTAGGTATGATTTTTGTGCATAGGAACGGATATAGGATGGTTGAAAAGCAGAGCCTCCCCACCTTTGCTCTCCATTTTCTCGTGATCCCTTGTTTTGTTGCTCCATTCCGTTGAATATTTCTCTTATCAAGCCTCTTTATGTGTCATGTACAACGCTCTGGTTTTGTTGTATGTGTGTGCCACGGCGTTTGGCAAGTCTCTAAATGTGAAGAGATGTAGACAGAGAAATGGGTTGAATAGCTTTGTGACAACGTTCAGGGGCCGACAAGGATTCCCAGGACCTGGATGTTAGTCGAGTTGTCAAAGTACCAGTATTTGTGAGAAGCCGACCACCCCCTCTTCTCTCGTGGACCACCGGGGACCACCTAGTCAATTTGTGAGATGTTAAGGCTGAATGATTGGTGTACACCCACACGCTCGAATCCTTGACAACATCAAGAGTCAAGACTAATGCCTCGCTCCCTCCGCCTTAGCCTGACAGACTAGAAATGATAAGGCGTAAATGGCGCCGGTGAGCTTAATGTGAGAGAAGGAAAAGGGTATATCATAACCACTAACTGCGTTGATGGCAAGCAGCCCAAAGTTATCCCCCCGGAAGTTCTGGTTACATTAGCAGAGCTTTTGGCGGCCGGGGCGGTCTCGTCGTGCCGTGAGCCAAAAGTACGCTATTGCGCGAATGTACGATATGGAATACTGGACATGGGTCCCTTCTTCGTCCATGGTCGGCAGAGTCGAGGAAAGGAACAGGAACACTTTGCTCTGTGCAAGTCCGCCTTTCACGATCCGAGCTCTCCCCCGTCATGCCAGCTGAAGCCGTGAAGTGATTATCTCGCATAGATCCAGTGCGATCTGTAGCCGTCACCGGTCCTGTCACGAGAAATACCTCGCTGCAAGAATCTAAGGTACTACCACCTTCGCCTAGCCGGTGCCATACGGGACTTTGCCAGCCAATCTTATAGTTTCGGTAAGTCTCCGCTACCCGGTCAGTGCCGTCACTCTAGGCCAGCCAGCAATACAGCAGGTCACAATCGGATTGATCTTGCTCTTCTCAATGATCTGCGTCGTCTTCGGTTATTTCAGAGATATGTCAGTCTTCAGCTGGGCACGGTCATCATCTGCTGCCATCAGGGGATAGGCTGGGAGAACTCAACCGACCGAATCACCACAGCCGATTGCCGCTAAGAAATGAGACGACTGGGAGGGGAGCCATGACGCGCGAACGCCGCCGCCTATAGTCTCGTGGGATTGTTCGGCGCTATACTAAGCGACATCCTTAAAAAAGAACTGCCGGAAATAGCCCTGTTTTCTCGAAGCCGCGTCAGTATAACCGTCCGATCGCCCCGCTGCGCTCGCTCGCATCCCGAGATAGTCTGTTACTATGCTCTTGGGTCCACAAAGATACCGCTCAATATCAGTGCTCGGACTCTCATCAAGCTAAAAGGCCGCAATATACGTTGCTGCGGTGAAGTGCTCCTAGCTCCGACCACAACGCTGCGATCTCTGGATTAGCTATACCGATGCATGGATGCCGCAGAGAAGGCGAAGGCCGCGGTAGCAGTCAAAACGCTTTCCTTGCCCGTTCCCCCTTCCACAGGACGAAAGGTTACCTATATGGCCGCCAGGTCGTCATCACAACGTGCGCCACGCCTCAGTCGGGGTAATATCGGATGACCGTCGTGAGCCATGACCAGGGGAAGACATGTGCATTGAATGACGTATCAGGTCAATTATACAACTCGACATGTCCGGTGGATGTTGGCCCAGGACAGCATTTGACTTTGTAAAAGATACACAAAGTGCCCGTCGTCGGTAATTCGGACTGCGATTGGAGACCAGCTCAAGCATACAGCCATCTGGTTTTCATCTCTGCAGTTTCCGCTATCTCTCTTCAATGGATGCCGAAAGGCTCGGGTGTATCTACCATGAGTAGCTCGCCGCGTCTGTCGCTCTGGGTCGGTCGATATGAGATTTGCATCTCGGACGATTCACGGTCTTTCAGTGGTATCAGAGATCATGAAATCAGCCTGCAAGGACAAGATAAATGAGAACCAAGGAATAGGCCGTTCATCGACGACGATATCTTTCATGTCTCGGAAGCCTGACTTCGAATGCCAGCGGTGTAGTCGCCTCAGGGGTGTACCGGATATCACTGATAATTTCATGCGCAATGCATGATCGAATACAGCGAAATGCTGAAGTCAAGCTTCGAAATCTGACAGCCGAATGCGTGTTGAAACGCCATGAGGAGAACGCGTAGTTCAGATGGTGCAGCTACGAAAATGTCACGCCTCGACGGCTTTGTGTGATCCTTTCTGTCTTCCGCTCCGACGACTGGTTGTCATGACATTGATAGTAGAATTCACTGTCGATGAGGGAGATCGGTCGCTTGGCTGCGGAGTGGATGTTGTCTTGAAAGGTCAAAGCGCGCCTTCGTTGGCTTGAGGTTGACTCTGCATATCTTGTGAACAAGGCATATCATGAGATGCCGGATGATATCGTACGACTCGAGATTGAAATAACCTCCGGGGGTTTGTGGCTACTGAATATATTCGCGGCTGCAGTGGACTCATCAACAGCTAGCTCCCTGAATCGATCATCCTCTCGTTTCGTTTCTGTTTCTTGGGTCTGAGATAGGCCTCTAGGGGTTGGATTCTAATCGGATTGGTCTTCGTCTTCCTTTAGTTCAGTGAGGTCGATCTTCTCTCTTCTGATTTCTCCCAGACAGATGCGAGACGCTTTCGGGAATTGTCGTTCTAGGGCAGCTCTATCGTTCTCCATGATCAATACGGCTCATGGGCGACAGAATGAAACGGGGCACCAATATTTTCCATATGAGAAATATGTGCGGACCAGTGCTCGTGGTTTTTGATGGCATCAGCAGAAAGCCTTCTAAAGCGAAGGGGAAGAAAGGGGAGAGGGGTCCAGGACAAGAGTTCACGCTCTGGCGCCAATTGGCGTCAGCCGGACCCTTTTTAGGCGATGGGCAATAGATCCTGACGACAAGCTGCGGCTCCACTTGACCAGAGTGAACCAGAACCAGAAACTCAACCAACGGGCAAGGCAGTCTTTATGATGCAAACAATTCTTGACTGGAACTCCTGTCCCAGGGAGCATGGGAATTTGCAACGGAGTTCATGGCTAATAGGAGGTGTGGAAGCCATTGCTGTAAGCGAGTCAGCGGATCATCGTACTGACAAGACACCCGATATTTGCGCGAGTCAGACCCACGGTACTGTGTTCTAGCCTTCTAGGCCACCAGATTCTCGACGTACGTACCTCCTACGAGTACGGTATGTGCTGCTGCATGGCTCTTTCCCTGGACGAAACTGATCCGCTGAGTATGAGCATTTCTTATCGGACATCAGCACATTAGTGAAGGGTGAGAGCCCGTTTCTTGACCCCTAAGAGAGCTCCTCGTTCATGTCTTTGATTGACCAACAAGTCGAGGATAGCCCTCTTCCAAGCACTAGGATTTGCTTTGACTTTCCGCAACTGGATAAGTCCAGGGGCAGAGCTACGGGCCGGTTCCCTTGGATTTATTCCACTAATCTCCAATTGCTACTGCGGATGTCTTTTCCGGAAACTCCAATTCGTCATGGGCAGTATTTACGTTGTGTCTACCCGATATTTCAACTAAGCATCAGGTCGGGTTGAAAAACCAGCGGCGTTGGAGTTTATCACTTGAATTGTTGAGTGGTCAGGATCAACCATGAGTTGCGCCGCTCAATAAAATACGTGAAGCTGGATATATAATTGCCGCTCCGTTCAAATCGCGATTCATGGTAGCGTCTCGCCTATACAGATCAATCTGGACGAAAATCAGAGAATGGCTCATGGCACATGTTGGAGATCAGTGCATGCTGCTTCTTACGTTTTCCAGACAAAGACAAAGAATCATGAGAATGGTTGATGCTTCGAATTGCTCGTCTCCTGTAATATCACTCCTTAGATCAACTCTACTGAAGGGAATCGCCTTCATTTGAATGCGCCTAAGTTCTCCCTTGATCCCCTGGCAACGTCACATTCCAGTCGAATAGATATCTGCTCATCGACAATGCAAAACAAAACACAAGACATCCAGGCATTCCTAACCCCCTCATCAAGGAAACCACAGCCAATGATAGCTCCAAAAATGAACCATGACACCCCTATCAAGACGCTCAGCAATCCTCATCTCAACAAATCCCTTGCATGCGAATACTGGTATAAGTAGAGAGGTAGTGTCGCGCACACCCATCACCTGCTTTGACGATATACCATACCATATACCATACCATATACCATCCTTCTCCTGAATACCAGATACTGGATCCTAGATACCCATCACAGCATCTCATCCAAACCATCACATCGTCACAATGCAGTTGCAACTTTCCACAATCTGCCTCGCGGCCGCGACTCTCTTCGCCTCGCACATCATCGCAGCTCCCGTCCCTGCTCCAGTCCACAAAAAACCAGTAACTATGTTCGGTTCACCCAGCGGTCACGACGCAGGCAACTCGGTCTGCTTCAAGAGCTACTTCTACGGCGCTGCAGCGTGTCCTGGTCGATGGGTTAGTGCATCCCTTTCCTCTTCCTTTCAACCATTCATGTCGACATCCTAACAATATATTAGTATGAGGACGGGACATGCTGCGTCTCAGACGAAGTCGAGCCCAAAGAACCAAGAGAACCCGAAGAACCCGAAGAACCCAGAGAACCCAGAGAACCCCAAGGAAACTACGGAAACTACGGCTTGCCCGGCGACGCTGACGCTGACGATGAGTGATCACGACCTACTCGGTTTTCAAGATTGTTGATATTGGATCTTTTCTTTCTTTCCTTATCTTTTCTCTTCCTGGACATAGCTTCATTCTCAACTTTATGCCTTATTGGTGGTACCTGAGGCCAGGAAATACCTTTCGACGGTCTTGCCTTTATTTCTCATCCTTATTCTTATTCCATTATTTGAATAATATCTTGCTTGTGAGCGGAACGAGAGTCCCGCTTGCTATCTCATCACTGGCTTGGGCTTCATACTTCAGTATTGTCTATTATGACTGGAGCTGGTCACCTGGCCCACTTATGTACTCTGTACCTGTGTAGCATTGCAACTGATACTCAGGCATTTGGTCAAGTGTCAGGGCTCGATCTGTAGTAGTCACTGGGGATCTGCCTTAGTATTTGCTTCTCTGCGTGCCACTGTAGTTGAGTAAATATCCTCTTGTAATCTAGGCCGTTGGCTATATATATAGTGGAAGCTGTGACGGTTTTAGAAGGTAAGATAGCTCTATTTATATTGCTTTCAGTTGAAGGGTAGAATACCGCAGATGTCATTGTTTACATTCCAGGCCCAAGATTCGCCGTAGCTTATGCAGGATGTTGTTCCCGTTCGCAGGGATATCTGGAGTCAAGGAGCGTATTATTGCTTATTCTATCTAACCTGTTCATGCCCATGCTTTTACGCCCTGGTATTAAATCTATGTAGTTTTTCGCTGATCAATTAAAGAACGAAAGCGCCAAAAAATCAAGTCGCCATGTCCGTTATCCATCACGTCGTATCGCTCTCATCTTTTTTTATCTATATTTCTCTCTTCCAATTGCTCGTAGGTAGTGGTAGAAACACCACTACAGAATTCAAAGAAAGCGGCCCCTTGGACAGCACGGGAAGCAAGGACTGCGACTTTCCAGTCAAACTTTTAGAGACCACTCACGAAGACTCCTGCTTCAACATGATGGGCAAATCAAGAGCACTCGGAGCCTTGGTCGCAGTTTCGGAAGGAGTCTTTCCTGCCAAGCTCTCATTCCAGTGAGAGCTACTGGCAGGGAAGATCGAGCCACTGTCGGACATGTCCACGGCGTTGGCATGCACAGACGGGGTCTCCACGTGAGGCACCACGAGTTCCACACCCTTGGTGACGCCGGCGCCATTGGGAAAGTAGGGATTGTGGCGAGGAGGCAGCGGACGATGAGACGGGTCGGGCATGTAACTGATGTAGTCTGACGCCGTGCTGCTGAAAGACGATGCCGTGGTGGATGGAGTATGAGTCAGAGATGGCACAGGAGCCGTTGCGCTCATGAGCGTGGATAAACTGGCCGAGCTGCGGTGACCGGCACCGTGGCGACGTCTCGGGAAGGATGGTTCGCTGCCGTGGAATTGGGACAGATAATGCCAGGCCTCCGACGACGCCAGCGACCCCGTACCGCCATGAGCCGCAGGTATTACCGGCTTCCATTCGGAAGGGTCCTGATCTACCTTGGAGTCATGGAAGTCTGTGGGTATCCCGGTGGCCGTGGTGGATTTGACGGGGACTTTGGTGGGAGTCATCGGAGCAACAATCATTCGCAAAGACAGGAGAGGAGAGGTGGGTGGGGACCACGAGTAGGGTATCGAGCAACTCGATGGGAAGGATGCGGAGAGTGGCTTGTGCGAGTCTTTACGACGACAGCTGCAGATAAGTAGTGTGAGCAGGTGATCATCAAGCAGAAGAGACTAGGGTTTATAAAGGCCACAATGCCTGCTGAGACAAAGAGGAGAGATAAGAGATAAGGAGTATGCATACCTTTCACTGCAATAGAGAAGAGAATTATCCGGCACTGTGATCTGTCTCTCACACATGGCACTGCCAAGTTGATTAGCTCTGGTTCAAGGTATGCAAGGATGGACAACAATGATAAGGCCGAAATGGGCCAATTGGAGAGACCCAAGCACAGACGGGTGCTCTCATCTCTTTCTCTTTCAAAGAAGATAATAAGCGGTCAACAACATACCAGAAATTCAAAAAGCTGGCTGCCATGTCGGACTGACGGTCGCTCTCGGGCTCCGGATGCCTAACCTGCCCAGAGCCTAGCTTCGAGATGGGATGATTCACAGAATATGTGCCTTTCCGATGTAGCGCCGGTCGCGAGGTTCTCACTTTCGAGCCATTAGAGGAGGGAGTGCGTCGATGATGAAGATGGGAGTTGGCTTGAGTCATGGATGGCGGTGAGGATGTATATACTCGTTCCAATTCTATTTAGATAGAGATAGTCTGCCAATGGTACCTTGCGCCGAGTGGACGCCTCTTCCCAATGGACTAGAGGCCTGGAGCTGGTGTGGAGCACGAGCTTATCCCCTAAGGGAGGGACTAAGTATGAGGGATTTGCGACGAGGGTACGCAATTGGATCGATCAAATCGTCTCAGGCTGTCGTACCAGGTCGTGTTTATTGCTGCAGCTTTGCGGAGATTTCTCTGATGCTTTTCCCCTTTCTTTTGCGCCTTTTTTGTCCCTGTTTTCAGGCAGATGATGTGTGTCAGAGGAATGCTGAGGGAATTACAGGCCTCCGACCCGGTAGGGAGACAATAAACGGCCTTGTGCTGTGTGTAGCGTGATTATCCACGAAATTCCCGGGCCAGTTGATAACAACAGTGATAAGCTTTTGCCTGGGATTGCAACGCGTGACTGCAGTGACACATAAATGGTTAGATAGGTCACAGTTCAGTTGTACCGAGCGGCAGTGGGCAGGTAGGTTGGCCGTTATCACAAGCTTCTAAATGGGGGGAGATAAGGGGAGAATGATGTACAGGACACAAATATGGCTGTCACGGAGGGCAACAGGATACAAGCATACATACCAGTTAGGATGTTAATGATGTTTTTGATGCAATTCTTGTTTCCTTCTTGATCCTCGAACTTGAGCTCTGGGATTGGTGGACCAAGCACGTGCAATTGATGAACAAAGATCTGCCTGATAGTGGGTGGATATGACGATATGGAGTAAAAGAAAATCGCTCGGAGATCAACAACCGGAATGAGACAGGGATACTGTAAGCCACGGCAAAAGCAAGGGTTGATAAATATGGACGAGTGGATGGATTTGCTTTGATAAGAATAGAGATGAAATCAAGTCAAGTCGATCGGAGGTCAAGATGGATGAAATGACCGTGATTATGTATCTGATGGATAGAGAGTACCCTGTAGATAGTCCGCCCGTAAGGTAGACCCAGAAAAGGTCGGGTGGTATCTGAGCACGAAGGAGGAGATAGAATAATTGGCAGCCGGCCTCAGCGCCGAGGGAATTCTAGAACTTCTGTCCAGCAGTCCCGCTATATGGAGAAAGCATGATGCACGCAGCTCGTTAGCCTGTTGGTTCTTTCCAGATGAGTTTTCCACATAATACGTCTTCAAAATTTCCCCAGTATCCAATAATAATAACAATTGATGATGAGATCGATGGCTGATCTCCTGTCGTTTGTTCAACAGACAATAGGTGAGTCACGCCATCATCATCAGCATTATTATTATGCTTGGAGACAAGGTCTAGAACAGATGCTGATGCCTGAGGTATCATTGTAACGCGCAATCCATGAGTGCATTATGAACATTTTCAAGCAAGTAGGGTAGTAACTAGGTAGTAATAATAATAGTACAATAATATGGCTTACCTCACCACAGCACAAGATGATGATCTAACCGTCTCCGTCGGGTGCGGAATGAGGTAGGTTTGGCGGGCAGATATGATGTGCAAATGCTGCAAGATCCACAGCGTCTCGTTCTTTGGTTCTGGTTGCTAATTTTGGGGGGTTCCCTCTGTATCTAGTAGTCGATGTCAGGGCTCAGTTCAGTGAGATCTCAGTGCTCTTATATCTATCAGACATCCGGATACCCCGCGGCGCGGAGCAAGTATCTTCTATCAAGATAAGATGAAAACGGTTGACCTCACCTAGACTACCCCTCGGTAGATAATCACGATAAAGCTATGACCCTCGAAAGTTGAAACATGGCAATTTTCTGTTAACCGACAGAGCCACGCGTATCGGGATCAAGATAAGAATCAAGTCCAATCATTCCCCTCACGTTCATGACTTGGGAGTCAATGGGCCTGCCAGGTCAACGCCAGATCAGCCCAGTCCTGGCACTGACACTCTGGCAGTATTCGGGCGTCCATAATCGGCGAGACGGTTGTTGACGGCGGTCGACTGCAAAGGGACTCGCCCTCCCCACCCGAGGCGGTCGAGGGTTCTAGACAACTCCGTCCGGAATCCGGATGAGGTTGTGTCCATAGATTGGGGGCACGTTGTAGCCTGGTAGAAAAAATCGGATTATTTTACGTACGTGCATAAAGATGGACCATATCCTGATTTTCGTGGCAGATCATTAATGATGATGGGTCGGCGGTTGTGACATCCAATCATTCATGCCATATGGCATCAATCAATGGAAGTGTGGCCGGTGTCTGAGCTATGATTCCGGCCTCAGTACCCGGCGACAGCCTGTATGTCCCGAAATTATGAGCGATCTTAATGGAATTACTAGATGCTCTAAGTGATACAGTCTGAGGCGAATTTCTGTGCTAGTGGACGATTGAGAGAGGAATTTAAAGAGATCACTAGACTAGGGTACTGAGTACGGAGTAGATTAGACATGTTTCTGCTCAAACTGATCACACTAAATGGATAACGGAATAGGCTTAGGTATGGCCCTATGGGCTGCGATCGACAATCTCTGATAACAACACAAACTCATATGTAGAAGAGCAGATGCCTGAAGGAGTCAACACACTACCAAACATGGAGAGCAGACTCAGAGTACATCATTTATTTCGTCATCCATTACCCCATAGTCGACAGAGTTTTCAATCACTCAATTCGCGATGTTTCTATGACACGTCTTGCTTGATCCCATAACAACTCACTCACTTGGTAACCTGATTCTGGAGTCTGGACTCCAGCATAACTCCAGGTCATTGCCCTGGATGTCAAATGATGCTGCACAGATACACCTCCAGGCTCCAGGCACTGAAATCCAAGCTCCAATGATCAACCTCCATACATACATTTGACTAAGCAACGTAGACCCATAATCATTTCAGACCACTGTAAGGCGAGACAAATACTCCCAAGGTCGATGTTTCACTCCTCATGCAGACGACCGACAGCGTCACTATCACAGTCTCCTGCGTCCTCGTTGCAAGCATGCAATGCTGTGCGATGAGCACTGGACACAGCCCCATTACTGGCGTCTGGTTTCTCAGTCCAGGTTTCAAGTCAAGTCGAATCCCGATGCAATGTCCTACTGAGTACATAGCCTGAATATTCCTCTAGTGAGACAGTGCGGTGGACGTTGTGCGACTGTCCCCTGCACGGTTTTCCACCCAGGTACTTAGGAACTACATTATGCACCGCTCACAGCTACTGCTGGTAGAAGACGCGAAGCGCGAGTAACACTACCACCAAGGTGAATATGCAATAAATTGATACTGCCGTTATCTGCCTGGATGACCTACAGGTACGGTAGGCAATGAGCAGACACATTTCCCTTGCAAGATAGAAATGGACTCCAAGGTACGGAGTACCTTGCTCAATACCTTATTATCCCAGCCATGCACACAGAAACCAAGGTCCTCCGTACCTTTACCAAATGGAAAAGTCGTATCGGTGACCCAGATTATACAATCGACTCTCCAAAATGCAACCTCAGGAGAAACCTAAGCTCCATTCAATTTTTCACATGCAGTCACCAGTCTTCCTCACTCCTTACGCAGCTGTCGAACGGGACAGGGCTCAGGGCCAGGTCCCGTTGCCTTCCGTCGACCAGCCCAAGGACAGGACAGCTCAAGGTTTGCCACTACCGCGGATCGTGTTGAGGTTTACACGGGGATCAGGGAATGGCATCATTCTTTTTCCTGGTGAGGATGAGGTATACAATGGCATAATGATGTGATATGTGATGTGATGCAAGGGATGAACTTGCACTAACTTCATGTATGGGTGAGGTAATCTCTGTCTGGAGCGTTTCACGTAAAAAGGTATGGTGTAATTGAGTCGCTGGCAATGGCTTACGGGATTTGAACTGGTTGATGGGCATCGAAAGCTGCAGAGGATGTACAACAGAGCAATGCGCATCCTGGTATGCAGATATGGACAGCAAAGTCAATCACCTGAAGCATCAAAGTGTAGTAAACTCATCTGGGTATCTAATCTACAGGACCTATCATACAGAAAAAAAAGCATCCGGTCAAATGGGCACTGGCCAAGTGGTAGGAAGCCTTATCATGGCTTATCAATGTCCATTGGATCCCCGCCACCCGCTGCCACCGGTGTTGGTGTAGGTGGCGCAGGCGGATTGGAACCACCTCCTGGAGTTTTCATCTCGCCTCCCTCTGGACTCCCCGCAGGAGCAGCAGATGCAGGTCCTTCCTCACCGTCCTTGCCTTGTTTCTTCTCGCTCTGTTGGGTTTCACTTGGGGCGTCGGGGTTGAGGAACCGCTCTGGGACCCCACGCGCCGCAACACCTACAGGACCAACATAACAGCCTAGCATGGGACTCCAGGCAGATTTCTGGGCAACAGTCCGTCGGATTTCTCGATACGCATATGCGTTGGCAAAAGGGAGACCAGTCTCGGTGTCTCGATAACGTGAAGGAAGAGATGTGATAACACAGAGCGACGAGGAGATTTCTGGAGGATAAGTCAGCTTGGTCATCTAGACGGAATGGGTCGGAGGCAGTGCACGTACTGGTCAGCCGGGGAGGCTTTTTGGAATTGAAATAGATGCTAAACTCGCGACTCTGTGCAGTCTCCTCATCAAAGTTCTCGAGAATCGTCAAACATCGCCCCGTCTGCTCGACCACCGGAGGCGGTGCGGGGATTTGGTGTTGTGGTGCGCCGTCACTCGAGAAAGCAGGCTGATCCACATGTATCTCAGGCGCTACTTGCTCCTGCTCTGTTGATGCCAACTGGCCTGTCTGCGTAGGCGCGGCAGCAGGAACTTGGATAGCTGGCGATGAAGTAGCAGGGGGGATCACGTTCGATTCCGACGAGGGTTTCTCGTTCGTGGACGCTTCAGCATCCGTTGTCTTGGAAGCATCATCCGGCCGGACTCCCGACAGCGGCACTTCCGGCTTCGACTGGTCGGGATTCGGCGCGGGCCTCTCTTCCGGTACTTGCGCTGCAGCCTGTGTCGGATCCTTCGGTGCTTCGACCGGCGTTTTCAAGCCGGCTGCTGCCGTCTCATTTTCCTGCGGCGCCTCACCAGTAGTTTTACTTTCGACTTCGACTGGTTCCTTAGGCGCGTCTGTCTCTATTTTTGGCAACTCTGAATCAGGAGCCTTTGCTGTGTTTGCCTCCACAGGTACAGGTGTTGATTCAACTTGTGGGATGGGTTTTGTAGATTCTGCTGTAGCTGCAGAGCCCTCTGGAAGTGTAGAGTTTTCTGGAGCGGAGGTGGTCTTCGTAGGCTCAGATGTCGTCGTGGCTTTTTCTGTGCCTTCATCTTGAGTAACGGCGATTGTCTCCTCAGCTTTCTGGGCAGGCTTCTCAGTCGTACCCTTCTCTTCTTTCTCCGTCTTCTTGCTTTTCTTGCGCGTAGTCTCCTCCTTTTCAGGTTTCGGCGTAATGTCAACTTTGCCTACGCGCGTCAAACGGCCATTGACCCATGTAGCGATGCCGCTCCAGTAGGATATGACCGGTCCCTCCAGACGACGGTTCTGCAGCGCCTCGATCTTGGCCCGTCTCTCCTCGGCCTTCCTTTTCTCCATCTCCTCCCATCGACTCAGGCTCTTGCTATTCAACCTTTCCACCCTTTCAGCTTCCGCTAGACGGTCCGCCTGCGTCATCTTCTTCGGTTTCAGATGCGCTTTCCTCTTAGCAGCTTCTTCCATAGTCGCAATGAGCCGGATCCGTTTCTCCTCGCTATCCTTGAGCCGCGCATGCGTAAGTTGTTTGTTCTGCATCGTCTGACGACGCGAGGACGACCGCGTAGGCCCATCTTCAACCGTGGGAAGCCACGAGATACGTTCCGATTTCTTCTTCGGTCGAGGGGCAGGTACGGTGGAGACGGCGGAGGGATCAATCTTGACTTTTTTCCGGGCCAGCTTCAGGCGCAGATCTTCGCGTGCTCTGCGTTTCTGTCGGTCGGCCTTGGCTTGCTTTTCGATCTCCTTCTCGCCTTCGAAATCATCGCCGCGCACATTCGGGCCTTGGTCTTCATCGTCGTCGGAGGACGAGTCCAAAGCCATATCATCCTCTTCTCCTGCTTCTTCCTCTGCGATAGAGAATTCGTTGTCATCGTCGACTTCCTCGAACAGTAGCGCGAGTTCGTCGTCTGCTTCCGCGTTCAGAAGGGCGGACAGATGGCGCCCTGCTGTACTTCGTCTCGCGCGTCCCTGGATAAGGGACTCCACCACCTCCCCTTCCGCGGGTGTTTCGTTGTCGTCTGCCATCCTGTGGATCTGAGGGTTGACTGTGCCAGAAGGGTGCGACGAACCGTCGATTTTGAGGACCTGGCTGTGTAGACGTGCAATATCACGTTCACGTAGACGACATACGCTCTATTTGACTCGCAGACATTAAGAAAACGATGATTAGCAAGCGAAAATACCTTCAAAGGTGTAGTGTAGAAGAGACGGAATGAAGCTTGTATCAGACAATGGCCGAATCTATCTAGGCGGTCATAGAAAGTTCATCCAAGGCGGTGATTTGGTGGCGGCTCTCTGCCTCAGGCCATAAGGCATATACAGATTCCCTCAAATCGGGTGGAACGGGTAATAAATACAACACTACCTAGTACTTAGTAGTTAGTACTACTACTGCATTCTTTCTCTAGCTACTTATCCACCTCAACCACCGGGTTACTGTTCCTTACTCAACTCGGTTCAGGAACCTGCTCGGGATGGGCAATAATTCAGTTTTCGCCATCACCGGCTCGTTTTCCATTCCCTCGGTCTTGACGGACCCTGATCTCTAAGATACTATTCTCCAATCGCTATAATGTGGAATCCTGCATGCATTTTCATCATCTCTGTTGAGCCTAGTATCAAAGATTATATCCAGCAATCACTTGACATCCTGTAGTAGCTCTCAATCACAATCTCTCATACCGCATCGCATATCCATAAACATCCGTCTTTGTTGTAGGGGACGAATACAAGAATTGCCGCTCATTATACACTCGTTTCCACCCCTTTGGAATACCAAACTCCTCGACAGCTTGCACATGATTGGCATTGAAGGTCAAATCTCCATGTTTCTGCTTGATCTCTTGAATGTAAGCTTCGTCGAGGTCATCGATTTCGAAAGTGACCGATTTACGAGCGAGCATGAACATCCTGGCCAGAACGGCGTTGAGGTGAACAGTGTCAAGGAAGTGGAGTGCTCCAAAGCAGGTAATGTGATCATGTTCCCCAGCGCCCTAGATTGTCAGTATATAAATCTGGAGACTGTGTTGCACTAGGACGTACCATGATCAGTTCCTGCATCGGACCAACGCGCACCTCCTTGTAATACTCCTTGATATTGGGGGCTTCCAACATGCACGGAGACAGATCGATACCAATGACCTCTGCCTGAATACCCTGTTCATGAAGGACTTGTCCCATTGCCCCCGTACCGCAGGCGACATCCAGGACCGTCCCAGAGAAATCATAGTTGGCAGAAAAGAACTTTTGGATGCTGCAGAGTGCCGACTCCCCCCACACGGCATGATATGCCGGAGCAAAGTTGTCGTAGACAGCGGCAATATGCTTGTTCTGCGCATTGTGCCAGCCCAGCTGCATTTGTTTGGTAGCGAGAAGCATATCGAAGAAGGCTGCCTGGCCACCGGGGAACTTCTCCTCTACAACCATGTCATCTCCCAAGGTATTACCCTTGGGGTAGAACACCACAGGGATACAATTGACTTCAATCACATATACGTGGCCGGTACTTTCTTCCAGTCGCATGTCAACACGAGCCCAACCACCACCGCCACTGACGCCAAGCGCCTTGAACGCTTCCACAGCGGCAGACTGGAGGTTCGCCTTGTGCGGCTCTTCCTCGACAAAGGCATACTTGATGATGCCTTTGTCCACAGCTTCGAACTTGTTATACCACGTCAGGAAGGCTTCGTTGTCGGGCGTGTTTTCCGGAAACACATATTGCAAGGGAGTCAAGGCGACCACCTCACGTCCCATCTCAACCACGATGGCAGAACATTCTTTGCCAATGATATAATCCTGCACCAGAATGCCGAAAGTGGTGTTGTCTTTCTGCATCATAGCCACGCGCTTGATCACGTCTTCTTCCGTATAGCAGATGGAATTCTCGTCGAGGTTGAGAGACCCATATCCGTCGGCGTACTTGACGATCTTTGGGTACTTCCCGGGGGTATCGCCCGGTATCCGGAGACCGCACTTTTTGGCTGCTTTTTGCAGATCAAGTTTATTCTTTGCCAGGAAGGTAGAAGGGTTAGTTAAGATGATGACACCTTTCGACTCTAGGTAGCGGGTTGCTTCGACGCCCGCGACGTCGTCGGATTCAATGCCCCACTGCAGGTACTCATTAACTAAGGATCATACTGGGAGGCAGAAGGTATGCGGACCATGTAATTCATGAAGAGGTCAAAGTCCTCTTTGCAGATCTCATCGATCTCGGCCTTTGCGTTGGCCTTGGTGACATATCGCGTAACAAACTCATGGCGTTCTTTGGAAATGTACCTATTTGGATCCGGGAATTCGTCATACTACCATTGTCAGAGGCTGCATGCAGTGCATCACTTGAATAACAGATGAGTGATCGAAAGTGTGTACCTTCTCAAAAGGAGAGTCGACACCCTCGTACGAGGAATTGATCAGACAAATCTTCATTCTTCGGTGAGAGGGTAGATGTTCGATTGGTAGCAGTGAGAGAGATTGAAGATTGATCTATCCTTTCCGTCGCTGGCCTGCGAACGTTTTATCTACAACTTTGGAATCCTTAAGGAAGGTGCGCCAACCTGGCAGCGGTAACTAGCTATCTCTCTAAATAGGGATACCTATGAATTCATCGATTGCCGTCAGGCGAACGTGTGTTCGTCTGGAGCCCGATCAACAGATACTGTGGAGCCCGATCAACAAATGAAAGCTTTCTTCATGCATTGTGAACGCTGATCATGGAGGACATCCCATCAATAGATGATAGATCACAACACTACTACGGAGTACACCTCTGCAGATCTTGCCCCGCTGTGCTCCCATCCGCGATATGTGAGAGCCACACCGGTCAACCCACTGTCCTTGATGTAAAGCAACATTGGGACAGAGATGACCTTTGTTACTGTAGACTGGGGAGAATAAAGGCCTCAAGTCAAACACCACGGGGGTGAAGGGAAAAGCGCGCAATCTCGCGAAGATCTCGGGGTTCGTTCTAGTCGAGGATAGATCTGAGCTGAAGCCTGAAGGCTGACGGACCATTGAAACCAATCATACAAGCATGATGATCCTTGAGGGCTCAGGATCATGTTCAGCTGTTGTGGGGTATTTGAATAATAAACTCTTCACAGTGGACGATCTTGTATTGTTCGGGACTTCGGGTGCATCTAGTTCATGATTTCGTCAGATGGCGAGCTGAAGAATTGTGCACGGACTTACATTAGTGGTAAAACTAATGCAGCAGATGCATCAAGTGCACCTAAATGCATATGGTTCGGGCTGTCCAAATCTTTGGTCTTGCTCGGCTTGCTTGACTGTACAACGCACGACTTCGATCATCAGTTTCACCTATTTGGTTCCCGGGCAAGGAATATTTCCATGAGCTTTCTTCTGCGCCGGTGGCTGCTATTCCTTACTCCAGCAACTCTCGATCAAGGCCATCATGACCATCGATAAAGACGCAGTCGTCAATATCTCCTCGTTCTCCCCCAGAGAACGCAAAAGCAACTTCTACGACAGCAAGTATTTGGCCGAGTACTATGATCTCTGGACGCAATCCAATGGCGAAGCAGTCGACCTCCGATCGGATGCCAATGTCTACTTTTCCGCGTTGAAAAAGGGCCTGCAAGTCCATCATAGGGGTGAACCCTATACCATCCTCGATGTCGGCACCGGCACGGGGCGTGTTCTCATCAACCTGAGCGACGACGCCGTCGCCTCCGGTCTCGATGCCTCTGATGTCGAGCTCATCGGGGTAGACAAGGAACAGACGATGATCGACCGGGCTCAAGCCGTGCACCTCGCTACCCCCTCATTCACAAACTTCAGCCATGTCTCCTGGGCAGTCGGGGTAGCCACCAGCCTCTCCAGGCTTCCTATCCTGTCTTCGAAGCACGGCCAAATTGATCTGCTGTTATTCGCGGTAGGAAGCATTAGCCATCTCACCGGCGTCGACGAGCCACAGCGCTTCTTCGCGGAAGCCGCTAACCTCCTGCGCCCCGGCTCAGGACGGGCATATATCCCCATTCAGTCCGATCTGATATGTCGAGGCCCGCTGAGCGAATGGAGACTCAATGAGGATACCTGGGCGGAGGTGCGCGATGCGGACGAGTTTGTCAGTCAGCTGTACCCAGGAGTTGTTTACAGGCAGTTTCCTATCCACAGCTCCACTGTAAAGGAAGGCCTCAAGTATGACAAGTATAACTTTCAGGTGGTTGAGAGGGTTGGATCGGAGGAGAGGGTGATTGAGAACAACGCTATTGAGATCTCGTTACGTATTTGGGAAGTGGATAAGCTGCTGCAGTGGGCACAGGAGGCAGGTTTGGAGTGTGTGGAAGAATTCAAGAGTTCTCATGAGGATTACTTTGTTTTCAAAAAGTGTTGATAACAACGAGGAAGAATAACAGAACAGAGGTGGTAGAAATGTGGCAGGCTGGTTGCTGTTTATCATAGGACGCAAGTGGTGTGTCCCTCAGTTCACCTTGGCATCACTCTAAGGGATACGACTACCTACCTTACCTACTTTACTTCTCCCTATGATCTGTTAAGTGTATGCTTCATAATGAGTGGTAAGTATTGTGTCCCTTATACAATCCTCCAAGCTATATTGTTTCATATTCCTGCTTGTCGCAGTAGAACATGCGTGACATGCAGGTATCTAGCGGCAAGATCGGATGCGAATTGCCAAACATCCCTCAAGCCTCCCGAGTTTACTCCGTGGCTCATGATGGGTGAAAGTAGGGAGGGTGCAAGGAAAAGTTGATCAACGATGGCACATATACACAATTTCCTAGCTTGTGCGCCGTTATAAGCAGCTTCTATAGTTGGAATTCCAGACAGAGAGCTCCAACATATTAGAGAAACCAAAATCCATCTGGCTATGCTGTAAGGAGTCGCTGTCAAGGGTCACGCTGCTACTCCTTTGCCTCAGAGATTAACAAACTTCTTGTCAAACGCTGAGGCATAACCCTCCCATGAAGTGCGGAGTAATGATTGGTGCAAGGACCTGGCCTATTTATGACTTTGTCCTTTTTGATCCCTCCCAAAGTTGATGTTGTGCGTGGCCATCAACCAACTGGATGACAGAGTGCCAGAGGCTGGATGCGGGGGCTAGGACGTTTCAAACTGTAAATCGCCCAGTCTGAATGCCGTTTCAGATTGCTGCTTGCGTCGTTCTGACTGGTTTAGGCCTTTAGGGATGTATCTAGACTGTGTAGTGCCTTTGAGAAGAGGCTATGAGCCTATGAGCCGATAAGTAGTCTCTAACTCTAAGCGCAAGGGGGTAGTCCCTTTATGTGAACATCCAGTATCAGACTAAATCCTATGAATGACAGACCCTGACGAGTTTCACTTATAAGACGCTGATAATACGATGTGACCAGCAAAACTACGTAAATGTCGGCAATCTCTATGAGCACTTTGACACTTTGTAGAACAGTTCAAGAGACCAAAGTAGCCAAGACCAAATCATGCAAAGCGGAAGCCCGGATGTTGATGCGCGATTTCAAGCAACTCCCATAGTGGGTCAAGATTCAATCGAGAATCTCGAGTCAGATCGATGGACTGCTTTCGAGTCAGCATTTTCGAAGAACCACAGTTGTTCAAGCAGCATATAACTATCAGAAACAATTATAGAATAGTCGCAATGGAGTAGAAACATAGGTACTAAAAAGGAGCAATAGCTGTCATGTCAAATGTCAACTGGAATATGGAGATGACATTTCCGGGATCCGGCAACTTAGTTGGTACCTCAGGAACCAACCCAAGCCAAACCAAGCAAACTTCCCTTTTTCGGTTGCTCGACCCAAGTTCTTCGCTTCCTTCAATAATAATCCTCACTCAACGAAGCGTACGCTAACTTGGCCAATCCATCAATCCTCCTCCATCTACTACCTACTTGTTCCTCCCTCTTCTCTCCCATCTATCTATCTAATTTCCTCCTGACTTCATTTCTATATTCTCTTCTTAAATAATCTTTTTCCTCTTAAGGATTTATTTAGTGACCGCTTGTCGCCTGTCATTTCTCTACCCTTCATCCTCTCTTTATTTTGGCGTTGCCTCTCTGCGGAGCCGCGCACCTCGTTTCCAGCCACCTCGTCCCTTTCGGATTCGTTTCAATCGTCGCTTCTTCGATAACTCACTCACTCGGCCGGTCATAGCTTGAGCGACGTTTTTGTTTCTTCGCAATCCTTCCGGAGCGTTCTCTAGAGCGACGCGGTGATAGATCTTAAAACCGACATCCTAATATATTAGCAAACCGTTCCCAGCTCGGCCTTGTTAGCCGCTGCTGTCGTCCACGCATATAGACGGTTACGTTTGAGATATATTGATACATCCCATATTGTCTCGTTCTCCGAACTCTCGGCCACTGCGAAGCTTGCCTATCTGTCCTGCGATAAAACGTCCCGAATCTGACCCCGCCCACGGACAACATTCTCCGGACGTCTTCAATTCCTTTGGACTCTACCGGTCAATTGTCAATCTCGTTAGTTCAGCAGGATCAGCGACGGCCTTTGTCAATTGTCTATACGAGTAGTTGAACCTTTGCGTTGTGCCCCATGGTTCCTGCGAGTCAGATCTCCAACTGAGAAACCGCTTTCCGTCAGACTCAGCCACTCCGGTACATTTTTTGCTCTCGTATATTATCGCTTTGCATCTTGGAAAAAGCATTTCGCCTTTTTAAGGTGGAGGGTTATAATATATAATGCTACCCGTCTCTCGAGCGGAGGGTCACATGAACCTCAATTATATCCCAACGTCCCAACCGATGTCTGGGACTTCTACGGGGCGCAGTTCCCCTAGCGACTTGTCTGCCTCTGCCGCTGTCAAATCTGCATTTGGGCCACCAAATGGCCTTGGTAGCGCAGGGGGGTCAGTTGGAGGCGCAAGGCTAGGGGCTGGATCCCCTTCTCACGAGCTTGGCGCTCGCTTATACTCGAAACGGTAAGTTGCAATCATTCGGGACCTCATGCTTGCGACTTGTTCTCTGTATTGATCATTCTCCTTTTCTATACTTAGTGCGCGAGAAATCCAAGCAGAAGAAGGCGTTTCACCGAGTATTTGGGGCCCCCCTACTAGTGGCCACTCGACCCCGTTGCGCGAAAATATTCCCGAGTCTCCGAGCCAGGAAGGGTTTCCTGACTTGATACCTACCACTACCGGATCGATTAATGGTCCCGCCAGACGTGCCAGGGCTGGCACAGTTCCTTCGCGTTTTTCGCCTGTTGGTGTTCTCAACGAGGCGAACCTTCAACAGACTTTCATATCTCAAACCTCTCGGCCTACACCATCCACAAGCCCCTTCCGTCCTCCCGGTGTGTCTGGCATTGACCCAGGCGCAAGGGCCGCAACTACTGCCGGTGCAAGCAACTCGGGCACCCTCTCGCGTCTTCGAGCTGGCTCAATGCCGCAGAGGACAAATTACCTTGCATCATCCGGTCCTTTCGGGCCTTCTTTGTTCTCCACGAACTGGTCGAGTGCGCGTGATCGAGCGACGACCTTGACGAGTATCCGGTCTTCGGAGGGTCCTGCATCGCCCAGCCAATCGTCATTCTCAAGAGACGGTCTTGCGGATACCGATGTAAAGACTTTGGACTACTTGGGACTCGCGGAGACCCCCCAACAAGCACGAGCCAACATTATGAGATCCTCTGTCGATATTCTCTTGCAGCAACAAGAACAACAGCAGCAGGCATCCGCGTTGCCGCCACTGCTTGCCGAACTGGCTATGATGAAAAATAACAACCGATTCCGATCTTATTCTGTCAATGCCAAGGAGAAATACGCAGACGATGAGGATCTTGAGTATGCCACTCGCTATTCTCAAATCCCCTCGGGCACCGTCACCCCTTCTGCCGCAGCGACAGCTGCGCAACTGGCTGCAACCCAGGCCCAGATTCATCAACATAATCTCGCTGTGCAAGCATTCGCCAACCATGCGTCGGTCAACCGGCCGCGAGCAAGAACGGCCGGTGTGTTAGAAGCTCCTCCCCAGAGATCTTCAATTCGCAACTATCTAGCCACTCCGTCTCGCCTCGAAAACAGCTTCAGCGCCGCCGATCTTCATATCGCCGAAACCGGTGAATACGATGAGCTATCCGAAGCCGTACAGATGATGAACCTCGGAGGCAACGGTGGCCAAAACCTGGGTTTTCGCGCGAACGGAGAGACCACTGACGAGAGCAATCAAGATGGGCCCACGCGAGCTTTGTGGATTGGCAGTATTCCAGTCTCCACGACTGTCACCTCGCTGGAGGCGATCTTTGGCATGTATGGCAAGATTGAGTCCACTCGTGTTTTGACGCACAAGAACTGCGGGTTTGTCAATTTTGAACGCCTGGAAAGTGCCGTGCAAGCCAAATCGTTGCTCAACGGCAAGGAGATCTTCCCAGGGGCAGGCCCCGTTCGGATCGGCTATGCCAAAGTCCCTGGCAGCTCTGCATCGGGCACCCCTGGTGCTAACGGCGTGCAGTCCTCGCCCACTCCTGACCCGAACTTCAAGTCTGGTGTTTGCGACGGCCTGGACAAGTCTGACGCTGTGGGCACGTCTGCGCCTCAGATTCCTGCCCTTCCCGACCTTCAACCGGAAATGATCCAGATAGTCAAGGAATTTGGCGCCTCCGATGATGATACACACAATATCACTGCTGGCATTCAGCGAGCCATCGCATATCAAGCTTTTGAAGACGAAGTACCTCCTATTCCTGAACCCAGCCAATCCAGGATGTTTGATGCTCCACGTCTTCGAGACATCCGCAAGAGGATCGACAACGGCGCTTGTTCAATTCAGGAGATTGAGGAAACTGCAGTCGCAATGCTCCCAGAGATCGCAGAACTGTCCTCCGATTATCTGGGCAATACTGTTGTCCAGAAACTCTTCGAGTACTGCTCAGAGCAGACCAAAGAACAGATGCTCGTTCCCATTGCGCCCCATTTCGCTGAGATAGGTGTTCACAAGAATGGTACGTGGGCTGCTCAGAAGATCATTGATGTCGCCAAGACCCCCACGCAGATGAAGATGATTGTCGATGCTCTTCGCCCCTACACTGTGCCGCTTTTCCTTGACCAGTACGGCAATTACGTCTTACAATGCTGCCTACGTTTCGGCGCTCCGTTCAATGACTTCATCTTCGAAACCATGCTAAGCCGTATGTGGGAAATTGCTCAGGGACGCTTCGGCGCTCGCGCCATGCGAGCCTGTCTCGAAAGCCACCACGCCTCAAAAGAGCAGCAACGGATGCTTGCGGCTGCCATTGCCCTTCACAGCGTACAGCTCGCGACAAATACAAACGGCGCCTTGCTGCTAACCTGGTTCCTGGACACCTGCACATTCCCTCGTCGCCGTACCGTGCTTGCCCCGCGACTTGTTCCTCATCTGGTCCATTTGTGCACTCACAAGGTCGCTTACCTGACCGTTCTCAAAGTGATTAATCAGCGCAACGAGCCCGAGGCTCGCGAGATCGTCTTAAGGGCATTGTTCTTCAGCCCCGGGGACGAGGTTTTGGAGAAGATCTTGAGTGACCAGACTTCTGGGGCCACACTGATTTTCAAAGTCTTGACCACTCCTTTCTTCGACGAATCAATGCGCGCGGAGGTCGTGAAGAATGTGGCAAAGGTGCTCACAAAATTGAAGGCAACTCCCAACCAAGGCTACAAGCGCTTGATGGACGAGGTTGGACTATCCTCTCGTGGAGGCGCTCGGGACAGTCATCACGGGCGAGAACATTCAGGTCATTCTGAAAACAAACAGCATCGTCCGACTTCTCGACAAGCGCAGTCGACCATGGATAGGCAGTATAATGGACAGTTCGCGCCTGGTCTCCTCCCTCAAAACATGGACAGCGCAAGGTCCGTTTCGGAGCAGCCACCAAGCGCCACGCCGTTCGACCCTTACTCGATCAATGCCGTCAACGGCATGAGCCCCACGGGTGCAGTCAATTCTCTCAACGGACTTGCTGGAATGAATGGCGCTGGATTTGTCCAGGATCCCCTAATGCCTCTCACTCAGCAACAGCTGCAGTATCAAGCTTACGTAGCTGCCCAATCCAGGGGGGTCTCGCCCGCAGGTCTTTATCCTACTCTGGGTAACCCCAGCTTTGGTTACCCAGCCGGAACAGCGTCCATGGACGGTCTTCGACAGTCTGCTCCTATGCCTGGAACACCCGCTCAGCTGCTGAACCAGCAGGCTTTTGCTCCTCAGCAGTTCAGCCCCGTCATGGGCACGCCCCAGATGTATCAGTATCCTCCTCAATTCTATTCCCAAACACCTCAGGCCCCTGGACAGTCGGCTGGGGGACGTCGCGGACGTGTAAGTTGATCTCGAAATTTTTTAACATGGGGCAGCTGACCTAACTGTGTTCCTCAGCGTTGATTTCGCATGTTCGATGTTCTGAACCAACTTTGTGATGAAAGTCTACGCCTTGTACAAATTTGTTCCTACCTGTTTGTTTTCAGCATAAATCAAAAAGGAGAGCCTGGTTTTCTGGAGCGAAACGACCCTACATACCTGGACTGACGCTGGCACGTCTCGGGGAGGGGGAGAAAGAGGAATGATATGTGGAAAAGTATCGCGGTTCGTGTCTGCTTGAGAATGACTGGTCTCATACTCGATCAACGAGTTATGAAAATCATGTCAGTCATCCGAGCATACGGTGCGGTCATGATCAGTTTTGTCAAATATAGTTTCGTGGGCGGTGGCTGCTGCGGCTGCTTGCCTTGAGAGCTCTGACGCCTCATTTGGAGGCAGAGGGCTTATATAAGGTTTTATAAATTTTTGAAAGTGTGACATGCATTCGTGAGCGATCTCTGATGTATAGAATCGTAACGCCTGTACAGGAAGTAAGAAGTACCATGTTATGCCGCTATCTAGACACTTTAAACTGCGAAAGGTCTTTGCATTCCATGACTGCATGCAGTATAATTCAATATATCTTCCCTATTAATGGTGACAGCCGCCAATTTGGTGCTGCTGACGACGACGATGATGATGATCGCTCTTTCGAGCGCTGAAAAATGATGGGTTTGCGTAGTCACCGAATTCCCCTTCCGACAAACACCTTGACCATCCCATCCAACTTGGGAACCACAACCGGCAGATACAACCATGGCATGATGCCACAACCCTCCATCCTCTACCAAAATGCAGAAAAAACAATCTTCTTGATTGACATCCCGACGTCTATTGCGTCCGCACAGGAACTTTCGCCGGTGCAGTTGGGAGCAGGAGCCACACTGTGCAATCCCTACCCTGCCGAGCTAGATACTCACAGAAAACGTCTTCTCTTATCTTCAGAGCCCCTAGAGAAGCCGTACGCAGTATCCACGGAGCCAAAGTCGGATGCTGCGAGGGCTAGAGTTCTTGCCAGAATCCCGGTCTCTGAACGGGCCTTTCAGACTGAGATCATTGAGCCGCTGGTTCGGGGGGCGTTGCAGGAGATTCGCGGGGCACACTCGGAGTCTGCGGACTGGTGTCGCGCGAGAAAGGTCCGGGAGGAAGAGACGCAGGTGAAGAGGAAACGAGACGGACCTTGGAGCAAGGCATTCTCGCGTGAGGATGGGTGCGGGTGCTCAGCGGATGATGCGCCGGGTGTATCTGCTTCTACTAGCCCGCCTGTTATCCTGTCGCCTGGATTGAATGTGTTTGAATCCATGCGGGAACTTTGCAACGCTGTGGTTAGGAATACGTCTTCGGCGCAAGCTTTGTTGGGTGTCTGCTGCAAGGGAAAGGTGGAGGCCCAGCACTGTGAAGTAACGACGGCAACGGCGCGTCGACATGTCTTCTTCGTACCGCCATTGTCTACGTTCTTGTTGTGCTCGCTGCCGCTCTCAGCGGAGGACGAGGACGAGGCTAGCCAGGCCCAAGGCCCTATCCCGGGTCTATCCCAGGACCGCAAATTCAACTTGATCCTCCTCGACCCGCCGTGGTCGAACCGCTCCGTCCGTCGCAGCGGGCATTATCAAACACAGTCCTATTCAGACATGGGTTTGCTGTCCAAGCGCATAGGCGATATTCTAAACATTCATTTGCTGGACAACCCGGAGAGTGTATCCATCGCAGCAATCTGGATAACCAACGCGCCAAAGGCACGCAGAGCGGCATACGATGCCATCAAGGGAGCAGGCTTGTCCGTGTACGAGGAATGGGTGTGGATCAAGACGACGACCAAGGGCGAGCCCATCACCCCGCTGGACGGGCTGTGGCGGAAGCCGTACGAGATACTCGTTATTGGGAGGAGAATGGATCGGCCGTCTGATGCGACAGATGCTATTACCCGGAGGGTCATCGCGGGCGTCCCGGATGTGCATTCCCGAAAGCCAAATCTCAAGGAGGTTTTTGAGCAGGTATTCTTCACGAGGTCAGGGTCTGGCCCGACGACGGGCGATACTTGTATGGCGTATTCTGCGTTGGAAGTATTTGCGCGTAATTTGACTGCCGGTTGGTGGGCCTGTGGGAATGAAGCTTTGAAGTTCAATTCAGAGGACTGGTGGGTTGAAGCTTAAGCTTTATTTACTTTTAAGTGGTGAGGCATTCAATGCGCTTGTACATTTTGTGTAGCTACCTCTTAATGCTGACTGACATGATCTCAAGGTCCATCTGGCATACAAACAGCAGCTTCGGTCCATTGATGCACTGTATCTGCTTATTTGGTAAGACAGTTCCAACGCCCAAGACGCCTGCGTGAGGCATGATAGCCTTCTGTCTAGATTGTACACATTCGTAACATACCACGCAGTGATATACATTAAAGCCCGTCAACAGCCTCAATCGAAAGAAGGCCCCAGACTAACCAAACTGAATCTCAAATCCGGAGTCCCAACCGCAGCCTCCGTCTTCAGAAACCTCCTCACCCCCAACTCCAGCGCCTTCTCACTCAACGCATCCTCATCATCCGCCAACCGCCCCCTCTCCAACGGCCCTTTCCTCCTCCCATCAAGCTCCCACAGCCGCCCATCAGACCCCTTCACAAACGCCACAAAGTGCAAATCGACGTTCTCCTCCGCCCGCGGCGCAGCCGTATCCCCCAACCGCGCCGCGTCCGCATGCGCACTCTCCAACGCCTTACTCTCATACAGCAGATCCGCCCGGGCGATGGGACCCAGCGGCTCCGCTTCGCGCAGGAGCGTCTCGAGATCGGAGCCGGGGAGGACATGTTTGCGCGGTTCGCCGTTCGCCACGGCGTGCAGGAGGCCGATGAGCCCGCAGGCGTTGCGGATCGTCTGTTTGAACCACATTACTGGCTCGCCGGGGCCGGAGCCGGTGTATTCGGGTAAGGGTGCGTCCTCGGTGACGCGGGTGGCTTCGTAGGCTGGGGAGACGGGGAAGACGAGGAGAAGAGCGTGGGAGGGGCGGGGGACGAAGGCGAGGAGGTCGGGCTCGTCGATTGAGTAGACGTCGGTGAAGCCCAGGGTGGGTGGGAGGCCTAGTTGGTGGACGAGGTGGGACATGACTTCTGGGTTGTTTTCTGCGGAGGTATTAGTATTTATATTTTGAATCGTTGATGAGCTTGGAGATATAGTACGTACCAAGAGGCACAAAGGCCTTGTTTGTGCTGGGGGCATCTGCATGGTCTGTCATGATGGGTCGAGGAGCTTTGAGCTCTTGAACACTGATTAATTGAAAGCTTTGTAGAGCACAAGTCAATTAAGGCTCGCAGTCTGTCAAAAAAAGGATTATTTGTTGGATGTTGAGTGTTTGAAAGACGATCGAATTGACGGTTGCGCGGTGAGGGGTGACTGACGTCGCTTTGCGGGGTTGAAGATATTCCGTTTCGGGAAATAAATACATACGGAGCCGTCAGCTCACACCTCCACTTTCTGGGCTTATCTAGAAACAAG
Source organism: Aspergillus quadricinctus (assembly GCA_022814375.1). Lineage (NCBI taxonomy): Eukaryota > Fungi > Ascomycota > Eurotiomycetes > Eurotiales > Aspergillaceae > Aspergillus > Aspergillus quadricinctus. The sequence continues at coordinate 196,911 of JAKLNT010000026.1, forward strand.
AGCTATCTACAATTCCAGAAACCCCATGGATACAGCTTGGGGAGCATAAAGCTTCTTGCGAGAGTCAGTTGTAAATGAATTTGCTCAGAAGACTATCTAGTATAATGGTCATTTCTCCTTCATATCATGAACGTTCGACACCTCTAGCATTATTCTAAGTATCATCAGTCATGACCCATCGTAACACTCAGTTCCCAATTGCTGGCTTCGACCCCTTCTTCAGTGGATGAAAGACGTTTGTCCACAGCTCGCTGGCCTCTCCGAGGTAGTATGTCAAACTGACATCCGCCATGCTTGCGTCTTGGTCGCCAGACAGAGTCTCCAGTTGAGAAATGAGATTTTCCAGCCCGAAGGCTTTCCCTGTGGCTTGTGTCGCACCCGCCTCGAGCATGACGTTGACCACGTGGATGTGGAAGTGGTAGTAGGTCGGTTGGTCTAGCATCGCAATTAGTACACATTCCGTCGACCCAGGCAAACCAGGGCAGCCGTAATGAACAACACTTACAATGAACGTATAGCTTGAGCTGGTCCTGATCCAATTCTGGGTACATCTTCACTGTTCCCTCAAGTAGCCTCTTCCTCAGATACAGTAACCAGGGGATATGCTTCTTCTTGAGATCACGCAAACTCCAGATATCTCGTCGCTGCACAAGAGCGAGCAGATGCAGCGAGCTCATCGTTTTTCTGTCCCAGTTGAGGTCAGGGAGCATCAGGAACCCATCGTCGGGGCCCTCACCCGCATCCCGGAGAATCACGTCCTCCTGCTCGGTCCGGCCTTCAAGGATGTTAAAGACCCAGTTCAGTCTACCTTCCTCCCGTTGAGCGCTCATATATGGCCGCACATGGTCACGGTAGATCTCTGGCGTCTCGGTCACCATGCGTAGTGCCTGATCCGAGTATTTTTTGATGTGCTTTTCCGTACAAGGCCAGATGAGATTTAGTTTGAGGTCGTGAAACGGCTGTTCGTCCCGGCCTGCGCCTGAGGACGCCAAGTACCACCGGTATATGTCATTGTCGCCGAGATTGTTTACTCTGCTGATTGTAGCGTGGAATGCCTTGAGGACTTCGAGGGATTCGGTTGCGAATGCTGCTCGTTCTGCAATCAGGATGCCTTGCTTGCCGTCAATTGCCCCGAGTATGGCAATACGACGGCCATTTTGATCTATACAGTTTCATAAATCAGTTATGTGCTGTCAATTCAGTATACGGCGCGAAGCGTATCAGGGACACTGCTTTGTGAATCTAAATCTCGGGCGGGGATGATTACCTTGCTTCAGAAGTCTGTCGACTTCAAACTTGGGAATTAATGCCTCAGGGGCAATCTTCTCCCCGCTGCCGAGGATCTGCATTGTGACTTCGAAGGAGGAACTTGATGATAAGAAGAATGATGGCAGCAGTTGGGAATTTCAAATGTTATCTTTACCCCAAAACGTTTGGGCAGAACCTACACTTATCGGGCGGTCAAGAGCTTATCTTATCAAACGAAGACAGGTACCAATGAATCGCAAAATTTCTATATAAAAAAATGCTGTAGAAAGAGCATTGAAGAGTCTTGATGACTGTATCCCTAGTAGATACCGAACTCTCTGCAATCGCATCACTCCAGCGTGGCACGGCTTGAAACACCTCATTGCAGCGGTGTAGTCTCGTTGCCGGGCTGCAGTTTCTACTCCATTGCATCCATAACAGGGGAGTAGAAATCAACACAAAAGATGGCGGCTTATTTTCTAGGGCAACATTTCGCACGACTCGGTACTGGAGTCTGGCACCCATCCGCTAACCCGAGTTGAAAAGAACTCGAACTAGCAGTTGGGTGTTACTTCGAACGATGTTGCTTAGATAGCTCATCGGACTTGCAACTGAGCGGCCAGCGCCTCAAGAACAGGTCGCTCAGGCAGCTCGGCCTGCATCCCAGGCGCGGATGGTGGTGATGAGTCATTGGTGCAGCTCAGATGGCACCCACCGAGGGTTCAAGTGGAACTTGTCTTTGCGTCGCTGGGTTGCGTATGTAACTAGATTGAAAGTTAGCCACGAATCTAATCAACGGTTGTCTCGCATACAGCTTCAGCCATCTTCAACCATTCTTCGACACCCTTAACGAAAGCATCATCGGCCGCCGGTACCTCTTCATGGCCCCAGACCATGAAATCGCCAAAAGTAGCCTGCTTTTCTAGAACTTTGATCGGCTCTTCTTGCTCGATCTGGATATTCTCGGCCTCATGGCCAGTGTCCCTTCTCTTAGACGGTAGGACACGCTCAGTAGGCTTAACAACTATTCCTGTAGGGCCAGGTTAAATATCGTACTAGCGATGGTCAGAAGAGGCAGCTCGTACCTTGGTAGCCTTCCGGGATTGCAACACGTCGGCCTCGAAGCCTGCGTCCTCGGAAGTAAGCAGTCTGCAGGCTTTCATCTAGGTGAATGTTAGCAGATAGACAAAGACCCAGGGAAAATTGACTCTGTGTTCTAACACAATGCTTACCTTTCTGATCTGGTACAGGGTTCCAGTAACGCTCTAGCGTCTCAACAGACCCATCATGGTGGATTCTACAGGGGAGAATATTGGGGGTGCAATTCTCCATAGACTTCTCACTATCGGCTGCAGAAGACTGAGATCCTTGGATGGCGAACATTTCTCGACCAGCTGACGGAAGACTTGTCGAGTACTCTGTGAAGGTTCCACGCCAAATGAGAAGAGTAGTAAAAATTAGTTAGCGCTTGTTCAATGCCTGTACCTCTAGAACAGATGTTTTGCTGTAGCAGTGTGGTTGTTCTTCGGAACAAGCTGACACGACGCGTTGCCCGCGTTAAGTGGATAGGAAATGCGCCATCCCAAAACGGTCAAATGACTGCAGATTCAATGTAGTATAGACACATCGGCAATACGTAACGATGCTGGATTAAAGATGGAAATTAGAATGACAGCGATATACACTGAATTGCAATAAGAAATAGAAAAAATCGTTCCCTGAGTTATCTATTGGAAGCTGGTCCTTCAAAAATAATGGATGATGCGATATGTACACAGGAGACAGAAGTCTAGGGGTATATAAGGTCTCCAACTGCTGCTATGAGGTTCCATTACCTCTTACGAGGCTTCTTCTTCTTCTTCTTCTTCTTCTTCTGGTCCTCACCATTTTCTTTCTTGTCGGCGACGACGCGAATTGGCCACTTTTTCAGATGCTCCCGCTCGAATGCCTCTTTATCCCGTCTATACAGAAGCATCGTAGCCTTGGCATCTTCGACACTAGAGTGCGCCCCGTCCTGGATATTCAAGCCTAGGAACTCCGACGCCAGCACTTTCAGGCGTGGAGAGCCGCCACCAGCAATCTTTCGGTAAGGAGGATGCTTGCTTGTGTCTCTGATGTCGCGCTTGGGATGGCCCAGGAGAAGAGCATCTAAGTCATTGCTCACAGCATGTCCAACAAGTATTCGCCCGTCAAGAATCTCTGCAACGTCCTTCTGGACTTGTTCAAGGGATCGAGCCTCTGCCATGTGCTTTGGAGCAATGCCGCTCACATGCGTCCGCCAATCTGTAACCATCTCTTTGGGCCTGACGTACGAATCGTATACTTGTTCGCCGTTGAAGTTGACAATACTGACACGCGCGAGGGCAGAATCGTTATCGGGGTTGGGACCGACTCCCACCATTTCGCAGTCCATAGCGACATATTTACCTATTTCTGCGCTAAAGTAGAGATGTTAGATGACAGAGATAGTATATATGGGATAGAATTACTAACGTAGGTGAACGGCCCTCGTTAACTTTTGCTGTCTTGGACGCAGTCCGTGTGCTCTCGGAGATCGTAGCCGTAGAGCTTTTGCGGGAGATAGTTTTCACCACTGATTCTTGTGCACTCCTGTCCCCTCCATTCTCTTCTCCTTCGGACATTCTTCTCTTCTTTATTGAAGACTTCTTGCGTTCTATTATTGCTGTTTTCTGCTTCTTGATTGCAACATTGTGAGTCTCGCGGTCCGATGTCTTGCGTTTCTTAGAGGCCGAGGAAGCGCTTTCTTTTTTCAGCGTCTCGTGAAGTTTCTTCCAATTACTGGAAAGATTATTGACGTCCATGCCAAAGGTATGTGCGATACTAAAGCATCATGATGGTCCGAGTGAAAGAGAAGGTGGTGTTCAGAAGGGTAGGGTTGTAGCATTCCGTATCTTTCTCCAAAAAATCGGTGATTAGATAGAAGCGCTAAAAATTTGGCCAACCTTAGGCCCCACTCAGGCATCCATAGTCTCGAACACTGCATAATGCGCTCCATATCTATGGCTTTATAGAGCCGTATCAGATCTATCTAAGCATTAGGGGCACAGTAAGTTGTGCATATTCAGTGACTGAGTCAATTTGCAAGATTGAGAATGTGGGATGATATTCTATATTGCAAAGCAAGTTCATAGCAACACGCTTTTGTGAAGTGCGAAAAAAAGAAAATCCAATTATCAAATCTCCAATCCTGGGATTTTGAAATCCTTGTATGTCCACTTCTCTGTCAGCTTCCTCTTCGCCTTCTTGGCCTGTGTCACCGGTTTGCGAGATTCCAGCTTTCCCTGTACTATTAATGTGCGGAAGCGGTCATCTAGTAGATTTCCTTCCGGCTTCAGTAGACGTAATGAGTCTTGAAGTTCGTCCGGGAGTACAACTTCCAACGGTTTCTCGGGCACACTATTACCAAGTCAGTATGTGTAAGATCCGAAATCAAGATTAAGAAAAACATACCGGGTTTTGCCCAATGGCCTACGCCGCAAGGCGACATCATCTCCCTCTTCGGAAGAATCATCTTCAGACTCCTGGCTGCGTTCGAGTTGTCTCTGCTGCACCTGTTCCGCGAGAGCCTTCGCTTGCTCAAGCTGCTCTTCCTTCTGTTTCATCTTGGCTTCCCATCTAGCTTTTCTCTCGGCCTCCTTGCGCCTCTTAATCTTATTTCTCTCTGCCTTCGTCTTCCGCGCTGGACGCTTCTTGTTCAGCCACTCTGGTTTCTCATATTCACTTTCAAATCCCTCCCAGGCACTCTCATCGTCAGATTTGACTTCGCCGTCATCATTTTGCGCCTCGGCAATAAGGCGCTGCCTCTCTTGTTCCTTCCGCTCTTCTTCCAAGCGCTTCTTCTCAGCCTCTACGGCTTCTTGTCCCTTCTCTTGTAGAAGACGATCCCAATCCTCAAATGATGGGTTGTAACTGATGCCAGCATCTGGTGTACGAACAGACGGGATTGGCTTTCCATTCGCGGCAAGTGAAATTGGAGGTTTCTTGAGCGTCGGAGGTGCAACTTTGGGCTTGGGCTTCTCGAGGTAGTCAAACTGAGGGTCTTCAACAGGTGTTGGATCTTCAGCATCTGCCCAAGGATCGTAAGGCTCGCTTTCTTCCGCCTTCTGAGTAGGATTCGCTTCCTTGGCCACCTGCTTCAAGCGCAGCCATTCCTTGCGGGTGACCCAATCGCTCTTGTGCCTCTTGGATTTCGGCTCAATCACACCGTCTGTGACTTTCGAGTTCAAACGTTTGCGGGTATCAACTGCAGGAATTGCAGAACGCTGGGCTAGGATCTCATCGGCCTTCAGAGGCTTGTGCTGTTTCAAGTATGCATTTCTGATCTCGGCGGAGCCCTTCTTATCGATGACGAACAATTCTTCTGAAGGCTTTTCTGCTAGAACACCACTGTACAGAAGGAGTTATGTCAGCATATAGGATCGGAAAAGGCTTTCTAGATAAGAGTCCATTCAAGGCCACATACCCTTTGATTTCTTCATCTTTCAGAAGGCGAAGACCTTCCTGGACTTCTGTAACGTCCACATTTTTTCTCCACGCCTTCTTGCCCTTACGGGAAGGTTGCTTGAATTGACTTGGAGCTTCAACCGTGGCCGACATTATGAATCCCTTTTCAGTCAGATTCAAATTGTCAATTTGTAGTTTTGTGTCTTTTTTGTCGCTGCGATAACGATCTGAAGAAATCCCAAAAATCTGGGACCCGCTTACCTAATGTGGTATCGCGGGGCGACGCTAGGGCGGCTGCCGCGCTAATGTTCCTTCGCGGCGTAAGTAGTGTGGCCGCTCAAGTCAAAGACCTTCCTGCTTGTATCTTGCTTTCTGACCCACGTCGATTCTCCATCGACTCTGGCCAGTGCAGTTTCAGCTACTGCATCAGAGGAATCTGAAGGTTATTTAATTTGTATATCAGCACCCGAATTATTGGTTGGAAGTCGTTCGCGCTGAGCGACCACATTCGCCATGCCCGTCGTCAAAGGAGGAGTCTGGTAAGTCTATCTGCGCTTTCGATTCTGAGGACTTCAGCATAGCTAATGGGTGATTAGGACCAATATTGAGGATGAAGTTCTCCGGGCGGCCGTATGTCTTGCTTTCTGCTACACCTGGAGGACAACTGATCGAGTTTGTGAGCTGACACGTCTTTCTTTCGTCTAGGTATCCAAGTACGGCCTGAACCAATGGGCGCGAGTCTCGTCGCTCCTTGCGAGGAAGACCCCTAAACAATGCAAAGCACGATGGGTAGAGTGGTTGGACCCTGGCATCCGCAAGGTTGAATGGTCGAGGGAAGAAGACGAGAAGCTGCTGCATCTGGCAAAGTTGATGCCAACACAGTGGCGTACAATCGCCCCTATTGTCGGAAGGACAGCAACACAATGTCTTGAACGCTATCAGAAACTGCTAGATGAAGCCGAAGCTCGGGAAAACGATGACCTGGGCTTGGGAGGTCCCGCCGGCGGCGAAGCGGCTGCGCCTAGTGCGGATGATGTGAGACGGTTACGGTATGAGGCCACACCGTTTGAGAAACTGTTCGCTTTGCTGACGTTTTTGAAGACCCGGTGAATTAGATCCCGATCCGGAATCGAAACCTGCTCGCCCCGACACGATCGACCTCGACGAAGACGAGAAGGAAATGCTGAGTGAAGCTCGGGCTCGTTTGGCGAACACTCAAGGAAAGAAGGCGAAGCGCAAGGCTAGAGAGCGGCAACTCGAAGAGTCGCGCAGACTGGCTGTCCTGCAGAAACGTCGCGAACTCAAAAACGCTGGCATCAATATCAAGGTTGTTACCCGCAAGAAGGGGGAAATGGACTATAACGCAGACATCCCATTCGAGAAGCCAGCAGCACCTGGATTTTACGATACCATGGAAGAGGAAGCTCGAAACGAAAGACAGCGGGAAATGTTCGATCCTCGAAAACAACAACTTGCGAACAAGAGAAAAGGAGATCAGGAAGAAGACGCGGACAGGAAGAAGAGAAAGAACGACAAAAATGGTAGCTCCGCTTTCGCTGCTGCCGCAAGGGCCGGCCAGATGCAGAAGATTCGCGAGGCTGAGCAGAGCAGTAAGAGGCGTGCGCTTACCCTGCCAAGTCCTCAAGTGAGCGAAAGCGAAATGGAGGATATCATCAAAATGGGCATGGCCGGAGACAGGGCCAGTAAGATGTCTGGCGACGAAGAAACAACTCGAGGTTTGATCGGTAACTACACTTCTATCGTCGGAGGGACGCCGATTAGGACACCTCGAGCTCCGCCAGAGGAGGATCATATCGCCAACGAGATCCGAAATATCAGAGCCCTTACTGAAACGCAATCATCTTTGTTGGGTGGTGAGAATACGCCTCTGCACGAAGGGGGCTCTTCTACTGGTTTTGATGGCATCGCTCCTCGGCGACAACAGATCGTTACGCCAAATCCAATGGCCACTCCTTTCCGACAAGCCAATGGTTTGGGGGCGACTCCATTGCATGGTGGCATCGGGCCAGGGGCAACCCCACTCAGGACTCCTAGAGATCAGTTCGCGCTCAATCAGATGGAAGGCGGACAGTTGATTGGCACCACACCGAGAGATATCAGATTGCACCAGAAAGCCGTTAGTCAAGGGATTCGTAGCAAGTTGGCGTCGCTCCCAAAACCTAAGGAAACCGAATGGGAACTCGAGGAACTTCCCTCGGAAACCGCAGAGCCAACTGCTGCGGCGGAGATATCTGAAGAGGATGCTGCGGAGCGTGATCGGAAAGAGAGAGAGGCACGGGAGAGAGCTGCCCAGGCTGAATTGAAACGCCAGACCCAAGTCTATCAGCGGGGACTGCCACGCCCGAGTGTTCTCAATATAGATGCTCTGATGGAGCGTGCCTCACATATTACCGATCCTATCAATGGCATGATTGCTAAGGAAGCAGCTCTGTTGATAGCCAATGATGCTCAGAAATTCCGACTTCCCAATGGCAAGGTTGAAGGCAAGGCACGGAAACTGGAGCGACTTGATGACGAGCTCATCGGAGCAGCGCGCGCAGCCATCGCAGCGGAAGTTGCTTCGTCTGACCGACAACAGGAATGGCTGCAAGGCTTTGATGATCGTTGGTCGTCGACGCATGCCAACTCCCTCCCAGGGCTCGCCAACTACGCCGACGATGGTGAAGAGGAGGATCAGTACCGACAAGAGCAGCGAATGATTGACGCTTTCGACAATGTGCAGGCTTCCCTGCTAGCTACGGCAGAGCGAGGAAACAAGCTTGAGAAGAAGCTCGCGCTACACTACGGTGGCTATCAAAACCGCGCGAAGATCCTTCGAACCAAGATTGTCGAGGCCAGCTCTGCTCTAGAAAACTCGAAGGATGAGTTGAATGCTTTCCAGACTCTACAAATTTCCGAGGAATCGGCTATCTCGCGGAGGCTCCAGAAGCTCCGTGACGACGTTGCTTTCGTTCTGAAGAGAGAGCGGGAGGCTCAAGAAACGTACAGGATTAGAAAGGAGGAGCTGGATGAACTTGTTGCTGGGACAGAGGCAGTTGTCAATGGGTGGCACTGAAGGGAAGGCATAGGGGACGATGATACCTAGGATGTAAACTACTTCACTATTCTGATTGTCTTACTATTAGAAAGCTCATAATTCACGGTAGTAAGAAGTATTTGTGGATCCTCTTCCTTCATATATGAATGTATAAGATCCAAATCCTGACAAATCCTGAATCCTAGTCAGTGATGAACAGATTGTGCACTGTAGTTACTCCTCCAACTTGTGAGGTTGCCAAAAGCGGACAGCAAAAAGGCTGGTTCAAAGGCGGTCTCCCGGGCTGCTTCACAGAACTAAACCTTCATCAACTCCTGCGGAAGAATCAGATATTTCATCGTGCACTTCGTTCAAACCAGGTTTTCTATCACAGAGACATCTCCAAACTGTCGTGATTTGGGTCTGAATCACCATGGGAGTTCGAGATTCTCATGGGGAGGCCACTGGGACGCCTGACCCTGTCGAGAAGGGCTTTGCCACCCTCACCACCATCCGGTAAGTTGACAAACTGCTGTTGGATACTCTAGAAAAATTATTATTAGAGTCTCCTATATCACTTTTATCGGTCGCATAGACTAATTATGGCGATAGAATCGGTGTCAAGGCGATGGTACACAAGGTCAGTTGGTCCTCCATTGCTTCCAGCATCATTCGATATTTTATCACGTGACATCATTGAACGGGAGTGAAGGTGGTTGCTGATATTGGTTTGCTATAGGATGGCGAGTTGAGAAAGGCAGAAATCCTGTCGATTAGGCAGCGTAAAGATGGTCCTAGCTTCTAGTGCGTTTCCAACCCTGAGCTATTCTGGTCATATCGGGGTTCCTCATGCTGACGATATATACAGTGTTCACTATGTTGATTTCAACAAACGTCTAGATGGTGAGTACCTTTCGGTCCTGGTGCATCGGAAAGTGGACAATCTGACATATGCAATTAGAATGGATTGACGCTTCTCGACTGGACCTATCTCAGGAAGTTGAGTGGCCTCAGCCGGAAAAGCCAGAGAAGAAGAAGACCGGTGCTGGCAACAAAGCGCCGAGCAAAAATGTGCAGAAACGTGCGAGAGCCGACAGTCGTGATGTCTCGGCAACACCAGATCTTCTCACAGGCAAGAATGTGAATGTTGGCAAGGTGCAACGTCCATCTAAGGCAGGTGGCAAAGAGAATCGTGACGGAACTCCTCTCAATATGCCTATCATCACTTCAGAGGCCATCTCAACAGACGGAACCCCTAAGGCTGAGTCTGACGACGTCGACATGGTTGACAGCTTCATGGAGGGCAAAACCATCAAAGAAGAGGAGAGGGCGTTAGGACTCATGTCGCGCGAAGAAGAGATCGAACGACTGCGAACGAGCGGTAGTATGACACAGAACCCAACCGAAATCCATCGCGTGCGGAATTTGAATCGTCTTCAAATGGGCAAATACGACATTGAGCCCTGGTACTTCTCGCCGTATCCCGCCTCCTTCTCTGACGTCGATATCGTCTATATCGATGAGTTCTGTCTAAGCTATTTCGACGACAAACGTGCCTTTGAACGCCACCGTACCAAGTGCACACTTGTACATCCTCCTGGCAACGAGATATACCGCGATGACTACATCTCCTTTTTCGAAGTCGATGGCCGCCGTCAGCGAACCTGGTGCCGTAACCTTTGTCTGCTGAGCAAACTCTTCCTTGATCACAAGACCCTATACTACGATGTCGACCCTTTCCTCTTCTACTGTATGTGCACAAGAGACGAGACAGGCTGCCATCTTGTGGGCTACTTCTCCAAGGAGAAGGATTCCGCAGAGGGCTACAATTTGGCTTGTATCTTGACACTACCTCAGTACCAACGGCGTGGGTTCGGTCGGCTGCTTATCTCCTTTAGCTATGAGCTCAGCAAACGCGAGGGGAAGCTCGGCTCTCCCGAGAAGCCGCTCAGTGACCTTGGTCTACTGGGTTACCGTCAATACTGGCGAGAAACCCTCGTCGAGATACTTATGGAGCCTGGACGAGAAGCCATCAGTGAGAATGAGCTCGCTCTATTAACTTCGATGACTGAGAAAGACGTTCATGAGACTCTGGTCGTCCTGAACATGCTCCGGTACTATGTATGCGTCTCCCCACCCCCCTCCCCCCCCTCCACCGAAAAGTTAAAACAGTTAACTGACTACCTCATAGAAAGGAAACTGGGTCATCGTTCTCACCGACTACGTGGTTGAACAGCACAAGAAGCGCCTTGAAAAAGAGAAGCTCAAGGGAGCTCGCAAAATCGACCCAGCACGCCTTCAGTGGAAACCTCCCGTGTTCACCGCGTCAAGCCGGACATGGAACTGGTGAGGATCCTATTTGTCTCAAGAAATCTTTCCTTTCTATTGTGTCTTTTCAGCAACGGTGTTTGGGTCTACTAGGGTGACATTGGGCTGGCGTTCGGGGTCCCGTGGAGAAAAGATGTTCCCTTCAAGCGATTTGTGTAATATATCCCCTTCCAACGGCATAGGTGATGGGAGTATGTCTGAATATCAATTCTGTCAAATATTTTCAAAACATCTAGAGGATGATGATCTTGATTCTGTCCGCTGCCATCCCTAGTTCGTCAACAGAAGTAGATATACTTGATCTCTGGCTTCTGAGTGAACACATACAACACAAAGAACTACTGCTGTCTCTCAGTAAGTCCAGAGAAACAGACATATAGCTGAACTGATTATGTTGGTATTCATCTATGTTTCCTGGAAATGCTGCTGATCGAACAAAGCAATCATATGGTTAAGTTGAGCACAAAGCTACATAGCAGAACTTAGATACAGCACTGGCTGCGTGTTTGATTCATCTTGCATTGATTCCGGCACTGGAAATAATACGTGGAGCTGTCTTTTGCCTTTTCTGAATTACCAGGAAGACTTTGAAGAATAAAGTAATAGAACAGCTGCATGGAATGATACATATTAAGTAGCACGAAGATCGATTGAGCATTGAGGATGAAATGATGTCGGTGTATGAGGAAGAGAACGTTATGTGTGATGGTTCTCAACAAGAGTCTGTTACTTCAAATCGAGTACTGATGAGGTAGAAGCTGAGGATAATGTACGATGCAAAAGGACACTGAGAAGAGTACTAGAAGTTCAAGGCAAACCCAGACCGTTTCGATATCCCACGTGCGTTGCTCATCAGATGCCGAAAGAAACCGCTGAATGAAGACCCGAAACCCGAGAATTGCCACGGCAGAGCTAACAGACGAGGCGCATCTCTCACATTAATAAGCTCAACCAGCTTAGTGAGATCCGCTAAGTGTACGCGGTGTCCACGCTGTATTCCGCGGTGGGTGCCGGGGCGAAGAGCCGCTGCTGCTGTTCTGCTGAGCGGTGGATGTCTTCTTGGTATTAGAGTTTCCAGGTCCTTCCCGGACTTTTGTATTCTTCCGTGGCTTGAAAGTCGACGGCCCGCGCTGTCGAGGATTATGACTTCCTGCTTTCTTTGGAAGAGTTACAGTTTTCGCGGCGATAGCGCCGGGAAAGCGGATGAACACCCGAAAATTGCCAGATGGATCTCTGTCACTGAGGCCCAAAACATAAGGCTCGATGCTATGAATTTGCATCGGCTTGAGACTCTTGAACCGTAATCGGGATTGCGATGGTGCTGGAGCGGCATGCCAAGCTGCTGGAGGTGCAGCGTTGGGAACTCGAACAACAGGTAAAGAACCTGCTTCGCGATCCTCGAAAATCTCCTCGGTCTCTTCGACTTGCTTGGCGCTGGCTATTCCGTCGCCAACTTGAATTACATTCTCAGCAAGATGGGGGAGAGATACAGACACTGCGGCAATATGCAGCTGGACATCGAGAGGTTCTTTTGATGCTGAAGTGACTGCCAAAGCATTCTTCTTCTCATACACAGTCTTCTTGCCGAAAAGACAATTGATCTTCTCCTGCCAGGAGGTTGCGGTTGACACGGGTTGAGCTTGAGCTGGGACGCGAGGAGGAGCGGCAACCATAGAAGCAAACGTAGGAGGCGGCGGCGGCGCAACGATTTTTGGGGGAAGTTTGACAATGGGCTTAGGGGCGGGAAGGTGGACCAAAGGTCGGGTAGCATCACCCATATATACTGGATGACTCGACAATTCCTCTGGGGGTGGTGGAGATGGGCTTCGGAAATGCTCATCTTCCTCAAAGGCCGGCCGTTTATATTGCTCTGTTGCCTGGGGGAAGAATCGAGAACTGCGAACCGGCACACTACTCAGTGGACGAGTATGAGTATCACCGAAGGGTAGAGTCGCGACAGGATGATCGAAACCAGGCAGATGGTTAGAGATCGAACTTGGGGTGTCGGTTGGTCTATGAATACCGACAACCTGCCTCTGTCCACTCTGGTCGCCAGTGCGGACCTGTCGCCATGTTTCATTGAATGTAACATGCAAAGGCTGGCTATCACGCACTGTATTCATCTCATTTAGGAGTTTCTCATTCTCATCAGCTTCACGTTTGGCAGCAACCGTGTGAAAATTATTCCAAGCCGTAGTCCCGGTAACACGCGATTCCTGTGGCCAATGAGACTGGTGTACACTTGGAGGCCCGATCGGCCCTGGTCGGGAAATCGACGTCATAGAGTCATACGGCGCATGACGAACATCGGTAGGAGGCAAAGGAGAGATTGATGTAGGCTCTTGTGGAGGTCGAGAGGGAGCAGAAAACGGTTGTGGGCCAGAAGAGATTGGAGGTTGGTCGAGGCCGAGAGGACCACGAAGGGAGATGTCTCTCGGTGGAAATCCCCCCAGGGTTTGGTCAAATATGCCATTACCGAGGGTCTTATCGTTGCTGAGAGGCTTCCAGGGATTCGCAATAGAAGAAGAGGTGGCACCAAGTTTAGTATTCGAAGACCAAGGCGAATATGAGCTCGAAGAACTAAGATTACTCTTCCATTGGGAACTTGACTCTTCGATTGTTGATTCGGGCAATTTCTCAGGAAGCCGTGACTGCTGGAAATCGCTAGGCTCCTGAGGTCCTGTGGTAGCCTCGAGTTTAGGATCGCGAGCTGGCGAAGTAGGACGTCGAGCATTGACTGTGGGAGCCGACCGTTCAGCAGCTCTCTCTTTTTCATTCGCGGCGACGAGCTTTTTGACGGCGTCGGGATGATGGACTTTCATCATCCCGTATTGCTTTGGTTCACCAGTTGGTTCCGGTACCGGGGGTTTAGGAGGGGATTGCAATGCTTGCGTGACGGCCAGGGATGTCTTGGCTTCAGCTTTATCGCCTTCCAGAGACTCCTTGTGTTTGGGTTTTGGTTTCTCAGGCGGGGGACCCAGTGCCTCCAGCTTCTGTCGAATTCTTTCACGTTTTGCAGCTTCCTCTTTCTCTTCTTGCTCTAACCTGCGCTGCCGAGCTTCAAGTCGCTTTTCCTTCATAATACGTTCCTGCATCGCGACAGGGTCTTCCTGCGGAGCTTGCGCTGGAGCATCCTGAGCTTCTGGAGCCGGAGGCACTGATGGCTGAGGCGCAGCTCGAGGTGCGTTTGCGACAGTGTCGTGCGGGCCCGCAGCTGCACGTGGAGGCCATGTTGAACCTGGTGGATGGCGGGCAGAGGAAGTCTCATGCGTAGATGCGTCCTTCGGATGCACCAACTCTTTGTTCTGAAGGGACGGGTCTGTGATTCCATTGACCTGCGAGCCTCTCCTTGCTTCAAACGTTCTCTGCGGCCCATCAGGGCGACCGATCGACATCCGACGTCCAAAGCCTCCACTCCCTCCGCTGACATTGGATGAAGTTCGCCGACGGGTCCAATGCCCCGCATCTTGGCCACTTGACCGATGAGTTTGAAATGCTGGAGAAGGCTCCGCAGGTCCTGCCTGCTCACCTGGTGTCGGCCGCTGCAAAAGAGAAGAAGGGCGGAAGCCTTGCTGCTCAGCACGCCACGGTGCTTTCCTAACCTCTGGTACAGGCTCATAGCGACCGGATCTAGAGTTGTACAATTCCCGAGTTGCTCCAGAGTGCGTGTCCTTCCACGATCGATTGAAGTCATCCGCCGCAATCTCCTTTGGATGGACAATTCCGGTAGATGGTTCGCTAAGTTGGTGTTCTTTGACAGAAACACGGCCGGGAGGTTGAACTTGAACAGGTGGCATAACCGGCGATACCTTTTCAACTGGCGGCAGTGGGGCCCAAGGTGATTTAGATGGAGGAGCTGGACTTGTGGACGACAACGACGCCCTGTCATTTGGTCCTTTCGACAAGATGGTTGCGCTCTTCGCCTGCCTTTCCGCATTTGCGCCAAGCCTGAGAACGGTAGGATTGGGTCCGATAGTGGTTGTAGGCTTCGTGACGATTTTGGTCACCTCTTTAATGGCAGGGACTTGTTCCGGTGCAGGAGCATCGACCTTCGCTTCGGTCGCCGTCTTAGTGTCTTGGCCGGAAGTTTGTACTGCCTCCGTATGAGTAGTAAGGCTCGTCTTGGTGCCGTCAGTCCATTCGATCGTCTCAGGAGCCCAGTCGTCTTCGTCGTCATCGATATCGGCCCATTTCGCCTCGGTCCCACCACCGTCTTCTTGAATGCGAGAAGTCATATGGATTCCGTATTGCTGCTTCAGTTCTTCATCTGTCAAATGCTTCGGTGGCGTAGGTTGCACAGCTTTAAAACTCCCATGTTAGAGGGGGATTGTTCTCCAGAGAAAGGACAGGCAGTGTCTTACGTCTATTCTTGTTCCAGACCTGATTTGGATCAGGTCCACCCCCAGCTGCCTTGCCTGCACCCGGTCCCGACTTTGAGAGTGAGTCACGAAGGCTGCTGGTTGTCTTGGCCACCAAGCGCGGGCGAGAAGTCTGTAATGGCCCGCCCAACGGTGTGGTCAAAGATGAGGGGGCTACGTCAAGTTAGTAAATAATTCCTCGAACAAAGTTTAGGTTGATCTATACCTTTGTCAGACACCTTAGCTGCAGCAACCGCTCCCGGAGCTTTGGGTACGGAAAATTTGGCGAAAGAAACTGGTTTGAATGTTGTCGGCTTCTTCGAGCCCACGCGCTTACCGTCTGTTCGACTGGCATCCGACTCCGAGCCACCCTGGGAAGCCGTATCTTCTCCGGCATCCGACACGGAGGCTACCCCGTTCATTTCGAGAGCTCGCGTGGCGACTGGCCCGGGCCCTTGCTTTGAGATATCCTTTTCCTGTACCTCATTCAGCAGCTCATTCACTTTCATATTGGTCCGTGTAGAGACTCACTGTCGACGGTCGTTCAGAATCGTTTTCTGTCTCATTCTTCGCGAGTGATGGATCGGAAGCACTGGGCTCTGGTTGGCTTTGTGGATCGTTCGTTTCCGTCGTGGTCTGTGTTGTTACGGTGGTGTGTTGAGTCTCCCCCACGTCCCCTCCAGCAGATATATTGTCTTTGGTGCTCGCAGGAACGTCGGAAGGCGAAGGCTCGCCGCCCGACAGGGTCTGATTTACCACATCGTGGCTGCTCTGCTCTGCCATAACAATTCCCGAGTCTGTGAGATCCGCAGGTTGCGACATCTGTTAGACACTCCTCTTGAAACTGTGAATGTTGGGATAGGCACGGCAGAATCCATGAACTCATAAAGAAGGCACGGAGGAAACGTTAGGAGATATACCTATTACCAGGTATCAAGGATCGCCACGTTTAGACTGCTAGCTGAATTGTTTGAGTTTGGGGGGAAAGCTCCAAACGACGAGACTAAGTGCGCGGTGGAAAGTGCCCAAATCCAAAGACTGGAAATAAAGGCTCCAAAGGAACGGGTGGGCGGAATAGATGCGATATAATAGTAAACGCCACTGCCCAAGAAATCCCAAATGGGAGGTCGCAATAGAGTTGTCTTTCTCAGGTTGATGACCGGGTGATGGCTGCAGTCATGGGTGACGGCTCATGTTGGAGGTGAGGTGGCTGTTTCGGGTTAGCGTGGGATGAAAATGAAGTAAAGAGTCAAAATCTTGTGGCTGGAGCCGCCAGGATACAACTACAAGATGAGTGTCACTGCAAGCGGATTATTATTCACTGTCGTTGATATCTTCAAAATTGAAAATGATCTTAAATATCTGGATCTTCAGTCCTTAAAGCTTTACATAAAGATCGTTGGAGAAACAAAAGGGTCGTGTTGGTACCGCCGACACTACAAATCCTACATCTACACCTCATCTACTACGCAAATGACCACTACATAGCGACTCATGTTCAACGGGGATTGGAAGAGAAAAAGTCGTTATCAAGGCCAGAGCAACTGGGCTGGAGGTATGCCTCGTTTACATTGCTTCCGTTCTAGGTTTGGTGGTATATACACAGATCCTCCACGAGCCACACAAAAGCGAGGCATTTAGTGAGGGTGGTTCTTGTGGTGGCCTGTGACTGTTAGCAACGCGAAGTATCTCCATAGTTGAAAGGATAACGTACGAAGGTGGAAGTAGTACTCCATGCTGTAGCCGATGAGAAGGATACCACCAATGGCGTGAGCAAGGGCTGGTGCAATTAATGATCAGCCACTGCCATGTACCAAACTCAAACTGTCTGGAACTACTCACGCGCAGCAGAAGGGTTCTTGCCAAAGTAACGAGCCTGGTAGCGTCCAATGAGGCCAGTGGGCTTAACCTCGGGAGCGGAACCGCGAGGGAGCCTGGCGTAGAAGTTCACAACGCGCTCCATGCGAGCGGCATCCTTAGCGGCGCCGATGGCCTTTGTAAAATGTCAGTCATTGCACAATAAGCAGAAGCGGCGTTTGTTTGCGATCGACGTTCAAGGTCGTGGTGAAAAGCCTTTACTGGAGAAGGAGGGCACTGAAGAACATGAAGAGTATCGAAGGGACGCCAAAAGGTGACTCACATTGGGAGAAGCGATCTAGAAAATAATTAGCATGTCTTCAGTGGAGGCGAGCGGATGCAATCTCTGGGTATTTGCTATTCTTCCTTACCTTGGGGGGAATCAAGGTCGAGAGACCTCGGCGGGCGATGTAGCTCATCTTGTCTGATTTTGAAACTGCGTCAATATTCCGGTACCGCTTCTGAATGACAATGGAAATATGAACACCATTCAGCAGTACTACTTACCTAAGTACAGGCGAGGGAACCGTACAATGGATGAAGACGAAGGTGTGAGTATGTGCCTGAGATCGCGGGTTGTCGGATGAGCGGTTCCTAACGTAGAGAGCCTCAAGAAGCGCTAACCGGATTTGGTTCTGCCGCAACCACCAGACCTCGCCGCATACCTCACTCAAGATATTGCTCTCCCGCTGTCGCCCGCTCACCTGAATCCAAGTCAGACAAATCCGCGACCATGTCCCTCTTCAGAGCAGGTAGCTCCGCCTGCTTTCGGGCAAGCAGAATCGCTGTGCCGATCAATGCGCGTTTCACCTCCACGCAAAACCGCTCTGGTGACCCCGGTGTCAAGACCAGCTCAGCAGACGCACCTGCTACACCCGTTACAGACAGCTCGTTGATTCGCAAGGAGACGCCATCCGAAGCAATGGCTCGTCATCAGCCCGATTATGAGGCCACAATTGACCATGCTACCTCGTAAGGGAAGCCTGGCTTATACCCGAGAACTCCACTGATCGCAATCCAGACAATTCTCCCCTGTGCCCAAGCGTGTCATGGACGGTAGCGAGCCTGGTGACACTGTGGCTGCTGCTGTTCTCTCCGGGGCTCCTACAGACCTACAAGCTCGAACTGTCAGGTACAAATTCAGATTTGCCTCCGTCACCCGCCGCTTTCTGACCACGCTACTAGGATTTACAAGCCCTCGAAGCCTGCAACGCAGTCCGGTACGTGGCACGGCCATCACTGGAGAATGGACTGGGACGTTCTGCAAAAGGGTCACCGTTGGGAGAACCCTTTGATGGGCTGGCAGTCTTCCGGCGATTACATGCAGGGTACTCACCTGAACTTCAAGTCCAAGGAAGATGCCATCTTGTTCGCGCAGAAGCAGGGATACGAGTACTTCGTCCAGGAACCCAACGAGCGCCGCTTCGTCCCTAAGGCTTATGCAAACAACTTCGTCCACGAACCAAAGAAGCTCAAGCACATCAGAACCAAGTGATTGGGTTATTCGAGTGTACCATGTATATAACTGCAAGCTTCTGGTCTTTGAATGGTTAATTCCATAGGTTAAATGGATCTTAGTGCGTTTTCAGGGGTCTTTTACGAATACACGGCGTACTGCTAGAAGACACTGCATTTTACAGATATGATGCTCTGCCGACACTTGGCGAACCGTGCTCCTTGCCTTTTCTTTTCCATTCTGAACTTCAACTTGCTGCCATTCTGAATCTGAGAGTCTTCTACGGAGGACACGTGTGAAGAATTGACAATCTCAATCCATTCGCTCCAAAAACTGAGGATGACTTGAGCAACCTTCAAGCACCTTAAGTCGGCCTGAATGATGGTCCGGTAGACCTATCCTGTGCCTGACAAGTCCGCGTGAAGAACTATGCGTAGTGATGCTCGTGATATTCTTGATATAATAACAACTATGAAGGCCAGACGGCTATGTATTCTAATGGAAAATCTAGAAGAGATTGTGGCCAAATCACTCAGCAAGTACTCTGTAGTTGTACCTGAAACCAGCTTAAGCTAATATCAGTAGAATGCATGCCTACGAGATAGATGGTCCAAGCTGAGTTGAACAAAGGTGGGCTGAACACTCCTATCGTATAATCAGATGCATAATCCCGCCTTGAGCTCTGGAAAAATTATCAACAGCGTAGTGTTTGAACTGCAATACACGACTATAACACGCATCGGATTCGAAGAAACAGACGACCTGTGAAGGAAGCGATTTAGGCCTAGTCGCTGCGGCCATCCCCGCCACCCCACCTAAAATTTATTATCTCGTTGAGATAAGATCTTGAAAAATTTAGATGCTCTCTGAGTAAATGTTTGATGCTCTAGCCTCTCCTCGAATTCAATCAGTCTCAATTTCAACTTGTCATCTTCTCCAACCACCTTCAGAATCCTACCATGTCCCCTTCTGCAACCGATACCCTAGAGGGCGTGGATCCCACCATCCTCACTCTTCGCAAAGTCCTCACTTCCGAATCGGAGCCGCTTGCTCGCCGATTCCGTGCCTTGTTCTCCTTGAAGCACCTTGCGTGCTTGCAGCCCCCTACCGAGAAGACGCTGCCCGCGATTCAGGCTATTGCTGCTGCATTTACTTCACCGTCCGCCTTGCTGAAACATGAACTTGCATACTGCTTGGGCCAGACCCGGAATCCAGAGTCGGTGCCATTCCTACAACAAGTCGCGAAGGACACGGAGCAAGATACGATGTGCCGTCATGAAGCCGCGGAGGCTCTGGGCGCTTTGGGTTACGAGGACAGCTTGGAGATCTTGAAGGCTCTTCGAGACAATCAGAATGAGCCCGATGTTATCAGAGAGACTTGCGATATTGCAGTGGAGAGGATTCTGTGGGAAAATTCAGAGGCAAGAAAAGCTGAGAAATTAAAAGCAAGGTATGAGGATTCCGTATTGATTCACCCTGTTTCCCTTTCTCTTTGCAAATTGCTTATGTATCATGTGGAACAATTCACAGTGACTTTACCTCGATCGATCCCGCTCCACCACTTCCAATGGCGGCCAGCGAACCTTCCATTCCCGAAATAGAGAAGACTTTACTCGACACAAGTCTACCATTGTTCCAGAGATACCGTGCGATGTTCGCCTTGCGCGACCTCGCTTCTCCTCCCGATCTTCCCACAGCGACTCGCGCTGTTGAGGCGCTGGCCAAGGGCCTCAAAGATCCGTCTGCACTGTTCCGCCATGAGATTGCGTTCGTCTTTGGTCAACTCTGCCACCCTGCGTCAATTCCAAGCCTCACTGAAGCGCTCAGTGACCAGAGCGAGGCCGGTATGGTGCGACACGAAGCGGCTGAGGCTTTGGGGAGCTTGGGCGACTGTGAGGGTGTGGAGGAGACGCTGAGGAAATTCTTGAACGACCCGGAGCAGGTGGTAAGAGACAGCGTCATTGTGGCTCTCGATATGGCGGAGTACGAAAAGAATGGTGAAGTCGAATATGCTTTGGTGCCGGATGCTGGCGTTGCTGCTGCTTGAACGATTCGGTGTCGAAGGTATATCTTTACAATATCGGCATTGCACTTGAGCCGTTGCTCCCATAGACGAACAATCATAATCTTGAATAGATACTTTTTCAATCTCCTAGTTGTTTGTGGTTTCCCTGCAGTAAGATAAATATCAGCATTGAGCCCGCAGATGCAATTGGAAGAATCGACGGTGGAGATTGCGTACTTGTAACCGCAAACACATGTGTAGAACACTGTACTTCCTTCATCTGCGCTGCGCAACTGCACAGTTGTGAAGTACATCTCCTTCCTCCCACATCTGGCACATGTATGTTGTGTCAGTGCTTCAGTTCGCTTATCTTCAGCTGTCAAGGTCTGAACTGCAGATCTCTTGGCTCTTAAAGTCGACGGGAAGGCATTCGGTTTCGACTCAGAGATGATCGTGTTGGGCACGGTATCTGAGGGCAAAGTTAGCGCAAGCGCTCGATCAAACCCTCACAAATGAGGGCAACACACCTTTATTCCGAGCGCCGCAAACATCGCAGACAAGGACCTTAGTCGGATCGCCAGTCGACTCTGGTAGGAGATTTCCACAGTCTGTGCAAAAAATTAAAGATCCAATGGCAGACATTATGCAAGACAAGTTTCAGTATCGGCAGATGCTCAAGATTGATCTTCAACCTAAGAGTATTGAGCGAGAGTCAAAGCAGGAGAAAGCACAGATACAATCAGAATAGAAAACTCCGAACTTTTTTTTCGAGCTGACGGGCGCTGAGAGATGCTGCCGCCCGGAAGATCCTGCAGCACGGACCACCTGCCTGTAGCCTGTACTAGCGCCGGGCGGTCAACAGCGGCAGCAAGAGAGCAGTAATTATTATTGTTAGTTGCTTAAGTATTGCGTCGCTGTATCAAGAGTATCCCAGGGAAGGATGACGGTATTGAGAGTTGACTTTCTTCGCTGATAGTCATGTCTCTGAGCAGGACATGCATTTCCTGTTTCTATCAGTCGCCTCTCCTTCCTAAGTCACTTATATGTTAAAAGTCAAACTGCCGCCATGGACCCAAACTGGAGTCCGGCTGTCCAGGTCGTCATCAATGGCCGTCCTCAAGCGCAGGGCCATGGCTCTGGAGGACTTTCGCAACGCCGGACCAGGCCATTGTCTGTTGATGAAGCTTTGCAGTACTCGCCTATGTCCAGCTCGCCGGTGTTCGGCTTAGGTATGGTTTCACGGATCTCTCACTTCAATGGTGAAAGTCAAACTCACTCGTGATACTCTTTAGACTGCATACTGCGCCCTGACGTTGGCCGACCTCCCACTACCACCTCTATCAACCATATCCTTCAGTCGGGTCGAACGGTATTGAATGAACTAAATGCTGAGATACAATCCGGGCATGATGAGTCGAGTCGGTTAGAGACATCTCGCGAATATCTACAGCAACTGCTTGACGGTGACCAGTTGACGGAATTGTAAGCAACATTGATCTATAACAACCATACGATACGCAGCAACTAAACCATTTCCAGCAAGTTCAAACTTCCCGCTGGTACTGCAGGCAAGAGTTCCCTGGCTAGCCCGCCCTCAGAGCCGGTATCCGGTCGGAACGAGCTTGGCCCGTTTGCAAAGATGATGTTGGATGCTACGGACATAGCATTTCGGTGTAAGTCTCAAACTATTGTATTCCGAAACAGCGCGCTCTTAGCTGATCCGTTACAGATCCTACTTCGACGGAAGTTAAGATTGAAAAGCCAATGAGGAAATCACCAGCGTGGAACGAGCAAGCGCATCGAGCGAATAATGCTACCCCGGCGTCTTACAGTCAATCGGCTTATCCGGCAAGCCAGTTGTCTGTAGTGATTCCAGTGAAGCCGATACATACTCTGAACGACCATGGTACTTCGAAGAAGAGAAGGCTCAATGACGATGTGACGGACCTCACTATGATTCGACTTAAGGATCAAAAAGAGGAGGCAGATGCTGCTCTTGTAAAGCTACAGGATCTGTTTCATGAGGTTTTCCAGGCAGAGGATCAAGCTGAGGCAGAAACAACTGCGGATGGATCGGCCGAACGACAAGATGCCGTATTTTCGGTTGCCCACTCCCTTGACGCAAATGGGCCTGTGCTCTCATCCGATGCTCACGGCCGTCTTCAGAAGGCCATGAAAAAGGTCGTTGGTTTTAACCGGCTTCAGGACATCCCATCGGAGTATTTGAACAGATTACGGAAACTTTGCGAGAGGCCAATCGTTGCCGCACAATCCCCGGATCTCAGGCTGGACGATCCGTCAAATGATTCTGAAACCCAAGAGTGGCTCCAGAAAGTTGATGATATGCTCAATGCTCTGCTCGCAGTGGGTACACTGTTGCAGACAATGTCTGGCTCGCGAACGGAAAGAGATCTCTGCCCGGAAGATCTGATCGAGGCTATTCCAAATGTATTCAATCAGATTTTCGATCACTGCGTCATTCCAGCAGTCGAGGCCCGCCCTGGAGGCAAAGAAGCCAGGTATTTCGAGTTCTTCTCTTCACAGAAGCGTGTTATTGGGGGTGTGATCCAGCAAAGTAAAAAAATTCTTGGCCTATTTGCCGACTTTCTCTCGCGCATTGATGTTTCTGAAGGGACAATCACCGCGACTGAGTTTTTCGCTGCAAAGCTAATTTTCGTGGAAAACGCGCATTCCGAAAAGGACTCTGCTGTCGGCTTTCAAAAGTATGAATCAGTTCGCCGCGGAGCAATGGATGTCCTGGCAAAGATTTTCTCCAGATATCCTGCTCAGCGCCCGTTCATTCTTGACGAGATTCTTGTTTCTCTGGAAAAGCTTCCGTCTACACGGCAGAGCGCCAGGCAATTCAAGCTCGCCGATGGTAAGAGTATTCAGCTTCTAACTGCTTTGGTCATGCAGCTTGTCCAGACCACTGCCCTTGACACTCCATCATCCAAAACACGAAAAGCGAAGCGTACGCTCTCAGCTGGCGATGATGACGAAGAGTCACAAGAAAATGAGGAAGACTCGGACGAAGATGACGACGAGGATCAAACAGATGCAACACTGGAGCGTCTCGCCACGAAAGTCAATCGTCTCTATGATAATGCGGTCCGCAGTGCGCAGTACATCGTCAAGTTCATAGTTCAACGTGCAATGACATCTACCAAGACTGGCGACCAACCCTTTCGGAACATTCTTGATATCTTCACCGAGGATTTGATTGGCGTCCTGGGCTCAACAGATTGGCCGGCGGCTGAACTGCTTCTTCGCATCATGGCGTCTCACATGGTTGGTATTGCAGATCTTGATAAGAGCCCTGCTACTGCGAAAAGCATGGCTCTGGAGCTTCTGGGCTGGATGGGATCCGCCATATCCGATCTAGTCGTGACCGCTCAGCACTTGCTTCCCTCAATGGAAGAGTCCGACAGTGATCTCAGTGACTATTTGAGACAGTTGTTTGAGGACTACTCCAACCATGCCTTACATCCTCAGGATCTAGTTGTGCCAGAAGGTCCGTATCGAATAGCTCTCGAGTACTTCCTTCAGGCTCAGTCATCGGACAACTGGCAGCTCTCCAGTGCTCGGGGTTATTACTTGGCACAGTGGGCAAAGACAGTCTGTTCTGTCTATTATAATTCCGAAGACAGGGACGATGTTCCTGACGGTGAAGCTACTGAGAGCCTCGTGGTTCTCTTGACGAAGTTGTTCTCCGAGCCGCTGTGGTTGGAAACTCATAGGTACGGACTGTATCAAATGGATATATTCGTCGCTGCAGAATGCTAACGCTGCTATTCCAGACACTTCGATAGGATATCAACCGCTCACGGGCGATTCGCATACATTTTGACCGTTTTAAACTCGAGCTTTTGCAAGGCTTTTGACACGATCCTGAAAGTCCTACTCAATTCGATTGCTAGCGATCAGGCAAAGGTTCGCAGTCGGAGCCTAAAAAGCGTGATCTACATGCTCGAAAAAGACCCGAGTCTTCTAGACAGAGACGCATCGGTCATGCGTGTTATCCTTCGATGTGCTGCGGATGCCTCGCCGATGGTTCGAGACTCGGCGCTCTCGCTGATCGCCAAATGCATTGGTCTCAAACCGAAGTTGGAAGAGGATGGGTGCAGGAGCATCCTGGCCTGCGCAGCCGATCCTACAGCCGGTGTGAGGAAGCGCTGCATTGGGCTGCTGAAAGACATTTATCTTAAGACGTCTCGCACCGAGTTGAAGCTGGCTATAGTGGATAGCTTTCTCCAACGGACAACAGATACAGAAGAAAGCGTAGCCACGTTGGCGCGTCAGACTTTCGAGGAGATTTGGCTTACCCCATTTCATGAGCTAATCGATTCATCACAGGATGGATCGAAGCTCAAGGTTGGTCTAGGGGAGCGGGTGACGTTGATTGTAAGCTTGGTGCAGCGCAGCGAGACCGCTCTCGAAACACTAGGGTTTTGTTTGAGAAAGATTCTATCGGACAATTCCAAGACGGCCTCATTGAACTTCAAGGTATGCAAAGCGATGGTTGCAACGATGTTCGAAAAATTAGTGGAGGATGAAAGCTCGGAGAAGGAGTTTCAGCAGGCTCTCCTTCAAACGATCACAGTATTTGCCAAGGCAAACGCGAAGCTATTCAGCCCTGATCAACTGGAGACTCTTCATCCTTACATCGGCAATCTCACCACTGCAGAGGATTTGTTCATTTTCAGATCTGTGGTGGTAATCTATCGCTGTGTCCTGCCGTACCTTTCGTCCGCTCACAACAGTCTTCTAAAAGAAGTGCAAAACGATCTTTTCAAAAGCGTGGCGAAACTTGCTCGTTCAGAGCTTAACGAGGTCATGGCCTGTCTGTGGACCATCAATGGCGTTTTGCGCAACACTGACAGACTCGTGAAACTGACCATATCGGTTCTGAAGCCGATTCAACATTACAAAAACGTCGATCTTGCAGATAATGCTAATTCGGCTATTGTGGCCAGAGCTAAGAGCTATATTCGAATTGCCGGTTGCGTCGGGCGGCATTGTGATCTCGAGAAGTACGAACCTCATTTCAAGAGCGCGTTTCCGTCTTGGAAAGGCGGATCGGTGGCTGGCTTGATGGTCGACTCTATTGTGCCTTTTACTCTCCCGAAACGGCCTCTGGAACTCAGGGTTATGGCGTTAGAGAGCGTGGGCTCTATATGCCAGTCCTGGCCAGCTCAGTTCAGCCGGGATGAGCCGAGGAAGATTCTTTCCATGGTCTTCAAAGAAGACAATGCAAGTCTTCAGAATATCGTCCTGAAATCCTTCGCGGAGTTTTTCGCCATGCACGAGGGCAAAGCAGAAAAATCAGTCGTGCCGTCTGCTGAAAAAGCGGACCAGGAGAGCTCTACCAGACTGGGTGGCTCCTTAAAAGCAAGTGACAACGACGGGGCTGCCGCTCTAATAGCTCAACACTTCCTACAGAGCATGCTTCGAGTCGCGCAATCTCGGCAGGACGCATATGCTCTCACTGCCATTGAATTAATTGCTAGCATTAACCGTCAAGGACTGGTTCATCCCAAAGAATGTGCAGGCGTGTTGGTTTCACTGGAGACATCCACCGTGCCCGCCATTGCCAAGGTTGCATTTGACACACACAAGATGCTGCATCAACAGTATGAATCGATGTTCGAAAGAGAATATATGAGGGCGGTTCAGGAGGCCTTCTATTACCAGCGCGATGTGGTCGGTGATTCTAGCGGCGCTTTGGCCCGACCTTACGTTGCAAAATTGGCACCACTTTTTGATATTATCAAGACCAGTAACAGTCGATATCAGAAGAAATTCCTGTCCAACCTGTGTTCGAAGGTAGACTTCGAATTGAAGAAGCTCGATAGCAGTGGGGACCCGCCAGAGCATCTCCTACTCGCACGATTTGTGTCTCAAAATCTGGCATTCTTCGATTATGGCCAGCTTGCTGAGCTGGTCTCAGCGGTTGGGTGCATGGAGCGCATTGTTTCCGCGACAGGAACAGTTGTAGCCCATTCGATTGAAACAGAGATTTTCCCGCCTAGGATGGAGGCACCGCTGGGAGAACTGTCATCCGAATCTGTGCCAGAAGGGCCAGTCAACCCAGAGCCTCTACCGCAGGTCAATCCGTCCGTGTTACGGCAACTGGCTACAGCAGCGGCATCTCTCTCAATGCTTTGGGAGGCTCGAACATACCTTCGCCGTCTGTATGGGATACACGCCCACGTTCGAGACAAGGAAGGCAAAGCTGCTGCCAAGGAGCTGAACAAGTCCGCCACCAAAGTCCAGGGAGTGACGGGCGACAAGTTTTGGGACGCCATATCTCGGAACATGGAAGCACTGAATAGCGAAGAGCAGATGATCAGAAAATGTCGTGAATTTGCCACTTTGCTTGCGATTGATGATGAGTTCAAGGTCGGTGAGGACGAGGACGCTGAAGGCGACAGCTTCGACGGTGTCGCTGACCTTGACGACACGGGGGCTGGTCCAGGGTCCGCCGGTGGGCAGCGACCTGGCAAACGGAAGAGTTCTGTTTCTAGTCAAAATCCCGCGAAGCGACCCCGGGGAAGAAAGCCTGGCTCTGGCAAGAAAAGAGCCAGCACAGAACCAGACGATGACATGGATTGGGGCTGAGGTCTCCAGTAGTAAGTTGGCCAGGCACGGTCAACGGTTGCATTTTTGGCTGTGCATCACATAGACGTCGCATACGGGGCGGCAAATGGCGTTTGGGGGACTTGCAACTGCTTTTCTATTTCATGAGATATCTTTTATCTACCTAGCTATTCTGTTATATTAAAATGACGGCGGGGAGGGGATTTGCTTCATTTCTTAACCTTATGGCTCTTTGTGTTATCTAGTCATTTTTGGCTGCCTGCACGCTAAGGCCAATGTTTACTGTATCCATTGCTGTGGCCAGGCACAAGGACGATTTGTTGAACATTCTTTATCAGTTAGCTGCAATATACCACAAACAAATAATCTGTGATTCAGCGATATGATACCTTGTTAATACTCTACCCAAGTTCTTTAGGAGTTTTAGCAATGCCAAGTTGTTGCCGAGATACCCACTGTCGCTATATTTACGCGGCCCCAGGAGGTTTAGTGCCGATTGTTGTTAGCGTGGCATGACGTAGCTGGGTCGCTACGTTCCTTTTTACTAGATATTATTCGAAAGTCTTTCTTCGCGGTCATCTTTTCCATCGTACCAGTCTTTCTTTTCTGTGTTCAATTCTTCGATTCTCTCTCTTGCTATCCGGTACTACTCTATTACGGGTGCAAGTGTCCAGCTTCCACTGATTCGACACCCTCGGATACAATAACCTAGCCGCACACCTCATCCCTATACGCCATGAGCACGGTGCTACTCCGAAGCCGCCCAAACACTGCGGCGCTCAGGAGGATCTGTCCTGTATCACATGGAGGTCGATTCCCGAAGCCTCCCTCCTCAATTGGCATTGCTTCATCTCGAGCTTTACACACAACCCGGCGGCGACCGGTCACCCAACAGCGTCTCTCAAATATCCTGCACAATGCGTCGTTATCAGTCCGATATGAGTCGACAGCAAAGGACCCAATGGTCAAAGCTGCCCGCAAATCCCCCGCCCTCAACATACTCGTGAAGACCTTCACATACTGTGGTTTTTTCATTGTCATGAGCGGTGTTGCGGTAGTCGCGTTCTTCATCTACGATGCGACCACATACCGAGAAGATCCTAGCTCTCAAGACATTCCTGTGTCTGAATTGGCACTTAACCCTCGACGCGGGGGGCCGAAGAACCTGCCTATAGCGGAGGTCCTGGTGGGAGACAATGACTCGGAGGAGATGGTGCAGCAGAACGACAAGCCACGTTTGGTCATTCTGGGGACGGGTTGGGGCAGTGTCGCGCTTCTTAAAAATCTCCATCCTGGCGATTATCACGTCACTGTGGTATCGCCGACGAACTATTTCCTTTTCACGCCTATGTTGCCGTCTGCGACGGTTGGGACTCTGGGGTTGCGCTCGCTTGTTGAGCCAGTCCGGCGGATCGTCCAACGGGTTCATGGTCATTTCTTGAAGGCCGAGGCGGAAGATGTGGATTTCTCGGAGAAGCTGGTCGAGGTGTCTCAGGTTGATGCCAATGGCAATAAGCAGAACTTTTACCTTCCGTACGACAAGCTGGTAATCGCTGTCGGTAAGTGCAGGCCGTGTATCTCTTTCCTGTTGTTGATACTAACCCTGGACTACAAAAGGATGCGTCACGAATCCCCACGGTGTCAAAGGACTCGAGAATTGCAATTTCCTGAAGACGATTGACGATGCTCGTAAAATCAAGAACAAGGTCCTCGAGAATATGGAGTTGGCTTGTTTACCGACTACTAGTGACGAGGAACGTCGGCGTCTGTTGTCATTCGTTGTCTGTGGCGGTGGCCCGACGGGCGTTGAGTTTGCGGCCGAATTGTTCGACCTGCTGAATGAGGACCTGCTTCGCTCGTTCCCCAAGATTTTGAGAAATGAGATTTCCGTTCACATCATTCAGAGTCGGAGTCATATCCTGAACACTTACGATGAGGCTCTGTCCAGATATGCGGAAGTATGCATTTCACCCGGTTCACTGAGATAAGAAGATTGATGAGGCTGATGCATACAGGCCCGTTTCAACCGTGATCATGTTGAAGTCCTGACAAATGCTCGAGTGAAGGAGGTTCGCGAGGACAGAGTTTTGTTCACCCAAGACGAGAATGGCCAGCCAGTGGTGAAGGAGATCCCAATGGGTTTCTGCTTGTGGTCGACCGGAGTTGGTATGTGATTATCATCCTGGTGTGCTACGTTCTCAGAACTGACTACTACACAGCTCGCGCTGAACTTTGCAAGAGACTCTCGGACAAGCTCGAGGCTCAGAACAACAAGCACGCTTTGGAAACCGACAGTCACCTGCGTCTGATCGGAGCTCCTCTGGGTGATGTGTATGCCATCGGTGACTGTTCGACCGTCCAGAACAAGGTGGCCGATAATATCGTTTCTTTCCTGCGTACTATCGCCTGGGAGAAGGGACAGGATCCCGAGAAAATACACATCACATTCCGGGAATGGAGAGACGTAGCCAACCGAGTCAGGAAGCGTTTCCCCCAGGCAGCCAACCACCTCCGCCGGCTAGACAAGCTCTTCGAACAGTATGACAAGGACCACTCCGGCACCCTCGACTTCGGCGAATTGCACGAACTCCTCCACCAGATCGACACCAAGCTTACCTCCCTACCCGCCACGGCTCAGCGCGCCAACCAACAAGGCGAATATCTGGGCCGCAAACTCACCAAGATCGCAGCCGCGCTCCCCGGCATGCGAGCCAACGAGATCGAACACGGTGACGTCGACGACATCGTCTACAAACCCTTCAAGTACAAGCATCTCGGCAGCCTGGCGTACATCAGCAACGCGGCCGTCTTCGATTTCGGAGGCCTCAGTTTCAGCGGCGGTGTACTGGCCATGTACCTCTGGCGAAGCGTCTACTTCGCGGAGAGCGTCAGCTTCCGCACGCGCTGCATGCTGGCCATGGACTGGGCCAAGAGAGCACTCTTTGGAAGAGGTCTGTTCCTTTCGCCTCGTCCCGTCCCTGGCGTTCTTCTTCTCGTGAATCCATAACTAACCCTCGGCTTCACTAGATCTCATGAGCTTCTAATCGGACCTTCTGGATATAGGCAGCTTGGCAATCCACAGATGATGATAAATCCTTCTCCCGACAGATAAAAGATATACCATGCAAATCCATTCATGATTGTGGTTGCTGTTGGATCGATGAAACGGATCTGAATACCCAATTTTTTTGTGCATATTTCCTATTTACTAGGGCTCGCTCTTGTTGAAATCGATGTTGGATGAAGACATGTAGCTACTTGGTTTGGCATTAGTGATACGACTCCTCGGTGTTAGAATATATATCCATGACAGAAACTTTTCTGCCAATGCTGATAAATTGTGTTTGATCGTTTCCCTCCTGACCGCTACGGATGATTCAGTCAATTTAATTGATCAATGTCTACTTACAAGAGCTAGAATGCTTACTTCTTTGCGTCCAAATACCTTACGTTCTGCAAGCGGACCAGAGTAGTGTGAGTTAACCAGTGCGTGGGCTGCTATAGAATGGCGAAGATAATCCATACGCCATATAATAGACAGACAGAGAAAGGTGGCTGTTGGGATATTTACAACAATCAATGGTTGATTCTTTAATTGTATTCACTTGCCTCCTCTATGAGAAGGGAGGTACTATGGTTGAGCGCTCAGCGTTCAGCGACGACACAAATGAAAAGGAAAGACACCGGAACTCCTCGCTAAACTGGAACAGTGGCAGATAGCATATGCAACATCGCCTGTCATGAAATCATCGGGTCGACATCTCCGTTGTTGGCCATTACAGTATCATTCGAAGCGCCATTCTGACTGGTGCTTTGAGCGTTCTTTACATTGTTGCCATCCAGGAGTCCGAGGTCGAGCTTCTCAGGAAGATCCTTCTTGGCTTCTCGGGCCTTCTGTTCCGCCCAGGCGCGCAATTTGACCAGATTGCGCAGCCGGGCTTCTTTACGGGCACCCTGGCTCTGCAGGATAGCTTCATTTACCCTGTTAGCAATATCTTTACGAAGGTCAGGATGTAATAATGGCGCTAGGGATGGGGCCAGGTTCTCGGTAGGAAAGATCAAAAGAGCAAGGGTACGCTCAAGGTCCTCGAGAAACTGAGGGTTGGTGGGTGCCCGTGGAGCAAGCTGTGAGGTCGCAAACTCGAGGGCAGGGCTGATGTCACCATTGGGCGTTGACATGCACGTGCGGATCAATTCCACAAGCTGCAAGCGAAGCAACGCAAAATGCAGGGATGGATTTTCATCCAAAATCTATACAGCTCAAGTCAGCATGGCATGTTCACTGAGTGAATGACGATGTTGATATGACAGTTGAACAGTTTGCTAATCATACTGAGGACTGAAGATGTTTGTTTTTCATCAAAACCCATAAGGGGATTTATGAGTGGTGCATGTAAACCGGTATAATCCTAGCAAAGGATAAGGGGTGGGGCAGATGCTTAGAAAGAAAAAATCTTCATACCTGTGGATTGAGATCATTGATCTTCTCGATTGCAGTTTGAATGTTGCCAGAATGAATCGCAGTGCGAATCTCTACTCTTTCCTGGATGGACTCCATGTCCGCCCTGGGTTGTATGTTGGCCTCCACTGCAAATTTCTTTGCAGCAGCTGGGTAGCCATTGGTAATGAGGTAATCCATCACTAGATAGTTGATATCACTGAGCTGATTGTCAGCAATTGCCAGGGACTCAAGACGTCAAGAGCAAAGTAAATTGAAGAACGATTCAGAAACACAAGTTAACATATTCTCCTCAAGAAGTTTCAGAGAGATTCCCAACTTGATTTCAAGATCATCATAAAAGGGTGTTCAGGGAAATGGAAGGCAATAAATAGGCGACTCACGTCTTGGAGGGTTTGACCTCATCGACCTTTCGCTCGAACTGATGCCATGTTGGCGTTGTTGTCGAGGAAGTGGGAGACATCTGCATCCCGTTAAAACCAAGCTAGTACGCGCGCACAACCCGTGGGAGAGCATACGTAATTAGCTGAAGACATTGTGGGATAATGTGGCGTGGACCTTGATGCAGGTATCAAGTGCCTTGGAACTGCTCCGGCTGTCTGTGAAGATGGAAAACCTCACAGACGGAAGCCATGGAGAGAGAGAGTCTGAGGGGAAAAGAGAGTGAAGAGGAAGAAGAAAGAAGAGGAGGAAAAGCTGGCAAGAAAAGCGGGAGGTTTTTGGGTCACGCTTAGAGCTGTTGGACTAGACTAAACCGTAAGCGAAAAGTCACGGGAGAGGCTAAGCCCAGTCAGTCTAAGCGCCATCAGTATTTTTGAGGGTTCCTTACCTGATTATTGTCTGCATTTCTTATCGGCCCAG
The DNA here is from genome assembly GCA_022814375.1 of Aspergillus quadricinctus. Taxonomy (NCBI): domain Eukaryota; kingdom Fungi; phylum Ascomycota; class Eurotiomycetes; order Eurotiales; family Aspergillaceae; genus Aspergillus; species Aspergillus quadricinctus. The sequence goes on from JAKLNT010000026.1 coordinate 229,581, forward strand.
GAGCTTTACAGCGCTGGCGATTCCTGACCTGGCCGTCATATTTTCTTCTGGATGATATGTGTGGAAGGTCAGGAATCTATTGCTCGATCTAATCCTTCTGGCCAAGGAGCTTTTGCTTGAAAAAGTAGCATCATGGAGTCTATCTCTCCCGTTTACTCGGCGGGCACTGAGAAGAGATACTACTCTCCACCATGGGCGGATTTGAGTATTATTGGGATTGCAGGCAGTTCGGGCTCCGGCAAGACGTCCGTGGCGATGGAGATTGTTAAATCCTTGAACCTGCCATGGGTTGTGATTCTCGTTATGGTACTGAGGGCCCATTCGAACATTGCTTCCATAGATGTAGCCATTTCTGAGCATCCTCGTGACTTCTAACCCTTTCTGGTACAGGACTCGTTCTATAAGAGTTTGACTCCAGAGCAACATGCCAAAGCACATGCAAACGAATTCGATTTCGACTGTCCGGATGCAATCGACTTCGATGCATTAGTACAGACGTTAAGGGACCTCAAGCAAGGGTAATTCCCCTCCTTGCTCATTCGTAACTATCAAGCTATCCGAAGATTGCACGCAGCTAACAGCAAATGCGTCAACCAAAAAAGAAAGAAAGCAAACATTCCTGTCTACTCTTTTGCCGAACATCAGCGCCAACCTCAGACGACCACTCTTTATTCGCCGCATGTTTTGATCTTGGAGGGAATCCTCGCACTTCATGACCCGAGAATCATGGAGATGTTGGATGTCAAGGTAATTTTACTTTTACGCACTTATCACCTCAAGATACTTACCAGATCTTCTCAGATTTTTGTGGAGGCAGATATGGATGTTTGCCTTGGACGCAGAAGTGAGTGAAAATCATCCCCAACGTGATCGACCATCCTAACCGAGGCTGGGCTAGTATTGCGCGACGTTCGGGAGAGAGGCAGAGACATTGACGGCATCATTAAGCAATGGTTTCAATTTGTCAAGCCATCGTATAAGCAATTCGTCGAGCCTCAACGGTCGGTTTCGGGTGAGCTAGCACAAAATTCCCTACCGGTCTGCTTGTCTGACGGAAGTAGACATCATCATCCCACGAGGAATCGAAAACAAAACGGCCATCGGTAAGCGAACACGTTGAGCTTCACTTTGCATGCCCTTGCTGAATAGCTCCCAGATATGGTTGTGAAACATATCCAGCGCAAGCTCCAGGAGAAATCTGAAAAGCACAGCGCAGAATTACAGAAGCTGGAGATGATTGCTTCAGAAGAACAATTGTCTCCAAATGTGTTCGTCATGCCTCAGACACCGCAATTCCTCAGCATGAACACAATATTACAGGATCCCGCGACGGAACAGGTCGATTTTGTCTTTTATTTTGATCGGCTCGCTTGCCTACTAATAGAGAAGTGCGTTGACCCTCATGTGCCAGCGTCTGAAAGTTCAAGTTCGTGACTGACTATAACGTCGTGTAATAGGGCCTTGGACTACACTCGGTATCACCCGGCCAAGGTCGAGACCCCCCAAGGGGATGATTATGACGGATTACACCCGGAAGGTATAGTGTCTGCTGTAGCAATTTTGCGAGGTGGTTCTTGTCTTGAGACAGCCCTCAAGCGAACCATTCCTGATTGTATTACTGGTCGCGTGCTCATTCAGACGAACGAGCGGAACGAGGAACCAGAGCTGCATTACTTGAAACTGCCATCAGGCATTGAAGAGCACGCAACGGTCATGCTCCTTGATCCCCAAATGGCTAGTGGAGGAGCCGCCCTGATGGCGGTTCGGGTCTTAGTCGATCACGGAGTTGCGGAAGACAGGATCGTCTTTGTGACCTGCGCTGCTGGAAAGGTTGGACTTAAGCGGCTCAGCACCGTTTACCCTGCAGTGAGGGTCATTGTAGGGAGGATCGAGGATGAGCGAGAACCTCGATGGTTGGAGAAGAGATATTTTGGATGTTAAACTGGCGGGAACTGTTGGATCATAAGGTTCGCTTTTACTCTTGTCTATCGTGTCATGCGATAACCAACCGAATGATGTACATATGCATTTACACAGTACATGAAGTTTGATGGACAATTGCGGAATACATATTTGTGATGAGCCCTATGTATGTAGAAAGATCTCGCTGTAAGAACGCACGGACCAACCAGAAACCGGCGCAGATTCTTTGGTTCCACCGCCAAAGAAAATTATCCTTATCAACCAAATCTCATACAAAAGGCGCCAGAAAAGGTGCTACAGAATTCCAAACAACATATCAAATCTCACATTCATACAGTCACATTCTCACAAGAGCCAATCCTTTCAAATCACTTTCGTGGCACCTCCACGATGCCTGACTCAAAGAAATCAAAAAAGAGCGGCAAGGCCGACAAGCAGGCCGGCACTGTTATCAGTACGCTCAACTTCATTCCGCTCATTTCGCCAGGCTGTCGTGATGCTAACTCTTGACTGTTTACCTACAGCCGATCCCAGATTCGCTAGTATCCAAACCGATCCGCGGTATCGCCTTCCGAGCAAGCGCCAGACCCATGTGAAGCTCGACAAGCGGTTTGCGCACATGCTGCGCGACAAGGATTTCTCGCGGAATGCGGCGGTTGATCGGTATGGACGGAAGCTTGCGCGCGATGACACGAAGAAGCAATTGGAGAGATTTTATCAGTTGGAGGGGGAAGAGGACGAAGATGAGGGTGAGGAAAAGGAGGACGATGGAATGGTCGCTGATGACGATGAGGAGGTTCTCAAGGAGTTGAAGCGGGTGGATAAGTCGTATGACCCTGCTCGGGACGGAGGATTCTCGTCTTCGTCTTCGGAAGAGGAGAGCTCGAGTGATGAGGAAAGTGAAGAGGAAGAGGACGAGGAGGAGGACCAGAGTCTTGAAGAGTTGGAATTTCCCGATAAACAGCAGATTGATGTGCCGACGGGAGAAGTTACGAATCGTATTGCGGTGGTTAATCTGGACTGGGACAATATCCGGGCGGAGGATCTGATGGCTGTGTTTTCCAGCTTTGTTCCGACCGGTGGCCGGGTGTTGAGGGTCTCTGTCTACCCTAGCGAGTTTGGCAAGGAGCGCATGGAGAGGGAGGAAACGGAGGGTCCTCCGCGGGAGATTTTCGCTTCGAGAAAGCGCCAGGAGGGAGAGGACGAGGAGGATGAAGAGGATCTTGATTCGGAAGAAGAGGAGGAGAAGATCAAGCAGTCGATGTTGAAGGAAGATCAGGGCGAGGAGTTCAACTCGACCCAACTACGAAAGTATCAACTGGAACGACTGCGGTACTTCTACGCGATCCTGACATTCTCGAGCAAGGATGTTGCGAAACATGTCTACGACTCCGTGGACGGAGCCGAGTATCTATCTAGCGCCAACTTCTTTGACCTTCGATTCGTACCCGACGACACGGACTTCTCCGACGACAAGCCGCGCGACGAATGTGAACGGATCCCGGACGGATACCAGCCGAACGAGTTCGTGACTGATGCGCTGCAGCACAGCAAGGTCAAGCTTACATGGGACGCGGAAGACAAGTCGCGCAAGGAAGCTCAAGCCCGAGCGTTCAGAGGCAGTCGCAAAGATATTGATGAGAACGATCTGAAGGCCTATCTTGCCAGTGACAGTTCTGATGACGAGGGAGAAGAAGAGGCGGTGGAAGTTGTCGATACTACAAAGGGAGACGGTTCTGGTACAAAGATCTCCAAGAAAGAGGAAGAGCGCCAGCGCATGCGGGCTCTCCTGGGCTTAAGTACAGAGCCTATCAAGTCCTCCAAGTCATCTGGTCCCGTGGGCGAAATGGAGGTCACCTTCACCTCGGGCTTGGCTGGGGAGCCCAAACGCGACACCATCTTCGAGAACGAGCCCGAGAAAGAGGAGACTACGATCGAGAAGTATGTACGGAAAGAGCGTGAGCGAAAGAAGCGAAGAAAGGAGAAGCTCAAGGCTGCGAAGCGTGGGGAACCTGAAGGGGAGGAGAAGGCCGAGGCCAGCGAGGACGACGCAGCGTTTACAGGCGAGGGACAAGCTCCGCAGGACGACTTGGGCTTCAACGACCCGTTCTTTGACGATCCAGATGGCAAGGCCACGGCTGCCGCTCGTCGCAAGGAGGAGAAGCGTAAGAAGCGCGCTGAACGCGAGGCCGAGGAGGCAGCGAATGCGGCTAAGCGGGCCGAACTGGAGCTCCTCATGCTGGACGACAACAAATCGGGAATCAAACACTTTGATATGAATGAGATCGAGAAGGCAGCGAAACAAGCCCGCAAGAAGAACAAGAAGAAGGCAAAGGAGCAGGCTCAAACAGTCAGTGACGATTTCCACATGGACGTCAGCGATCCTCGTTTTGCACGGCTGTTCGAGAGTCACGAGTATGCCATCGATCCTACCAACCCGAAATTCAAGGCGACATCGGGCATGAAAGCACTGCTGGATGAAGGACGCAAGCGACGGAGGGATCGGGATGACCGAGGGGACGAAGAAGCAGACACAAGCTCTCGTGACAGGAAGAAGAAGAAGCAGAAGCAGAGCACTGCAGGCAACGCTGCGGATGATTTGAAGAAGTTGGCGGACAAAGTGAAGCGGAAGATACAAAAGACTTGAGTCTGATTTTACTTACTCACCTTCGTTTGATTTCTCTAGCGGACAAGACAAAAGCATACTGGGATTCAGGATATTCAGGATTATATACCACGGCATTGTATATCGTCTTTGCAGGTGTAATAAAAGCATTGTTCTTGACCTTTGCCAATCTAGCATGCAGCCTGTTTTCCTCTAGATACCTTTCTACATCGTCAGTCATTCCTTGGAAAGAAGTTCCAGCAATATGAGATATGCAGCGCATTGTCTGCTGCCTGTCGTCTCCTATTGCCCTATTCGCTGCTGATGACTCGACCAAGTAACCTGACCGATGCAGGATGAGGTGTTCGTCCTACCCCGCCTGCAGAATCTGACTAGATATGTATGTCTATGTCCACCCTGGTATATCTGACAGAAGGGAAGTATGCAAGCTGCCAATGAGCTGCATGCGATCGGCATCGGAATGAGATGAGGCTGAGATCATGTGTGAATAATACGGGAGAATCTCATTCACGCCTCTCTTTCTGTGTGGTGGTGACGGGATTCATTGCTCACCGCCCTTTCATCCTTTTCCCTCCTGCTCCGGCCTCTCACTACCTAGTCTATCTACTCTCCCCGCCCCCGACTTTGCCTCTCCGGACTCAATTCATCAATCATCTTTTCCCTCCCGTTGATGCTTATCTTTGGTGATGAGCTTGTTCTTGTCTAATATCTGGCAGTTCTTGTGTGTGCGCGATCTCTAGGTTGCAGGTTGCCAGAAGTGAACAGTCCCCGCACTGGACGATAACTGTTCAGGTGGTATCTTTCCTTTCTGGTCGATTCTGAAGGAACACAATTGCCCCTCCATCAGCCTGGGTTGATCATGGTTTTTAATTCCTACGATCGGATACTGGGGAACTGCAGCTCAGTCTAGGTCATCAGTCTGGCTGTTGCTTACCTGTTATCTTCAGTCCACATCGACTGACTGTGGCTTGTTCTGTGCCGTGAACACTAGGGCCTGGCGTCGTACAGCCATTTCTTTTTTAACTCTTGCATACCTGACGACTCGTCACCAGCTAATCATCATGTTGGGCCGCCTGTTGAGCAGTGCGGCGTCAACATTGAACCCGGCGGCGTACTCGAATAGAAATGCTACCCAGCTGGAGTCCGTGACGGAGGAAGAACACACATCCGGCCTCCTTTTCCCCGACGCGAGCCTGCTACGACGGTCAAATACCCATGCATATCCGTTACATAGCACATTCAATTCACCGAATGCTTATGCTGCGGGTGCCTACGATGATCGAGGTGGCGTGGAACTAGATCCCATCAAGGACTTCCGGGTGATAATCGCTCAGAACGCGCTCGGAGACAGGGATGCGTGCGTGTTGTTAGATACTCGCATGGACTCATCCGACCTGACGTCAAATCCTCTCGATTCAGAACCGTATGTGCTCGACAATTCTGGTACGAGACATGTCCGCACACTTTCGAGTCTCTCGCGGGTTCCTCGGCGCGGGTACCTCCCTCCTTCGTCGGCCGCCGATTCAAGCCCACTTTCTGTCGCCGCGGAAGCCCGCAGGTCGCCGCCCATGGGTTCCGGTGCTTTTGTTCGCGCTCGAGGCCGCAGCTCTACGTTGTCGCCTGCAGGTGGGATGAATGAAGCAGGTCGCTCACGTCATCCGGCCGAGAACAATGACTCTGGTCTGTTGAACTGCATATTCGGCAGCAGTGCGTTTAGTTATCGGGGCTCTTCAACCAAGATGCATATCATCTCTGCAGATGAGGATTCGGGTCGCACTTCAAGTGCTTCGCCCGCAACCCGCAACCCGCTTTCACGGGCATATACTACGGGAGGTTCCTCTGGTTTCATGGGTACATCGCGGGGCTCCGACACCAAGCCGCCATCCAAAGTCACCATCCTGTTGACGCGGATGTTCAGTGTCAACTTGCCGGATGCAGGTGACACGTCTGATCGGCCCGACCATCCGACTTCCATGTACCAAGAGTCGCTACCCGAAAACGGGTTCCCCTTTCCCGACGTAACCAAGCGCAAAAAGATCAAGGAGAAGAAAACTCCGATGTATGCGGTGGCGATCACGATCCAAATTCCGCTTCTCTCCCGTAGTTCGGGACGGCCCGGCTCGCGCTTCAATACGCAAGCTACCGACTCACCCAAGGTGGGAATGTCGTGCTCATTGGACTCGGATCATCGCTGGCGCGGCGGCTTCCTGGATGATAGCCTGTCGCTTGCATCTCCACCGGCAAGCTTGGACGAGCGGATTGATCTGTTGGTGGACCACTGGGATGTGATCAACCGCACTTTGTCACATTTGGAGCGACTTTCGCGAAAGGAAATCTTGTTTCTCTTGAAGAAAGTGGACTCGTTGGGATCGAATCCGAAGCCTGCAAAGCCACCAAACATGCAACGTACAAACCAGACGATTGTGCATCTGCCGGCGAACATACTGGCCGTGAATTCGAGGTTGAAGGATGAGGCTTTCCGCAGCGCCCGTCGTATTAGCATTGCCCTTCAGACCCCACATGTCGTGACTGGCCAAAGCCGCTGGGGTGTCTGGCGTGAAGAGGGCCGCTCAATCGTGCGCAACCTTGGGGATAAAGAGCATAGCTTTTTCTTCTTGGTTTTGATCACTGCATTTCTGGGCAACCATACAGAATGGCTGAGCACACTGGGTCCCGACTGGTACCGCCGGCGGCATTATCTCCAGCAAAAGGCCCAACAGGACGCGGACCCGGTCCTTGCTCACAGAACTGTGATCGTTTCACCTGACAAAATGACGGCCCGGCGGCTTATATTCTTACTCTCGGCTTTCCTTCCGGCCAAGCAACGCTTCGAGCCGCTTCCGTCGCCGCTTCGTCCAGGCACGTCCGCGTCAGCACGTGCCGTTTCGCAAAGCCCACCGACCGTGCCCGTTCTGAGACAGGAACCCTTGCGCAGGGCCATCGAGCGGCGATCACGCGCGCAGCGGCTGGCTGATAGTGACAATCACCAGCGGTCCGTTAGTGTCTCGTCTAATGAAACAGCGCATCGCTCGGCGGACGATGTCGACACGTCGCTTCCTGAGCTTGGTTCGCATCGCAGAGGCTCTGATGCTCGCTCTATTCGCACACTGGGTGTTCCCATGCATGCAAGAGACCCGCGCAACAAAAACACCAGTGTGGCGACAACCTCCACGGCCACTCCCAGCAGTGCTGTCCCTGTTCCACATTTTGCGTCGCGGCAGCCCCGGCGTGACCGAGAGGATCCCGATCCGAGTGTGCAGGGTGTCGACAGTCTGGCGTCAGAAAACCTGCTACGGAACTTGCAAAGAAGCGACAGTTCAGCCATCAGTGCTAACAGCAGTGTCCCTCCCAACGGTGGCCGATGGGGAACTCTGTTTTCCGGTCTGTGGAGCTCGCGCCAGGAGTCGTCCACGGCCGAAGGCAGTGACGCCGTCCCAGTTGCCGAGGCTCGCAAGCGTTCCGTGTCTGCTTATGTCGGGCCTTCTAAGCGAAACCCTCCAACACTGAGTGAGATGGTGAAAGAAGTTTCAGGCGAGACACCCGGAGAAGTCTCAGAGACTACCACGAGTGGCACTATCACAATTCCTCGATCCTCCAGTCAGCAAGGACCGCAAGAAAATGCTCCAGAGCCGTTGTCCCTGCCGGAGCAGAACAGAGAATCTTCCTTGAAGCTGTCCGTGCGGGGAGACGATGGGATCGTGGACGTGGAACTCCCGCTTCCCGGGTTTCTTTCCCTTTCGTCGTCTGGCGATTCGACCATAGCGTCCCCAAAGAAGACGCGGACATCGGTCACCAGTGTTGATGCTCTGGCGTCCACACACAGTAGCAACTCCGGATTCCACTGTGGCCTCAAGGACAACGACGGACCTAGCGTGAATGTTGCTGGTTGGCTGAAGAATTTCCACGACGACTTTTTGCTTCAGGGCGTGCGACCTTATGCCAGCGTAGAAGCCGACATCAAGCGCGCAATGCAAGCCGAACCTACTCCTAGTTCGGCCCTTTCCTTTGAACCTGAAGGACAAGAGAAATGGGTGGATGTCGCAACAACGTTGATTGCAGATACCAGAAACTTCACAGTCAAGCGGCTGCGCCTGAGGCGTAAAGTTGTCGGAAGTGGCTCTTGCAGAAGTCCATCAACACCTGGAGCTATCTCTCAACCGGGAACTCCCCGCCATATTTTCGGTCATCCCACATCTGTGTCGCAGCTTACCAGCTTTCTCTCCAACGCGTCCGCTTCTAGCAGGGCATCTGCGCACTCTGTGGAAGCCTTCGATGCCCCTGAATACGAAGAGCGATTCGTTGAGGAGCCTGTCATGGATTTGGATGGTACACTTGTCGATGCGCTCGAGCGTGTTCTCGCACAGAGTGGTCAGTCATCGTTGGCGCACTCGAGAGCCCAGTCGCCGTCGCGTGGTCGGAGGGGCGAAGATAAGAACACTTCTGATACTGTCGCTCGGGACGAGGTTCCTTCGATTGAGGTTCCGCGTGCGGAGTGCCGCAAGATGGTGCTTGGTGCCCTTGAAGAAGTGGTCCGCAGCGTGACAGCCGAACATTGCCGCGAGGACGTTGACGGGGAACTAGGATTTGCAGACAGAGAGCGAAGACGTTCATTGGCAGGAGCGGACAATACCCTGAGAGAAGGTATTCGCAAGTGGCTTCTTGACGTTGAGGAGGCTTGGTGATTCGTTTCCCTTGCTGCAGAATTTTGCATACCTTGCGTTTTGTTGACTTTTTTTTCAACTTTTTACATTCATCGACGGATATCAGAAATGATGATACGTCGTGCACCAGTTTCATCAAGCATGCGCCTGGTCTTTTTATGTCTGCAGCTTGACGATTGTTATGATACCCCTGTGTTGAGTGCTATTTCTTTCGATTCATGTATGATCTATGATATTATGGCACATCACGGTAGGCTCCCACCATCTATGGTGTGAGCCGTGCCTGTCGATGCAAGCCTAAGATTCTTTCTAGAGATAATTTGAGAACAACTACTTAAGATCTCGTCCTGCTTAATAGAATAATACGTAGACACATATCTTTAGATTTCAAATTGTGTTTGATGCGGCGATCAAACTATTTGCCAACGTAGACCACCTTAACATTTGCATCGTCAACGGTCACACCATCACCGTCACCACTGGGCGAGACACGGACAGTCTTGAGAGTCTCGTGCGTCTTACTAGGATCCACGACCTCAACCTCCACATCCCCCGTCAAAGCCCCGTTAACCAGCACCTCCAACCCATCCAGTGCATCCCCCTCGGGCACCCTCAACTTAGGATTAACAGGCGTGACAGACCCCGGCCGGATAAGCAGAGGCAGAGTCTCAAAACCATGCGTCTCGGTATACCACCTGCCGGACTCATACGTCTTGCCATGGTCAAACCAACTCCGCCACTTCCCCGCCCCGTCCTCCGGCGTCCGGGGCACATAGAACGTAACCGTGCCGTCCTCCGAGAACACCGGCGCGACAAGCAGATTCCCGCCGAACATATACTGCGTGTCGAGCGGGTATGTGTTCAGATCGTCGGGAAACTCGAGGAACATGGGTCTCATTAGCGGGATACCGTGGCGATGGCCGCGGAGCGCCTCGAGGAGGAGGTAGGGCGTCAGGCTGATCTTGCGGGTTACGCAGGCGCGGAGGACATCGCAGGCGTCTTCGCCGTAGATCCAGGGGACGCGGAAGGAGGAGGAGCCGTGGAGGCGGGAGTGCGAGGACAGCAGCCCGAACTGGACCCAGCGCTTGTAGAGCGCGGGGGGCGGGGTCCCCTCGAAGCCGCCGATGTCCGAGGCCCAGAAGATGTAGCCTGAGAGCATGAGGGAGAGGCCGCCGCGGAGGGACTCGGCCATTGCTTCGTAGGTGGATTCGCAGTCGCCGCCCCAGTGGACGGGGTAGGCTTGGCCGCCTGGGGCGGAGGAGCGGGCGAAGAGGAGGGAGTTGGAGGGTCCGTAGCGGGCGGAGAGGGTTTCGTAGACGAGCTTGTTGAAGAGGAGGGTGTAGTAGTTGTGCATGCGGTGTGGGTCGGAGCCGTCGTGGTATTGGACGTTCTTGTGGGGGATGCGTTCGCCGAAGTCGGTTTTGAAGGAGTCGACGCCGAGATCCATGAGGCGGCGGAGGTGGGTGGTGAACCAGGCGCAGGCGGCTGGGTTGGTGAAGTCGATGATGGCCATGCCGGCTTGCCATAGGTCCCATTGCCAGACGGAGCCGTCGGTGCGCTTGATGAAGTAGCCCTTTTCCTTGCCCTCGGCGAAGAGCGGCGACGCCTGGCCCACGTACGGGTTGATCCAGGCGCTGATGCGCAGCCCGCGCTCCTTGAGGCGCGCGAGGTAGCCCCCGGCGTCGGGGAACATCTCGGAATCGAACTCGAAGTCGCACCATTGGTAGGACTTCATCCAGAAGCAGTCAAAGTGGAACACGCCGAGGGGGATATCGCGGTCCCGGAAGCCATCCAGGAAGCCGGTGACGGTCTTTTCATCGTAGTTGGTCGTGAAGCCTAACCATTAGCACTTTGGATCTATTTTACCAAAAGGGAATGAACGCACTGGTGGTAAGCCACAGATTATAACTCCACGAAGGCACCAAGCTCGGCCGCCCCGTCAGCGCCGTATACCTGCCCACAATCTCCTTGGGCGTCTTCCCATACACAACAAAGTACTCCAGCTCCTCGCCAGGGATAGAGATATTGACCCGCGTCGTCCGCTCGGACTGCAGCTCCAGACTGACCTTGCCGGGGTTGTTCACAAACACACCATACCCCTTGGAGCTGATATAAAAGGGGATATTCTTGTACGCCAGCTCGGACGAGGTCCCGCCGTCCTCGTTCCAGATATCGACGCGCTGCCCGTTCTTCACGAACGGGCCGAACCGCTCCCCGAGCCCGTACAGCTTCTCGCCTACGCCCAGGTCCAGCTCCGCGAGCATGTACCCCTGGCGCTCGAAGAAGATGCCGTCTTCCCAGCGCGACTTGTCGGTCGTCTGGTCGCTGACGTAGCCGATGGACCGAAACGAGTGGCCGGTCAGTTTGCCCTTGGCGGCGCTGGAAAAGACGAAATCGAGTTCGTTGGGCGCGGTGTTGATGTTGAGTTCCAGGTCGCCGCTGGTGTAGCTCAGTTTCTGCTTTGCGACGTGGTTGATCTTGGTGTGGCCCGCAGACGTGTTGAGCTTGTAATGGGGGCCCTTGTCGAGTCCGCCGGCCCTGATATATCAACTAAGCTCGGCCTGACCATAAATCTAGATGAACCTACCAGTGGACAAGTTTGACTCCAATGATGCCCTCGAGGGGAGACGTAACCCGCGCAGAAACAGTCGCTGCAGACCTCGTCAGCTTTGTCGCGACTACAAATCAGGACCGTACTCACGCGAGTTTAGTGTGTCACCACGGTGTCTCTGGAACTTGTTCAGGAGGAGATCAACCGTCTCATCCTGGATGTGTAGTCTTTCAACATTGCTCATCCAGTCGATGCGAATGCCCTCCTACGAACAATTAGCCCCGTCAACAAAATCCGGGATAAATCATCTCACCCTAAGGAGCCACATTCCCTCTGTGAACTTCATTCTTGATAATGTAAAACGAATCACGCAGGCTGGGGTTGGACAGTGTTATGGACACTGCACGGTTGAGTTGAAAGAAGAAAGCTGCAACGTAGGAAAGACCCTTTATTTCAGTCCATCCTCTCTCAAGGTTCTGCTCATTTCGAGACGGGCCGAACGCCGTGTGTCAGCTCTAGGCTTATGGCATGGTGCAAGGTGGGCTGTTATGGGCTGTTGGCGGGGACCGGGGAATAGAAGCAGTGATCGTAGTCTGATTACAGTAGTTAGCTCAAACGCTATCGTCAGCTGTCATTAACCGTGCAAAGCCGATTGATGCAGTTTCTCGATGCAAGAACAGGTCCACCAATAATGCTTGCAAAGTTGTGAAGGATTCTGCCTGAACGGTTAAATTGGTGGATCAGTCTCGGTATACACTTTTCCGAGTGTTTTTATGAGCAGTATCGCTGATGGCTGACAATAAACACAAGAGTTAATATTTATGATAGTAATTCGAAAACTAGGACTAAAGTACAGCCGTTCCATGTCATATAAATTCTTCAAGACATATGTTGAGAGAGGGTATCATTATCTACAGATCAATTCATATTCAACGGCCGCAAACTACCACTCCGCGGGCTTCCCTTGTAGCTCAAACTGTCGTTCCTCGCTCGCGTCCTCGAGTCGATAGACGGCATAGATCCATCGACCGTTGCCCTACTCATCAACGCAGGCGGATGGAGATGATGGCTGACGATACTCGCAGGCAACTCGAGGGCGGGGATCGACGAGTCCGTGAGAGTCGTCGGCGCAGGGCCCACCTTCGTCGAGACGGGACGCGCGTGTGACTCGCTGTAGAACTGCTCGAGTCTAGCTGCATCGTTGCAGAATTCCACAATGCCGGTGATGATGTGCTCCGGAGCACGGTAGAGATGTGCCGAATCGATGCTCGGTTGTCCTTGCGGGCTCATGGGGCTGCCAATCTCGTGGATGGGCCGCACAAGGGGTGAAAGGCGTGGAGAGACACGGTCGAGAGGGTCATAGGTCGACGCGCGCGTTCGAAGATGTTCCGGCCGCTCTATCCGCTCGTACCGGGGCCCTTCTCGGGAGGTGGCAGCCAGTCGTGTACTGACAAGTCGGTTGGCCAGAAACAGAAAGTCCCCCTCGTCGGTGATCTGGACCAGAAGACTGCCTGATCGGTGAATGTACTGCGGGTACTGGTAGTCCGGCGTGCCCCACGAGTACGACACTTCCACATCAGCCGGGAACGCGGATCTCGCTTCAAAGTCCAGAACAAAATCAAACTTCCGCAGCATAGCTTTCTGGTAGTAATGCCGGTCCGATAAGCCCGGTTGCGAGAAGGTAGCCGTATTGAAAACCGTGGGAACGGGTCCCTGAGGAGGGGGAACTTTGAGTGTGACTCGATATGGCTTCCTGAAGGGTTGCGTCCTGCTGATCGCACAGCCTTCGGCTATTGGCACCTGGACGAGCTTGAGTCCAAACTTCTCGGCGGTCGCAGCCCAGGACAGCACAGTATCCTCGATCAGCTTCGGAGTGGTATTCATCCAGCTGAGCTCAATGTGGAAGCAGTTGTCGGGATTATGTAACCTGTCGTAGTGGAGATCGATGACTTCGGGTCTGTTCGATCGTTTGCGAGAGTCAACATCATACTTCATCATCTTTGATAACATGATGGTGGCTTTGTTCTTTGACTTGGATGGCGTCGCAGGCGTGTGCGGTAGTGTCTCGACACTTTCAGACCGGGAGTGACTGTTCACGGGGGAGTCTTTTACGTTCTCACCCGCAGCTGTGGAAGGGACGGGTTTGTCCGACTTTTTCTGAGGAAACCAGGTCCCCCGAGATTCAGGCCTGGAGATCCGGTATTCACTGGAGATCTGGTAAAAATAGTTTCCGTCTCGGAAATTGTGTCTCTTCTCGACGTGCTGGAATAGACCGTGCTTCATCAACTCGTTGCCAAACTGGACCGCTTCTTCCCGGCTGTCAATGTCGCGGAAATTCTGCAGAAGCCAAGTGGTGAACTCGAAGCCGATGAAACAGTTGTAATGCAACCGCCAGTGCCATCGTCGATCCATCATCCGTACACCCTTCTCCCCTTGGATAATCTGCGCCAGCGCCGACAGACTGATACTCGACCTTTCCAGCAGCTCGGACTCCGGCAGCAGCTGCGCGGGAGAATTATCCGGGCCAGGGTCCGAGAGCAAGATGCGATCCAACTCGGCCGCAACAACCTCGGATGGATTCCGTGTCTGGTACATGATATTGAGAGGATTCTGGTCCTTCTTCTTGTTGGAGGACTCGAACCTCTTCTCCTCGGGCGGGACGTACCTGTGCCGCTGCCACATGTGCGTAAGCTGATTGATGCCGAGGAGGTGGATCTCTTCCTCATTATCCTCGTTGAACGACTGCAAGTGCCGTCGGTTGTTGACCTGCAGATGCATCGGGATCAGAACGTAGCGCACACGCCAGAATTGCAGCTGCTGCGCTGGGTTGAACAAGTAGTCGCGGTGCCCGGCAACGTAGTTGTCAGCGTAGTTCCAATTGTAATCCTCGGCCGTCGGGTCAAGCTTGATGTTCTTGAGCTCATACTCCGGGCTGAAGATGGTCCGCATCGCTGGAGAGTACAGCGAGAAGTCGTCCCTTTTCCCAGCCGCCAAAGTAGAAGAAGTCCGGTGCGTGAAACGCGTTACTTCAATTTCACCGCCATCGACACAGATCAGCCGGTGGATGGCGTTTCCTTTCGAGAGAAAGACCGTAGCACCGTCCCGTTCCAAGCTGCGGGTGTCGAAGACATTCAACGTTTCAAGAGCATGTTGTCCAGATACCTCAGCAACATGTTTTCCAATGACGATCTGAAATCCGTGAGACAACCGCAATGAAATCATCTCTCGGAGCAGGATGCCCCTCGTCTTGGGTACTTCGACGCCTTCCGGGTCATCATTCGGAAAGACGCGGTACGGCGTCTGCAGATAATCAGAACCCAGCTCCTGGGCCGTGGGGAATTCTTCTGTCGTCAATGGCAAGATGGCGGGAGATTTCAGGCTTTTCCATTTCACCACTGCAACATGGGGTGGTCGCGGGTATGCATGTTGCCAGCGCCCGAACCAGCTAGTATCTCGAAGAACATCCTTTGACGTATTGCATGGGTTGATAGAGCGCACCCAGGGCGCCAATGCCTTGTTCTGTGGGCTCTTGATAGACGATTCGCGAGACCCGCCGCTCACAGTAAGCTCAAACCTGGGCCCGTTCTTCGTGCGGCTGTCGCGGCGGCCGTCCCCAGCGAAAGGGATCGCAGTACTTGTCGTCGAGTAGGACTCTGGTAAAACCGTACGATCGACCGGCTCTGCATCTTCCGAAGGTTGCCTCGGAGGCACCTTGATTGAAATAGGCCTCGTTGGCGTCATAACCGACTTTTGCGGAATCGGATGCGGTGACGCCGGTCGTAATGAAGTGTCGATCACCGTGGAAACGGACGTAGAGTCCGAACCGCTAAATGACTCCACGCTTCTTGTATCCATAAAACCCACAGAAGACTTCTTCTGGCCTGAGGCGGGTTGCGCTCTGGCATGTTCCACATTGACCTCCGTGCTTGCCTGAGCTCGGGGCGGGGTGGCCCCAAACCCAAGGAGAGCGAAACTGATCGTACGCGACATCCGTGGTGTTCTCGCAGCTGACGGAGCTTTCAAGGCAGGCTTTTTGGGGGAGGAGATTTTGGAAGAAACAGGGCTTTTGGGCACCAATGACGTTTCGGAAACTCGAGGGATCGTCCTAGCGGGATAGGAGCGGTCGCCAGAGTTTGAATTGGTTTCATGCTCTCTCAGACGTAACACTGACCGTGCGGAAAGTCGCTCATGCGCGTTGGGAACTTGGACGTCAGGCTCGCTCGGCCGCTTTGGTCTGGAAGCCTTGCGCTGCTGTCGCCGTTTGCCAAAAGGCTGAAAGACCGCCTCGTCATACTGGTCCATCCAGGCAATCACCTGTTTGGGCGTTTTCTTCGACTTGGCCAGCATCACGTCCTTGGGGTTTGCGATGTTCTGTAGAAAAGGTTCTGGGCGCAGGCTGTCGCTCAATTGAGGTTTGTAAGAAGAATTGCGCCTGAAGGAAGCCCTAGAGGACGAAAGACCGCTTGGGCTCAACCCGAGACCGGCATTCGACGGGCGAGAAACGCCTTGGCCCTCCAACAAATAAGGGATCGAGATGTTCGACTGCTCGCTCTCCATCACTCCCATCATTTGGATTTCGTACATTCGGACCCGCGGCACAAAAACCTTGGACTGTTTCGTGACGGTGAAAGGAATCGGGGCGTTAGGGTCCTTCTTCGCAATGCGCCGAGCTTCTCTGTATGTTTCTGGATTCCAGTATGAGATATCAAGCCAGTGAGGTATGCCGTAGTTCCACTCATTTGAGCGAGCGGAAGGATTCTCCTTGTGTGTCATTCCCGGGAAGGAGCCGTGCATGGTAGATTTGGGTGACAGATGGGGAGTTCGACTCGCAAAGCTGAACGACTGGCGCATCTCAGGTGAATATCCACTGCTGTGAAAGTCGCCAAAGGAAGAGCTACCGGATCTTTCCACAGGCGCTTTGTACTTGAACAGCGGCACGGAGTGCAGAGGCATGGGGCTGAGGCAGACCAGGTCGATAGCAATGCCACGGTCCGCGAGCGCTTCCGAGGTAGAGGATAAAGATTCATAAGACACTTCGAAGACGCCGCTTCCTGGAGTTATGACGATGATCGAGGTACCCGTATGGACCATATCACGGTCAATATGATCGTACGCAAGGTGGGCAGAAGCAAGATGTATTGCTTCAAGAATATTCCCACGCAGCGCGGTACTTGGTCGTCCTGCGATGATTGCAGGTTTGTTCCCAGGAGCAACCTTGACCCCATCCACAGTAGGTGTCTCCGGACCGTCCATCTTCAGAATCGAGACATCTCTCAAGAAAGTTCGGAAATCCTTCTTCAGCTCATCGAGAATCGTCGTCCAATGACCACTTGCCATATCATTGACCACGACACGGTAAAAGTCTCTGGTCGGAACATGGTTAGGGCTTGAGATGCACCTCAGCGATTCTGAACTCAGCGGCAAGCCACCGAGAGACGCAGAATCGTACTCAACCCTCGTAAACAGCACAATCGTAACCAGATGTTTCGCATCCGAGTTGGCCCACCGCTTGAAGAGCTCCGGCAGGAAACCATTGATCACTCGGCTAAAAAGAATGTCGCCCGTTCCCTCGGAGTCGAAATCCCACATCTCCCGCGACATCTGGATGAAGAGAACATACTTGGCCGACTCACTCCGGAAGACAGGGATGGTATGCGGCGAGAAGTAACCAGAGAGAACCTTTTTGCCACGGATGAAGATATTCTTCACGGTAGCTTTGATGTGTCCCATGAAAACGATCTTCTGGCCCTTGTAGATAATCCTCTCGGCGAGCTCGGACATCACAAGTCTCCACATATCGGATCGCACCAGGAACTGATCGCGAAAGGCGATATCGACGTGAGAAGCGGAGCATTGCCCCCGATCGACAACGGAGATATTGACCAGGGTACGATTCTTGAACCCAAAGATATTGGCCACGCTATTGGTCAACGATATTTCCAACTTCGGATGACGGGCCTTGATCTCCTGCGGGAGAGGCTTCACCACGAACAGACACCTGCTCTGCAAAGGGGTCTTGAACTTGGACATGGGATCCGGGAGGAGCGCCGCGCTCGACTCAAGATAGCTGTCGCGGAGCGATCGCGCCCCCAGTTCCGATTTGATGCTGTGTATGGAATCCCCCGGTGACCGGACCGGTAGGATCTCGATCACATCGCCGACATTCACTCCCAGGTCGCTGAACGCCGCCTGGTTGAAGAGGATCTCCTCTCGGGAGAAAGTCTCGTCATGAACCCAGAGAGAGCATTGTCGGCGTTCTAGGCTGGCTGATGACAGCCGGATGGTCCTCTCGTCCAGCGTTGCGTGGACGTCTTGATGGCTGTGCTCGTCATTGGAGAGAGCCTCCGGCGACTGCGACTGAGGGAGGGAGCCTACCCTGGGCGCGCTCACCTGTCTCAGGTGGGAGCGCTTCATCGGCCCACGCAGAGCCATTCTCTACATTCACAAGGTGGATGTCATTTCACTTCACAAGTGTCACGTGTTATCATCAGACAATGGACCTTGCATTGGTGCCAGGTCAGTTAGTTCGAGGTTATCATGACCTGATCCCCAGAAGTGGATACCCGCACAGACCTATCTTCCGGGAATCAGTGTCACGTGATCAGTGACCATTATTCATGCCTAAGGCAGAAACATCACCTGCTCGCACCACGTGAAAAGCGTCTGCCCGTAAACATTTGCCTGAGGCATCAAGCTCTGAACGGAACCAAGTAAGGAAGTTTAGGTTCAGTCTCGGCTCTTCCCTCCTATGGTTAAAGATCCCAGCCACCAACTGATACTAAGAGAATCTTCTGCAGGACTAGCTGCAGGAGCGGTCAGAGTGACAATAACCAGGGTCTGGTTCATGTCTAAGGTAATAAATCCTCTTTAGCGCGCCAAATGCCAAGTGACTATCTAGGTAGGCAGTGGTTGCCTCACATGGGTGCATTCCACTAGGGTACTAGCTCAGTAGCTGACCTTCAAATTTGCCCTCCACTAATCTCCCACTTTGGATACCGAGCAACTATCCAATGTTCAGGACCGCCGACCAGGGGACAGTCTGTTGAGGACTCACAGCTTTTGACCAGAACCATCTCAGCCATTTCGTTGGGCGATACCGGGACCGCTACTAATCGATCCCATTTTTTGGCACCGATAATCGGGACTCGTCCCTCTCATACAGGCTCACAGCCGTTTAAACGAGTCACCGCCGTTTAAGCTTGGGGTAATTCTCCAAACTTGTCCATGGTAATAATGCAGGATTGCTACTGGGAAGCCTACGGTAGGACCACTGTAGAAGTCAACAATTGCAAGTCTGCCAGTGGAGGGCTTTTTTGTGGTATGAATAAGGCATCCTTGCATATGTGGAATTGCCAGATACTACCATATTCAACTGCACCATGCTCAACTTGGTAAATAGGGACCCTAATTAAGGGGAGTTGTTGCAGGCTAGAAACCTGAAATGGACTATGGGAGGGATGAAGATCGGGCGTGGATACCAAACAAGGAAAAAGCCTCCAACCACTAGGGCATTTCAGGCAGTGATTACCGGACAAATACTCGATGAGGCATGGGGACGATCTCATACCCTGCGTAAACTGGTGTAACTATGTATGTATGCAGAAAAATAAACAAAAAACCATCCATCATAATAATAACAATAAGTAGATACCTCTCTAGATGTCTATGGTAGATCTCCGGAACAAAAATGACCTCTTGTGCCTCCAATTTTCAAGATTTTGGGGTCATCTCTCATCAGGGCTCCTGTAAACGGATGTACTTGTCAGAAATGCAGGAGCACGTGAAGCAGCCTGTCTGTCGATATTACCGACATGCGATAATAATAATGACTTGGAAATTGCCAGAACTCCAACGGAGACCCTCTCCGATGCCATTCGCCAGTCACCACTACGAGTGGTCCATTTAGCAACGACTCCAACGAGGGCTGAATGACTGGTCAGTACCCCTAGTAAGTGGATGATTGTACGCCAAGCATCCAGTACCTCGTGACCAGGGAGAGTTACCCACGGTGGACCTAGAACGATAGTCCCCATTTAGTCTCCGCGGAAATGCTGTAGCTTTTCGATCCTTTAGGGGCCAAGGAAGAACGTTGAAATGAGCCCCAATCAGAATCAGAAGCGCCGCGCTGTATGACGACAGCTTGCAGCTGGCGTGCGAAAGTCCCTTCCTTATTTTCCCAGAGGCACTCACCGTATACTTATAGATACTAGTGCGCCGACCTGGACAAATGGATCGTACTCATCATACAACCTCGCAATTTAGTCCACAGTGACGGGTTGTGTTGTACACGAAGGGGGGGGGGGAAAATGACAGCCGGCTCTTATCGGATAGGCCAGGGGAAAAGGGGAAACCTCGGGTTGTCACTTGCTTTCGGCCCCATGGAACTTCTGGTCATGGAGACTGGAAACTGGAAAGTAGCCAACTGAGGGGCGGCAGTTTTGATGATCTGGCTAATAAACTCTCGGGCTAGAAGGACCTTACCGCTGCCACGGATCTCTGTCCCAGCAAATAGCAGGAGACGGATCGGTGGGGATAGGCCCACTATCAATGTAAGGACCAAGAAATTGGTCGCTTGCTTGGTCACTTACTGCTCTTGGTTCTCGTCCCATCTCGCCCGGTCCTCGCAATTATAGGAATAGGAAAAGGAAAAACACAAACAATGCGCCAAAGATGCCACAGGCTGTAAATTGGCAGTATGATGACGCTGTTTCCCAACATAATACCGCCTGGACCGCTGCATTACATGGGTAGCTTTGGTACTTGTCTTGCCTTGGCACCAAAGGTTAGTGTAAAGTATAATTCAGGTACGAACCAGTCGACATGTCGGTTTTCTCAAATGCCTACACCTATCGAAGTGCAGGGGGCTGCGGCAGGTATGGAGCCTGCATCGGGAGACAAAAAGCCCAACTGAGGTAAAAGAGGAAGCTGGAGGCATGAAAAGAGAAGAGAAGGGGAAAAGAGCAATAGTAATGGGCGGAAAAAGAAATAAGAAACAGTCTCCATTCGTCAGTGGCAGCGCCGAAGAACTGATTATCATGTTAATGAATTGTATTAGTACTCTGGCGTACTGAGCTCAACTTAGTCCGATAATCAGCAACACATCTTAATAATAAGAGTCACTGCAGCATCAAGCCAAGTGTCACGATAATAAACAATGACCCTCACTGAACTGAATAAGGCTTTGAACACGTTCGTTGGAAAGAGCGGAGTGGAAAACTGTGGCTCATCGAAGACGAAACTCCCCCTTCAGTAGTTGCACTGGTCTTCTAGGCCTTTTAGCGCATACAATGAGCGGAGGCTTCCGGCATACCATCGAATACCGAAGAGATCTTGAAAAAGATCCTAATCTATTCAAAGTTCACACCATAGTTCTATAGGAGTAGTGGTATGTATCTTTCGCGAGGCGAGACTCGGTAAACGCCCGAATCTGGACGGGTCGGTCATTCCGCGTGATATTCATTGCAAGACCATCCCTGGACTATTGGCGGGTTGACAAAGAACGATGCGCGTTGCAGAGGCCCAATGCTGCAGGGAATGGGTTGACCCTGTCGAGATAGAGGTAGCACGTGTTTGTGCTCAGATGGATGCGCCTATGGCGCAGACGCCTTAACATAACGAATGACTGCAACGAGTCAGCTGCGGCTCACGTGTATAAATGCACACAATGCTGAGACACGGTTGCTATATGGTCAATTGTTGAGGTGCTCTGAAAAGGCTCCAAGGTCAAGCTCTGGGGCATGTTGAGAGATGAGATCTCTGCAAACGAGCCACGCTCTTGCAGAAGATTGATCGTTTGTCGACATTTCTGATAACCAGCGAGTAGCTTTGGAAACTTGCTCTAGTAGTTGGTTGTACCTGACGGTGGCCACTTCTGCCAAAAGTAATAGTTCAGTCAAAAGAACAGTGGTTGACTGCATCAGATAGTGCAAAAAGCACCACCAGGGAGCGATACGGTAGACCCAGGAAGGGTCGGGTATTGTAGGAAGAAGATCGAGCATCTGCGCCGCAAAATCGACACACAAGGTTGCCATCGTCTCGCACGCAACTCCCGGTGGCTCTAACCCTGGAGCCTGCCGAGTGAGGCGGCTAAGACACGGTTGGGCTATTATGATCTTGGTGCTGTAAAAGCGAAATGCCAAGCTCAACCTCTGCCGCTCGAATACACGGGCGCCTGTCTCGAAGTGAAATGCAGGCGAAAGCCTGGACAGCCAAACGTCTGCCTTCGAATTGAGTGCAGCGACGGCTAGCTCAATTTCACGCCACGATTTTCGAGCAGCTCCTGGAGCATACAGAGTGTCAACAGACTCTCGCAGTATCATCCCTAACTCGACACTGTGGAGAAAGAATAGCGAGATATTCGGTGTCAGTGACTCGATGGCACTGGACGCAACTTGCTCACATTCTCTATTCGCGTTCGACAGGTGGTGGTCAGATATCTCCGGTGTCAATGCCGTTTCCGTCGTTGCCTTGCCCAGTGCTTCCATGAAAAGGCCCCGAGCCTCGTAATCAGCAATCAGTTGAACCACTCGATCATCAGAGAAATCTTCCTCTTTGAAAGGTACCGGCGGAGGAGTAGTGCGGAATTCGTCGCTACTGCTCGGTGGGCGGCCAGTCATCACACACAGTGAGATATCCAACATGAAAAGGGACCACCAGACTCGATAACGAGTCTCCTTAGATACATGAGCAATTGTATTACTCTCACTCCGAAGATTCAATCCCATCGTAACAGCGGAACGCAAGGATATGCCACATATTCTCCAAGACCTGGATATTGTGAGGAAGCTTACGGTCAGCCTTGAAACTCGAAATTGATGTCGTAGCTTGGAACACTTACCGGTTCACCTGTCCCACAGATAGCAGATAAAATGAAGTCAAACCTTCAACCTGCACCTGCTGAAGATTTGGATGATCCAGCAGAGCAATGTCACTCATGCTTAGTCGCCATGCTCGCGAGAAGTATAGTGTTTCATCATCCGTCACACCCTTGTTGGTCCCCTGCGAATAGCGAGAACATCTTGCGCCGATAGCGAAAACCAGATTGAGTACTGCGAGCCACCTCTTCCCTGGGCGTACGTGAGGACTAGAGTAGAACGACCTGTACTGTCTCAAAAAGACAAGTTTGCCGATAATCGGAAAGGAAGGGTGTACCACTTGGAAATACTCGTCCACGAGCTGATCAGCAACAGTTTGCGGGGGCCGTTGCGAAAGATCGATATCATCCAGTACAGTAATATCCGAATCATCCAGGAAAAAGTTCGCAGAAGCAACCGACTGGCGATCTGAATCGTCTCTCGACCCAACGGAGATCTGCTCGAGCAGTCTTTTCAATCGGTAAATCCAGGCAATCTCAGAATGTTCGCCGACGAAGCCCATCGCTTGAATTTTCTCATCACGGTTGAAATCCTCGCTGGTGTAATCCAAAGCCCCCAGCGAGAAGACTGGAGTAGAAACAGCGGGGCTTGAGACACGAGCAGCATCAGATAATTTAAGAGCCGGAGATGGCGTTGCAGTTTGTTGGCCAGAGAATTGGTCGTTGTCCGGGTTTTGCTGTGATATCCGTCAGTCCCCAACACAACATGGCAGCGTAATGGGATGTTCTGACTTCGTTCAGGATCTGCTCGACATATTGCGCAGATTGGGGTTCCAGCTTTGGATAGATATCGCGCAATAAAGCCTCGTAGACTTGAACTTGGTTTGTCAGCTCACTGAGCTGCCTATAACCCACTGTCAGAAATCTTCTTAGAACAACGAGATGACAAAAACGCACTTGGCCATCTTCTCTCGCTTCCGGTCGCCGTACGAGCAACGGATCCCCGACTCCTGGCATCTTTGACAGGTCGGGCGATGGCCGCTACACTTGGCTTTCTGCTCACGACAGTTTTCGCAGGCCCGACTGACTCGTCCGCTGCTGGTCCAACTACTGGGGTTTGCTGACCGGGGTATGGCAACTTTGGAGTTCAAGGATCGTTCCCCAGTACCGAGTTGGGGGCCTGCGGGGTTCTCGACATAGCTAGGGACCGGTTCATAATTGATCTGAGGCCCAAAGTGTGCCTGTGGGAACTGAGACGACGTCCAGTCACTGTATGCAGGCTCGTTCTCCTGGAAATCCGATGAAGAGGGATAGGATCCATAGGAGAAAAAAGGAGGACGATTAGGGTCCGTCATATTCTCAAGGATGAGAAAGCTCCCTGAATAGCCCCCCCCCTTCGCCCAGCGTTCAATAACAGGCGACGTGGTTTGTGAACACGCGCTAGCCCAGAGCAGGTGTGGAGCAAGGAAACGATGCAGGAGAAGAGATCTCAAAGCCGTAAGAATAATAATACGCTCGATCTCCAGCAAACTGGAAGAGACAGACCAGACCGTTTGGGCTCTGGTTGAGACATCCACTCCGAAAGACGGATCGTGGTAGGCTGGAGTTCATTGCCGTGGTCTTTTGCGCCACAGGGCGGGCGGGAGTCGGCTCGGATCCAATCTCAACCTGCCATTGTACACATCATGATTGATGAGTATCCCTAGGCGATTCGCTCAAAACCAAAAGGTTTCCCCAAATATCCAGGACCCAAAGTAAGTAAAAACAAAATAAGAAGAGGTCGAAGAACATTCGGGAGGAAATTTCGAAGTCATTTCCTCCCATTGCCCTTTTTCGCCACCCTGCTGACTTATGGCTCCCATCGGCTGAGCCAATTCGTTCACATTATCTGATGATCTTCATGATCTCGTTCAGTGATGGATACCGCTCCTGTTCCTGATTGATTAATAAAAGTCTTGTCATGGAGAAAGCGATCATCATGACATAGCTGCGTGTCGCATTAGATGCACATGTGCCAACTCTTTTGAGGATGGGGTATAACACTGGCAATTCTTGAAAACTGATTACTCTCGCAGTTTGACGGGTTATCTCGATCTACTCGGACGACTGACCAAGGCCATACGTGAAGCCTGTGAGTGTAGCGTTACGCACTGTTCGAGTTGGCTGGCGTGTCATCCAGACAAACGACTACAAACCCTCGGCAAAGTGGCATGGCAAAGTGTCCAAGAATCGAAGTTGAGTGGAACTTGGAGAACTTCCGAGAGGAAGTCACCAAAATTTCCGAGCAAATGTCCAGAAGATGTCGTCTCAGCGACCTCCCATCAACTGGGCCTCAAGCGGGACCTTTTCGGCGCGGTCCTGAAGAATAATTCTCAGGGGCTATGAAGCGATTGGCTGCTACCTATCGTCCCAGGCAAAAGACGCTGATGTTTACCTGGAGTGAATGACCGCAGTTTTTGGTTTGCGAAATTGTTCGCCGATTTCAGGTCTTAGCCCATACTGACAACGCAACCTAGGACATCATGCTCCTTCAGTCGCGCGATATTCTCGAAATTCGAATTCCGGTTGACCCTCTCCTTCAACACATTTATCGAGCAGTGTTATTAGATGCGGGACGAGCGTTATGGGCCTCAAGCGTTGGAATCATGCTCGAAACAGTGCCAATCGCGATGAAGGAATGAGACGCGGATAGAGTGGCTCCCTCATCTAATGGAAACGATAATATAAGCCGGTCTCGATCACGATAGACGCTGTCGTTTCTCGCTATCTATCGAAGCACTCGCAGCAGAGCAAATACGAAGGGATATGAATTCGTTCATCGCGAGGTGCAAGAAGCCGAATCCGATTCCGTCCGCCATGATGATGTTGTCGCTAAATCAACCGCTTCCCTCTTTGCTAGAATTTGGGTTCCTTTCGGAAGCTTGCAGGGGCGCCCAAGGAGTATGACACAAAGACACCGGGTAACTGAGTTGCCATCACTATGTTGTAAATCACAGTGATCAAACAGGAGAATTTTTGGTCGGTGACGGTCATACGTGTCCGCTCTAGTGGGAAGCAGTCACAGAACTCGTTTCTTCTCTGACATACTTCGCTTCCGGCCATGAAATTGACGATTTATAGCAAACAAACCAGGATAGAAGGACAATCGAGAGTCGAGGGTCGACCAGGATACGCGACTGTGAGGGATCGAGGAAGGTGGCGATCTTGCGGAACCAGCGCAGCACAGCATGATCCACGATATGTAGGAATCACAGCGGGACGAAAAATGGTATCAACAGGTAAAATATGCATGCTGCCCGAGACAACGGGTCAGTCTAGATCGCAGGGACTCGATTGGCGCTTGGCCTTTGTGACGCGGACGGCAGCGGGTTTAGCAGCGAAAAGCGAGGTGACCTTATCGAGATCGGTACGCAGTATGGGGCCGTTTGATGAGGTACGAAAGACAGGATTGTGGAAGAACGATGCGACCATGCCATTTTCCCTGTCGCGGTTGAGCCGCACTCAGGTAGGCATGGGTGTCAACGAACTCGCATAATGAGCAGGCTACGGATCAACAATGCCTGTTAGCAAAGTGGATTCTCCAGCGCCAAATTTGGATCCTACCCATCTCCTGTCGCTTATAGTACAGAATTCCCAGACTGACGCGTTCTCGGAGTTGCACTGATCGGTTGTTCGTCTTCTTAACTCAGGGACAGGCGTGTGGCACGGAAAATCGTTGATGCTGATCATCGATTCCATCAAATTCCAACCATGACTCAACTTCACGTATGATCGTAAGGCTTTTGCTGGTCATGACTGGCTGCTGTTGCCACTTCCTCCTAGGTCACGACCCCAGTGGCAAACTGAGGGACCTACCAGTGATGATCTCTGCGGTCAATCATTGCGGAGATCTTCCGGACCCAATGGCACCATGGACACGGGGCCTTCGACTGAGGGACATTGTAGGAGACGTTAAGCGAAAAGAGAGCATTAGAGAACCGATCGTTGTGGAGCGACTTTCTGATGAGGTCATGACATGATGTCAGAGCGGTCTGACTTTGAGGCTAAATCGATGGTGCAGCAAGCAGTCCCATGTTCCTGAAAGTCCGCATGATATCGTGAGTTTGGTAAAGTATAGAAGTAAGTGAAGAAGTATTAGAAAGGACCCCTATTTCTATCAGAGGTTGGTGATTCTATCCCGGCCACGTCGATGTGCCAGCGGGAAGAAGAGAAGGGTTGAAGGATCATCCCGTCTAGCCGTCTGTCCACTCTAATTGCCACTGGAGAAGAAATCCGCCCGATGCTAACATTGACGTGGGCCTGCGGTCTTTGACTGACCAACAGAATTTCCCCCAGGCCTATTACCTCGCTATTCTATTGCCCTTCTTTGCGACGGTTAAGCGAGTATTCAAAGAGAAAGTCTGTATGACAATACTCACTAGCCGTGGCTGATGAACAGGAATCTGTTCACTCGACTCTCTCCTGGTCTCAGAACCAATGGATTCGCTCTTCTGATCATCCTCTGGCCCTTTTGAAGCCTTGTCCTGCTTGCTGTACCAACCAGGCCAGTTTCTCGCGCTCTCAACCTGCGTTTCATATTCTCCTCGTGTTCTTATCAAATTTCCGGTGATCCAAAAAATTCTTAGAAAGATGGGTTCTTTCCCAGGCAGGATAGGTTTGGTGGCTCTGAGCACCCGTTCTCGCTGGGTGGTGGTCCAGAAATCGTCTTCTTGACCTCTTCATCCCGTTATCAAGGGTGTGACTATCATAAGAAGACAACTGTTCAGCCGCTTGAACTTACTAACGTGGCTCAGCTGACCTCCAGAAGCAAAGAGACGCGTCCATGCAAGGCTATCTCAGGCTACACGCGCACACCAACCAAAACATGCACCTACGCCAGATCCGTTCCGTTCATGATCATAATGCCACCTCCTTCTCTCCAACCAGTCCATGGGCTTTCCTAGGAGCCTCGTTTAATGTTACGTGGCAATAGCTCCCGGCATTGGGGCCAGGAAGGACTCAAATAACGCGAACTACGAGTCGGAGCTTTTATGAAATATATCCGCTTCCAAGAAACGAGGGCGACTTGGGTACCCCTGACAATGTACCACTAACTGAAGCCTCTGAAGACAGAATACGGATCGTTTTAAGAATTGGAGGCCGCGATCGGTCAGACTCGAAAAGATGGACTCGCGATCATCCTTTTTGCCCCAAGCCATGGAGTCGAAAGATCTTACACAACTGTTGGTGGGCACAATATGCTTGAAGAAGCGCCGCTGGGTCATTGACGCCCTAGTGCACTTGAAACGCACAAGAAGAACAGGACAGGTAGGTGTTCAAGCACTGTGACCAGCAACACAGCAGACGGGACTGTAGCGCTGGACTGTAGCGCCCCCATGCCGTTTGAGAATCCTGAATAGTTTTGGAGGAGTCAGCCTCTTCTCAATTCCGAGAACAGAATCTATCCGTACAATTCTCGCGACAGTGTCTGGCCTGGATCCAGTGTCTACTGCCTCATCCAATGGATTTCAGTCACCTACGTGCACCCGCAACTACACGGCGCATCCTTTACGATTCGCTGCACAAACGATGCAACTCTCCCTCCTCGGTCAAGATACCCGTCGAACTCGGCGCAATGGATATCATAATTAGGTTGAACCTTGCGCGGGATGGCCATCCTCTGCTGCTCGGAGGAGATATCCACAAATGTAGATGGCTGCTAAAGGACAACGGTGATTCAGAATACCGCCGTGCGGGAATTCCTCTTTAGAGCCGTTTCAACGCACCTTCTGCCATGTGAGTCAGAGGAGCTCTCCAACACGACTCGAAGGTGAACGTGAGCATACTTGCTATAAGCGTTCTGCCGTCTTTCATCCATAACCAGCCATTGAAACTCAATAGTGAACGGAAGTCCTAGAGGAGGTAGTATCTGCACACATGCGGCATTCAAATCCGCTTCTATTCATGAAAGTAACGCCCATGACTTTGAGTTATACTCATTTTCTTGCGTGCTTTCCCCTCAGGACAGTCTCAAGGGCCGTATAATCCTGTGACAGCAACAAGATAGAGTCATTCAGAAGATAGTACCAGCAATATCAGTCATACGCATTATTTTTATCGCCCTTAAAAATACCTGAACGCTTAGATATATCATATGGTCAGGTAAGGTAGACATCGTTCCAACTTGGTTATTCTGATTGGTCAAAGAGCTAGGTGTAGTTCGGCGAGTGCAGCCGAGGTCTTGGCACTCTGGACACACATCGAGCGGCCTCATCAGGTTCAGAATCTGATGCTAAGGGCTTTGAAGAACGCGCTGTCACATTGTCTGTCAGGCTGTCACAGAGAATCAACTGATTTCGATCAAAGTGATCGAAGTGCCATGACAGATGAACCGGCGGAAGAACACTCGCACCGCGGAGACAGACGAACCCTCCAAGCGGAGGAAGTTCATCGCGTGCGTCAATCCCTCTTGGCCAAAGTATGACACTAACTCCTTCTTGATATGACCACTTAGTTGCCGGCGGTGTCATGCACATAAGATCAGGTGCTCAGGAGAGAAGCCATGCGCCAAATGCCGCATGGTGGGTTGCGCAGATGAGTGCGCGTATTCCCAACGCGATCGCCAGGTCAAAGTGAGCGAAAGGTATGCGAAGGCCATTTCTTAATCAATTGCAGTTTCCTAACTACGTTCCAGCTATCTGGAAAGTCTGGTATCGGAGAATCGACGTTTAAAGGAGCAATCCACTCCCTCGGCAAACTCGGCCGAGCCGACCCATGACGCCGAAGCAAGTGAATCACGACTCACAGAGCAGCCAGATGAAAGCAATACTAGTGTCCGTAACCCATTGATCGGTGACCGTGCATGGTTCCATCCGTATGATCCATCCGCGCCGCCTATCTTCATCGGCGAGGCAGCCTGCACGGCTTTTGCTACTCGTTTCCGTCGTTTTCTGACCGGCAGTAACACGACACCTCACATTCCTCGGATGCAGTATGTCAAAGAAGCGAATATTGCAGCGGCCAACGAGGCGTATGTACAGTGGCCGAGCCTTCAGCAAGCTCGACTTCTGGTGAAGATCGTACTGCGTCAGATTGGATGTCTTTATCATCTGCTACTGCGTAAATCGACATTAGAGAAGCTCGAGGAAATATATCGCACGGGTGACTTTGACTGCAAGGTCAACCAGTGCAAATTCTTTGCTCTTTTCGCTTTTGGCGAAGCTTATTCCATCCGCACAGAACCTCTGTCCGGGTCGAGGGTGCCAGGGACTTCCTATTTTGCGCGCGCTCTCAGTTTGGTGCAGGTATTGCCAGAGAGAACGAGCATTACCCATTTGGAGACGCTCTTGTTGCTGGTATGTCCCTGGTTCTCACAATTCAAGAAGATACTGACTGTAAAGTCATTGTTCTCCTACTATCTCAATCGACGCCACTCGGCGTATGTGTTGATCGGCAGCGCGATGCGCATGAGTCTGCAGATTGGCTTGAATCATAACATCCCCGAGTCGCAGCTCATCGACCCTGTCGAGCGGCAACATCGAGTCCGAATTTGGTGGACGATCTACATATTCGATCGAATGTGGGGATCAAAGATGGGAATGCCATCCCAGATCCTCGATGATGATATCCACGTGGACATGCCATCGAGGATAAGCCCGGCGCAGCTGCATGATGAGCAATTCTCGGACCCGGACTATCAGACGGCCAACATAGAGCTCGCTCGGATTGTCGGCGAAACTATTGCAAAACTCTACAGCCGTCGCAAGTACAGCGAGACGTTTCTCCAGCGCGTGCAGAAGCTGCTGAAAGCATTGAAGAACTGGGTAGATACACTACCCGAGCATTTGCGGCTGAACGAAAGCGACCCCGAGATGAACACGAAACATATTAGCTCTCTACATCTGGCTTTCAATCAGGTATTGGCTCCTCCACATCCGGAACAATAGGTACTGATCTGGACAGTGCGTGATACTAACAACCCGTCCGACCCTCCTCCATCTCCTCATCAAAGTCAGCGAGTCCGACACCACCTCCACGAGCAAGGACAACGCCATCTCACAACCCGTCTGGACACTGGGTGAAGCGTGCATACACGCAGCCCGTCACAGTCACTCCTTGATACTCACGCGCTACATCAACGGCTCCCTCCCGGTATTTGGCTACTTCACGCGCACTACCTCTTCTCGGCTTCTTTAGTGCTTGCAATGTCCAGCTTGCTGCCCATCGGCAGCCGCAACGACCTAGGCGCCTTTGAGACCGGTCTCACTGTGCTGCAGTCGATGAGCGAGAACGGCAATCTTGCGGCTTCGGAATTCTACCAGAATCTCGAGCAAGTCAAACACTGCCTCGAACGGTACGGGGACGAACGCCGCAGAAAGCAAGCGAGGGGAAACGGAGTAGAAGCTCTTGGGCCAGGAAACATCCCGGCCTCTGCCGTTCCACCGCTACCTCATACTGATGAAACAGCTCCATTGCCGGGACCAGGGTCGATTATCAGAGCAGACAATGAGCTTGAGTTAAACGCGAACACTAGCCCAGGGTATGGCAATCTAGCTCCAGTTTCGATTCAAGACGCCGCAGTGGGATTCCCAACAGCAGTGACATTTCTGGAGCCGACAATGCAGGACTTTCTGGCGCAGTCGGATTTCGATTTGGGACTGTTGCATTCGGTGGACACGTTTATGAACGACACGGAGAGCATGTATACCAGCCATGGCCTATAAGACGGCCACAAAATACGATATGGTCTATACTCTATTGTCTATGGTCTATCGGTCATCACTCGTCACAGCGCGCGCGATTCAATCTATAGCCCCTTCCCATCTAAATGAAACTTCTCCTCAGCCCACAGCTGCATAACTTTTCCCCAGCGCGTGATACAAAACACAAATCCTCCCCCGAGCAGCGATAAGACCACACCTCGAACCAGTCAGTTCACCTCCGGAATCAACCTCAAAGGAAGTGTCACTCACAGATTGTAAACGTCCATCCCACCCCGATCACCTTGATCAGGGGAACAACTGCCGCACTGCTGCCCGCCGAACACAAATACTGTACGATATACTTCCCACTGATAACCTCCGACCGGCGTTCGGGAATCGCCTCTACACACATCAACATCATCTTCACCTTTACCCAAGGAAAACTCACCAGCAGCATACGTATTCAACCCATTAAACGACCCCATCAACCCCACACCCGCCCAGAACGCCGCAATGACAGGGACAGCCATCCCCCCAGCGCGCGTCTCCAGCGTCCACCCGTAAACCAGCACCGCGATAGGCAGCACCCCGCACAGCGTCGCCAGCCCGCTGTTCAATCTATCCTGCGGGAGACGCAGGCCCCCGCGGCGAGCGATATACCGCTTCACGGTGAGATCGGATAGTCTTCCGCCGAGGACGCTGCCCAGGAGAAACCCCGCGCCAGGGGCGAGGTAGAAGAGGCCGCTGACGAGGGCAGAGGTGAGGTTAAAGCGGGGGTTGAAGATCTCGCGGGCGGAGGTGAGGAGGGCGTACTGGAAGATGGCGAGGAGGCCGCACGTTAGATCCTGTTTCTGTCAGTTTCCTCGTCTTCCTTCTTGTCAATTTGTGGCAGGCAGGCAGGCAGGCAGGCAGACATACGCATAGCAAGACGTTGGGATACAGCCACTGCCGGAAGATACGGACGGGGTTGAACATGGCTAGGATCTCTCGCACGGAGGAAGGGCGTCTTTCGCCTTTGCCTTCGCCCTCGCCTTCTCTCTTCTCGATCTCCGGGACGAAGAGCAGCGAGAGGACGAGACCTAGCCCGGCCATGGCAACCTGCACCCAGAAGATGATGCGCCAGTGGGCAAAGGTCACCACCAAGCCGCCGATACATGGTCCTATGTCCAAACCTCAACACTGGCACCCTCGCAAAAAAGAGAGGTATACATACCGATAGCAGGCCCGGTCACCGACCCAACCATAAAGAACCCAACCGCCGTCCCCCTCACCCTCTATCATCCATCAGCACAACCCTTTCACCCTCCCTTCACCTTTCACCAAAACCAAAAGTAATGAAACCGGAAGGACAAACCGCCTCAAAAATATCCGCCAAAATAGTCTGCCCCTGCACCATAAACGACGTCCCCGTCAACCCCCCCAGCACCCTAAACACCGTAAACACGCCCTTCCCCCGCGCAAGCGCCGTCCCCACCGAACACCCCACCAGCACCGCAATGGCGATATTATACGCCACCCTCCTCCCCAGGATCTTACACGCGGGTCCCCAAATAAGCGACGAGAAGCCCATGGCCAGTAAGACGCCCGCGTTCGTGACGTTCAGGAGCTCGGGGGTTGTGTTGAACTCGGATGCGATTTCGGGGGTTGCGGGGAGGAGAGAGGTGCTGGAGAAGGTGACGACGAAGGTCATCCAGCTTACGACGAAGAGGATGATGTATTTGTGCCAGTGTGGGAGGGTGGGTGTCTCTTGTGAGTTATTTTCCGGGTCGGGGTCCAGAGCGAGAGCTGCGGCTGGGCTTGGGCTTGCCATGAGTTATCTGTTTGGGATTTGGACGGATACCGGCCCATTGGTCAACGTTAATATCAATTAGATTCGGTTCTAATTCAGTCTGAAAGAGGAATCGTGAGATATATGTACTGACGGATTATTTTCCGGGTGTTCGGCATGCCGAGTGTGAGGCCGAGGATGAGTTTGCAAGATCCACCTCGCTACAACTACTACAACTGCAGTATACTTCGGTGACTGGCACCGAGACTCGGCCATGGTCTCCGAGCTCGCGCCAGCAGCTTAGATTATATCTACTTGAGCCGGTTGAAATAGTGTAAAAGGAATTTAAATCATTTATTCAACTAATGTCCAAGTCCAACCGCCAGGTATAAAAGCAATAGTTCTTCGAACGGAATGGAAGCACCACTACTTGCTAAAAAGTATGTACTAAACAAAAGTCTAAAACCATAGCAACGACCCTCTGCTGCACCCGTCTCTCACCCGTCTCTTCACCTACAGCACAAGCATACCGACACCGGCAAAGAGAGCAGTGGCAATGTAGGCTCCAAACTGCCAGTTACCAACCTTGACAGCCATGGGGCTAGCGGCAACACCAGCGGCTCCCTTGGAAGTCGCACTGGCACTGCTGGAGCCGCCAGTGGCACCGGCGGTCACGGACCCACTGCCATCAGTTCCGGCCTCCTTGATCAGAGAGGAGCAAGTGCCCGATGCACCTGCAGCCTTCTGGGTCTGGGCCTTGCCCTGAAAGTCACAGGCGGTCGCAGCCTTGTTGTTCTTATTGTAGTACTGGTTCATGACGAAGGAGAGCTGCTGCTTGGGAGTGCAGACGCTGTAAGCTCCGTAGTCACCGCTGGTCGAGTTGGAGTTGATTCCACCGCAAACACCTTTGGCGCAGAGGTAGTCGAACAAATCACCATAGTCCTTCTCGTCCACAGAATCCTTCACAACGCAGGACAGCGTTTCGACCATGCAGTCGCACAGGTCACTGTTGGGAGTAGGAGGCAACTTATCGGAGGCTTCCCACTTGGTACCGACCGCAGGGCAGGCAGGTGCGGCAGCGGTGGGGGCAGTGTAGCTTGCACTGTTCACACCAGTGGCCGTCACCTTCTGCATCTCAGAGGACAGGTAGGAGAAGTCGTCCTTGGTCTGAACACTGTCGCCGTTGACCGAAACCAGACCATAGTCGTTGGCCTCCTGGAAGTACATATAGACAATACCACCGCTCCAGACGTCGTTCATCTGGGGACCGAACAGAACTGGAACATCGGTAAACTTGCGAGGCTTGGGCTTAATGCAGCCATACTCGGAGAAGAAAGCTGGGACTGGGTAGTTGGCGAATTCCTCGGTGCGATCCTTGTAGCCAGACTTCTCGAAGGTAGAATCACCGCACCACTCGTAGATGTTGTAGCCGAACATGTCGATAGAGCTGCCCTTATCGCCACAGACAAGGTAGGGGGCCAAGTCCTCACGAATATTGGCATCGTCGTCGGTGGCGTATCCAATAAGCAGGGAGGAGCGGTAGTTCTTGGTCTTGATGTACGACTTCATGTCACGCACAGCAGCCTTGACGTAGGCGATCGAATTGGTGTTGTTGTTGTCGTTGGCGACCTCATTACCCGCGAAAAAGCCAATGACGTTGCTGTAGCCGGCAAAGGCGTCAATGACGCTGGTGTAGCGCTTGTACAAGTCGGTGTTCCAGGCAGGGTCCGCACGGTTAATGGACTCGGAGGGCGCAGACAGGTCGGTAATCAGGTAGATGCCGGCTTCGTCCAGGAGCTTCATACATTCGTCATGGTTCAGGGTGGGGTCGACAGCGTAGGTACGGATGACGTTAGTGCGCAGCTGCTTCAGGTAGGGAATATCACGCTTGCAGCTGGCGACGTTGGCCAGAGGGTCGGTGTAGTCGGAGTTCTGGGAAGTTGTGCCGTTGGCCTGGTACTCCTCTACGCTGGATTAGTCGGTGCCGATCGATGGAGAGCTTTTCAGGACATACGTTGGTAGGCAACACCGCGAATGAAGCTAAAGCCGGTCAGTTACTGGACTGACGCAGGGACGGCAGGCAAACTTACAATTCTGTTCCGTTGTTTGAGTAGAAGAACTTGTTGCCCTATATCAAGTACATATGTTAGTGTCCAATGCGATCGTCCAGCAACAGGCCTTCAGTACCTTAGTCTCAATGACGGGCAGTGTTGCGAGGGCGCTGCCCACGAGGGAAGCTCCGGCGACGGCGTAAACGAACTTCATGTTGTATATGATTTGAACGAGGGTGAGTTAAGTTGCAGATGAGAGAAGATGATGTCGATGATCTGCGAGAGTGGGTTGATCGTCTTGGATCAAACCCACAGGGCTTCAAGAAGAAAATGACAGAATATGGACAACGAGTGACTGACGGCAGTTACACAATAAGCCGTCGGATGCTGGGTCCCAAGAGGGAAATAGAATACAAGGAGGGAAAGAAAGGATGTCGAAAAGATGAAGGAGGAGAGGAAGAAGAAAGCACGGGGATGACTGGAAGAAAGAAGATGGAAAGGAGAGCAAGCACCAAGGCAAGCAGTGAGTAGTAAGCAGTAAGTAGCCCCAGGGGCAATAATACCCAGTCACTAGCCGATTATAAATAGCATACTTGACTATCAATCATTCAATTGATTATTCTATGTCACATTGAGACATCTAACGAGGACTGTGGACTGATGATTAGCGTCTACTGACTCGAGTCCGTCTTGTCAATGCAGTTGATGGAGACAATTGTCGCAATTGTCTCACTTGAGAGTATCCAAGAGACCAAGATGGTAAATCCGGTGTATCGCCAAGCATCCCATGTATGCAAATAATGGTCATTGCTTGAGAACAATCCAAGCAGTCAACAGGAGGAGACCAAATGATACGTCCAGGGACAGCGGATTGACATTCTCGGTGATATAACTGCGGGACCCTTGAAATTTAGGGTCTTGGCCCGAGGTGTTGATTCGTCGTTGGGATGGGGGCTTGTATTGTAAGAATGGGATTACGGAGGACCCTGTATGCTTACCTTTGCCCAGTTGTCTTGTTGAGTAGCTTGGCTTAGGAATAGGGGCATCAATGTTGCTTCGCTCTCTAGTTTTGGCTTGTCAGGCTTGTCCTGAATCCCGAGCTGGTAAGATCGCCAACTTCCATTATGTGAGCGTCGATCGAAGACCTGCAAGTTGGACTGCCACCGCGAATGGAAGACTAGACTATCTACCTACTGAGATGGTGTAACTTCTAGCAGCATAAGGTAATGCGAGTCCTCTTTTTTGAGCTGCTAAACAATCCTTTACGACTAACGATACACGGACAATACAATATCTTACCAGGGACCAGGACCAGGGTTTCAGGGTCTGGGCCCACAGTAATAATTTTTCATTCCGCTGTACTAGTATTAGTCATCTGAGCATGAGTGCCTTGCACAGTAGTTTTATGCAAATAATGCAACCATGTCCTTGTGATCATTGAGGATGAGGATATGTTTGCATAAATTACAAGATGGAGCGTTACGCGATGGCACAACCATGAGCTGGACAGCTCATCACATCATGGCGCAAGGGTCGGACAGGAATACTGATGTCTTGAATTCAGCAGGCTGACAGCATGCAGGTTCTACTGACGTGTCTTGTTGCACGAACACTTGAGTACCAGATTGCACACTATTGTAGGGTCAAAATTAAAATTCTAGAGGCGGACAGGGAAACTTTAAGCATGATGCTGCTATCAGATTCTAACATTGGTTGGAGTCAAATTGAGCCTTGAGGCGAAGGCTGCTGAGTGTGGCTGAGGTAGGCTATTGTGGCTGATGATGTGGCTTGGTCTCTGGACATGCTCCAGAGATCGACTCTATCCCAGACCCACAGATGGTACTGCAATCAACCATGATCCCATGAAACCAGGCTTCTGACCCTAGATAGCTTAATGTCCTATCTTCAGAAGAGCAAATCAGATTGATCAATGATCTGATAAACCAATTATGTGCCAATTCTATGGACTCACCCAGCAACTAGTCAAAATTGCACAGGGTACTAACTTTCCAGAATTGAGAGCCAACCTTAATCGGTTAGGATGATTAGGATCTACTAGTACTAAGGAGTTACTACTACTACCGCCTCGTACTACTGTAGTTGCGAATTAACCAACTTTACTGAACTGCCTCATGAATCAGAACAGGGCATAGGAGGGCATCATCATTGTAGACAACCGCTATCTACAGTTTTATTTAATGACTGCTGAAATCTTGACAATGAGAGAGACTCTCATGACTCTCATCTGATAAGCAACACTAGTGCTATTGCAGCAGCCACATACTCAATAATGATGGGTCCACGAATCTCCGCGCGTCCAGCATACGCTATTTGAGGATCCAAACGACGCTTGTTGTGGCTGTGTATCAACATTCGCCAATAATAATGTCCTCTCTATAGCTAACGACGATGATCTGGATCTGTTGACTCTTGAGTGGACGGAAATCGCCAAGCAAAGCACAGTTCTGCCAAGTATCCTTCGCGCCTTGAGTCCTTGACAGACTCAATCATCATGTCATCCCTTTTTTCGTGTACCTCTCACACCGTCACTCCTTACAGACTGAATCTCTGGGTACAGCATTGCTCGCTGGTTGAACGAGCCTGCAATTACCCTGTCACTCTTTCTTCTCAGTTCTTCAATTGGCCGCATTCATTCCTTTCCAATCTTTACCCCGATCCATTTGCCAGCTATTCTTGTCCAAAGCTTGTCCCTTCCAAGCCATCTTGTCGTAGTCTTGTTGTCAACTGAGGCTGAGCGCTGAGTACGCGCCACATTTGTCGACTGTGATCTCTAGCCACGAATGGTCCACGTCAATAATAATTAATACGGTATGTCATTGCAAGATCCATGACTTGTTTTTAAGCCGATGAAAGAACAACCCTGTCAGGATTGTCTTTGTCTGTCGTTGGGCACTGCTGTTTACCCCCGCCGTTTCGCATCTTGCATCCCACTCTTCAACATCATCCTAATATCCTGACTACTGCAGTATCATTATCTATCTCTTCAGGTTACCTTTCTCTAGACGTCATGCGTAAGTCCTGACTCCTGACCCTATGTGTTGTGCCAAGCGGCTCTCGATTAATGTGTCTCGGCGCCCAGACATCTACCGCCGTCAAGCCAGGAATCTGGCCTGGTACGACCAGGATGGCGAGCCATCCAAATATAATCCCTTCAGAAAGATCAAAGCACGGCCGCGACGGTCCAATTCCTATCAGATGGAGAGCGGACTCGTGCCCGTGCGCACGGCAGGGGAGGTGCGCATGTCGGAGGAAAGACGGCGACGCAGGGACATGACCGACGGCCTGGCCGGTCCTGAGCACGCAGATACCTTTGCGCCAGAGTCGTCAGGAATGGACGGTCTTCATCGAGCCGAAAGTGTAGAGAAATCGGAGCCCGAACCATCGATGCGCAGCCATGAACCCATCAACGTCTCCAACCAGGAGGGGCAGGATGAGATCCCGGAAGGAAAACCTCGGAAGAGGAAGACCTTTATGAACGGCTATGGAAGTCGGTCTGAGGATGGGGATGCCCTATCTGTGGGGGAGGGGAAGGACTTGCCTGACAAGCAAAAGTTCACCGCCGTGGGCCAGATCAAAGCGACTATTTTCAACTCTTGGATTAACCTTCTCTTGGTTGCCGCGCCAGTTGGAAGTGAGTTGCGATATGACGAGTCTGAGCTTTTCGCTAATGATTTCAGTTGCACTGAACTATGTCGACGTTAACCCGGTGGCCGTCTTCGTGGTCAACTTCATTGCCATTGTGTATGCATCTCTACCTCAGTCCGGACTCGGCTGACATATCCAGACCTCTTGCGGCCATGTTGAGTTATGCTACGGAAGAAATCGCCATGCGGTATGTCTTGTTTCCCCTTGTAGAGGCCCAGCTAACATTGTCAGTACTGGTGAAACGATTGGTGGTCTGCTGAACGCATCATTCGGGTAGGTGTCCGTTCCAGGAGACACCAGAACACCAGACGACTGACAACTGTAGTAATGCGGTCGAGTTGATCGTCGCAATTATCGCCTTAGTCGATAAGGAGGTCCTCATTGTTCAAACGTCACTTATAGGCAGTATGCTGTCGAATCTGCTGCTGGTCATGGGCATGTGTTTCTTTTTCGGTGGTATCAACCGTCTCGAGCAACACTTCAACCCGGTTGTCGCGCAGACAGCGGCCAGTCTTTTGGCACTGGCGGTAGCCAGTCTGATTATTCCCACTGCGTTCCACGCGTGGTCCGGCGGTGCGTCAATCCGGCCCAGATGACGAATGATTACTGACTTTTGCAGCCGGAGATGTGGGAGTCGCCCCGTTGTCGCGAGGTAAGATTGCTGGCCATGCGCATGGGATCATCACTGACAAAAGCAGGCACCAGTATTATCTTGCTCTTCGTCTACGGATGCTACCTCTTCTTCCAGCTCAAGTCGCACACCGAGATCTACAACAGACCCAGCCCCAAGGTCGAGAAGCGACGCCAAAAGGTGTCCGAGGGGGCCGCCAGTCGCGGCCTGGCGCAGATTGGCAAGATGACGGCAACCCTGGGCGGTCAGAACGCGCAGCAGATGCAGCTGCACGAGGAGGACGACGAAGAACAGCCCCAGCTCAGCATGTGGGTTGCCGTCCTGACGCTGGCCATCTCCACCGCCTTTGTCGCATTGTGCGCTGAATTTATGGTAAGATCTTGCGTCAAGTGGTGTGCGAGCCAGGCTGACTGTGCAGGTTGGTTCCATTGACGCTATTACGGAAAGCGGCGGCATCTCGAAGACCTTCGTCGGGCTGATCCTGCTTCCTATCGTGGGTAATGCGGCCGAGCACGCCACGGCGGTGACTGTGGCGTGCAAGGACAAGATGGACCTGGCGATTGGAGTGGCTGTGGGATCAAGCATGCAGATTGCTCTGCTGGTTCTGCCGTTGGTCATTGTGATTGGATGGTGTATGGGTAGGCTCTCCTTTTCTGACTGGTGTCTGCCTCTGGACGGTGCTGACTGGCAAAGGACTCGAGAATATGACCCTGTATTTCGATGCGTTCCAAGTGATCCTGCTCTTCGTCTCGGTGTTGCTGGTATGTTTCATCACCCGTTTTATGATGACGCTAATCCCTTAGGTGAACTATCTCATTGCCGATGGCAAATCGCACTGGCTCGAGGGTGTGCTGTTGATGATGATGTATTTGATCATCGCCGTGGCTGCTTGGTATATCACCTCATTTGGAACTATTCGAACTGCTCCGCTAACTGATGTCTTCAGGTTCTATCCCAACAAGAGCGAGCCAACTGCTTAGTATCATACGTTAAGCTATCACATACGTTATACGCGACTTACTCATTCACATACGTTGGGAAGATACCCTGGCACGATTTTCATGTATTGGAGGCTAGTCAGATCTTTAGTTATCAATCAAGTCACTAATATTGAGTACCAAGACAGCCTCAACTTGATATATAGCATAGCCAGTTAAAGCAGCGGAGTCCCCCGTATCCACACCGAACACTACTAAACAAGAACTCGAACATACCCCAGCAATAATTGAGAACCAAATCAATACCGCGATAGTAGTCGACAAGCCTATATCTCAGGTCCAGTGAGAGCTACGGATAACATCAGAACTACAGCCATCCTGTTCACTGACCGTGCCCCTGACACCCCGCGTCTAGGTACCCATCGGCTTATCAATTACGGGATACGATGCATTATGCGTCGGAAAGCAACCGGCTCACCTACGTGTTACTGTCGTAGGGTAGTGATTGCAAAAGCTTCCAGGTCACATCGAAGACTGGGTTGTTTGGCAGGCATCTACCTATCCATCCTATCCTCTTTATCATATGGTATCAATACCAATACTCCGTATATGAGTTTAAGATGGACTACTAGTCTACGCAAATACTCCATGCGCCTACCCCCAATAATAATATTGAGATACTCGTAGGAAGAACGGTACATCTCCCCCCGAGCCACCACTGCCAGCCCCTAAGTTATTGGTCGAATGAATCAATACAGTGGCGCAGAGCAGCGAATCAGAGGACGGGTGGGTATCTACTCCGTGAGCACAGCATAGCATGGCATGTTGCGCTGCGCTTTACGGAGGAAATCTCGGGGAAATCGGTTCTTTGCATGGATATCGTCACAGAAATGGATGCGATTCGTGGCTGTGTGGTTGTTGAGCCCGATAAGTACAGGACGGAGTATGGTAGAGTAAGGTACCTATGGTGGTTCACTTTCACGGCTACTCGGTAGCTACCTTACTTATGTAGGTACTAGGGAGCTACCTAGGATCGCGATGATGGGGTTGGAGTCTCGCGTGAAGGGGCAGGTTCTGAGTTCATGGAACCCTGACGGCCTGACCAGGGGTTTACGGAGTAGGCAGAGAGGTATCTACCTGTAGTTAAAAGTTGCGACTCGCGAGTTCAGGTACTTTCAACTACCCTGTACCTAGGTAGCTATGAATGTGAATAATCTCCATAATCTCATTGGCCAACAAGCCGAGCAGGTGACACCTGACGGATGAAGACTGCCTCATCCTCAGCCTTCGGGCTCTGCGCTGCGCGCTGTTTTGCCGAATTGAGAATACGCCGCTTGGTTCAATCATAATCTACTGTCTGCCTAAGTGCC
The DNA here is from genome assembly GCA_022814375.1 of Aspergillus quadricinctus. NCBI lineage: Eukaryota > Fungi > Ascomycota > Eurotiomycetes > Eurotiales > Aspergillaceae > Aspergillus > Aspergillus quadricinctus. Next base: position 271,260 of record JAKLNT010000026.1, read on the forward strand.
TATTATGATTAATTTTCCTCCATTCATACTCCGCCCAATAGTCGCTACACAGTGACCAACTGACCATAAGGATAGAAAGCCGAGCTGTGGGATCGGGCATTCTCCGATGATTCGCCGGGTATTTCCTAGGACCTAAGTGACCCTGCAGGCTATTCATGTACGGTGTACCTATCCCCAATGTATAGCATGTGCTTTTCAATATCAGAGTACTTGTACTTGTACGGTAACTACCGTAGTCTTCAATGATGGCGAGAATAAGGATGAATGTGAAAACCAAGGTAGAATAGATTGCGGGGTTCGGTTCGCTGATGCCTCGGGCGAGAAAGGCTGGGGGAGCAGAGGGCCAATGGGCATCGGCTAAGCCCGAAGCGCGGCCAGCGGCCACGGGACGAGTGTCCAGTCCTCAGTAGTTTGCCCGGTTAAAATCCGTTGCACTCTGAAGTGTAGACCTACTGTCTGTACTCTGTGAGTGTGGGCTCTGTGGGAGTTGCCGCCCGGGTTGTGGAGGACCGCCGATTATCGGTCGGAGGTATCATCCTGCGGAGTTGAGTCACTTGAGTGAGAGATTTGTTCTGAAGTGACAGTTGTAAATAAAAGTATAAAGACAACTGAGTTTGTGCAATGGATGGACAGAGATCATCTAGGTAAGGTAGACTAGTATCCAGCTCAACCTTTAATCTTGTGACTGGTCACCTTCATCGACTGACTGCTGGACTCTCCCCGCGGGGAAGCCCGATGCAAGGGCCCAACGATCAACTAGGGCCCAGATTCTTTTTGTTAGTCATGAAAAAGAACCATCATACGGTCGACGAGTCGGACAACTCCCCAGGTCCAGGAATCCGATGGTTACCCCAAGAGAAGACTCCAACCCATCCCGAGAGACGAAAATGAAGCCATCTGAGGGAATGGCAGGCTGAGAATACCCGAGGTTCTGCGGAATGGTAATGTGATTGTGGCCACTCATTTGTTGTTTCCCCTCATTTCCTTTCTTCATTCATCTTCCTTGTGATGTTGAAAATCATGTTGGACAGTGTTACGGTGCAATCAGAGTGTGCCATACCTATTGAGTTCGTCTGGTTCCTCGGAAGTAACCCCGTGTCGAATTCTCCGTAGGCGCCATCCATCCACAATTACACTGCAGGCAGTGGTCGCAGTTGCAGCCATCTCAGACACAAGACCGATCGGCACGGGATGCTGGCATTGGCATTTGGCAAACTGTATCTAATCCATATTACCAGTTACACTTACCAGTACCAGAAGAAAAGAATTGACAGGTTGAAAGCAGATGGAAACAGGATAAATTATCCTCTATCTAGGCTTGATCTGCTACAGCCACAGAATTAACCATTTTACCGTGTAACCGGAAGATGACCGGATTGTGGATGGAGTGACGGTTGGCCTGTTAGGTAATATTTTGTCTGTACTCTCTCCATGCTGTTCCACCACACTGCTGGTAGCCGGCTTCTTCGGTCCGTCCTGGGTGTCCCGATATGTTCATTTGACATGGGATACGGAGGAATATATGAGTGTTGGAATAGACAGCATGGATGTCACTTTCAAATAGGTTAGGATCTGTATGATGGTGAAGATATTTATTCTTCTTTCTTGATCCCCAGTTATGTCGGTCGGAGGCGAACTAATGCCCCCCGCGAAAAGTCACGACTGGGCCTGTTCGCCGTCCCGATGGCTGGACTAGCCCGTATTATGGTACGCCTAGAACACATTCTGTATTCTTCACCACAGCCATGAATAATTTAATAGGGAAAATATAACTATTATACTATTATTCTAGAAACTACCATCTACTTAAATAATGATAAAAGCATTGAATTGTATACTGTTGAGGGAGCAGAGACAGGTATCTCGGCACTCGGGAAAGACAAGCTGGGGCTGCTGTCTCCGGATTAACACCGCCCGCTTAAACCGTCAGACTAAGACCAGCGTCGGGCCTCCGCAATTTGCTGAAATGCGGATGTTCTGAGTTCTGACTTAACTTACTTACACTTGATGAGTAGACTAGAGCACAAGGAACTATCCGGGGACTGGACTCTTTTTTTCTTTTTTCCCTTGTGGTCGGAGGTCAACGACACACATTCATCATCTGAATCCTTTCTTTCCTTCGTCCTCTCTCTTCTTCCTTTCCTTCTTCCTTCTCTCTTCTCCTCTCCCGTAACTATTCTGTCCTCCGTTTATTGTATTTGCCGTGTCCTCGACGAACTCTCCACTCCCGTCTCTACCCGATTTGTTTCCTTTGTTGCCTTCCCACGTCGCGTTGCCGGTCCGGTGCCCCGATTTCTGGCATTCCTGCTCCCCCACACTCCGCTTATTCCGCCTGTCGCCCATGTTGAATGGTGCCTACTCGCCTTCCTTGCGTCCAGCTCGCTTCCTTGCCTGTCGCACTCGACACCTTTTCCCCTCGACCTCGTCTACCATAATTCAGGTTATCCCTATCCTGGTCGCACATCACTACACTACGCCTGGTTGATCTATTGCCCGGTTTTCTCATATTATTCGCGTTCTACTCAGTGCGCGTACCGGAATTGACATCCAAGGTAAGTAACACTCGCTCAGATGATCACTTGAAATCCACATGATCGCTAAGTTCATGCGACTCTCAGTCGGTCATCGGCTTATTTCGTCTTCATCCTCAGCCGAACTCTAGGCCAATTTGGAATCCGGGGACTAACGCGAAGACCCCCGGCTGACAGCAGACGGTGTCTGTCACGCCTTCCTACCTACATCGCCTCTCCTTTACATCACTCAACATGCGATCGAGTATAGCCTGCGCTCGGTGCCGACGGAGCAAGATCAAATGCGTCAATTCCGGTATTGACACCACCTGTCGGGCATGCGAGTCTTCCGGTCGAGAATGTGTATATCCCACCCCGGCCATCGGCATGGGCGGTGGTGCGGCCAAACGAGACATTGCCGCCATGGCCGACGGAGAGGATCGCAACGGCGATTGGGATAGCCCCAAGCGACAGCGCTCCCGCAAGACCGTCGGCGTGTCCTCGTCCGCGGCCAAAGATGCAGCCAAAGCCTCGCTGGACGTGCTCGACTCGTCCGTGTTGACTGTCAAGGTCTGGGAGGCCGTCTTCGATCTTTTTCAGTCGCATTACGCCCTTATCCTGCCCTTTCTTCATCCCGCCTCCTTCCTCAGTCAGATTCGACAGCTCTCCGGTGGCACATCGTCTGAAAACAACCGAGACTCCGCACAAAGTCCTCCCGCCCCAAAAGCCGAACCCAATCCTCTCATTCCGCTCGGAGTCCTCGCGCTCACTGCTCGATTCCATCCCCATCTGGTCGCCTACCATTCACCTTCCTCCCCCGGCAACCCTTCCAACCCCCTCGTCGCATCCGAATTCTATGCGGCAGCGCTGCGCAGCCGGCTGGCCGGCGTCGATGGCGCCAGTCTGGCGATCCCCGATCTCACACGCGTGCAGGCGCTGCTGATGCTCGCACTCCACGAATGGGGCATGTGCCGCGGCAAGAGCGCCTGGCTATACGTTGGCATGGCGATCCGGCTGTCGCAGGCCATGGGACTGCCGTTTGAGCTGGAGAATGAGCTCTTCTCTCGCGAGGGTCCCCGATCGCCTGCCCTCAAAGCCGAGGCGGAACTCTTTGGCGTGCGACGCGGTCCGGAACCCAAAGAGCAGACGTCCGACGATGTGATCGCCCAGGAGACGAAGCGACGGACTTTTTGGGCCTGCTTCATCCTCGACCGCTGCCTCAGCAGCGGGAAATATCGCCCCCGCATGATTCGGGTCAAGGAACTCGGCATTCAGCTGCCCAGCGACAACGCTTTCGCGTTTGGAGAGCGGGTGCGGACGTCACGTCTGAACGAGCCGTCCGCCCGTCGTCCGCAGAGCTTCGGTTCCCAGGGTATGCAAATTCCCAGCATTCGCCAGAGTCTTGGAGGCTTCAGCGATGACAAATTGTCAAACAATGTCCCACCGGACAACAAGCCGTGGTCTCCGATCTCCCGGCGAAAGGACTCGAGCGAGGACGAAATCGACCGATGGGAGATTGGGGCGGAGGAGTCGGTGTTGAGCCGGGTGATTCGCATCATTCGGATCTGGGGGAGTATCGCCAAGTGGTCTTGTGCCGGTGGACGAAGGTGATTCATCTTCCCCCGTCGCGTCGCCCTGAACTAACATTGACAGAACGGAACAACTCCCCCCCTGGCACATCGACTCTAGGTTTTCGAAACTCCGGACGATGCTGGGCGAGTTTCAAGACGGACTCTCGCGCAATCTGCAGTACTCACCCCGAAATACCGATACCCATATCATGTATAAGAACAAGCTGGCGTCTTATACGGTCATGCATGTGGTTTATTTTCTCTCTGTCATTGTCCTCCACCGCGCCTACATTCCCTTTCTTCCAGTCCGGTGCAACGAGCCAATCGGTCCCCTGGACGAGCCTCTGTTCCCTGCTGAAAGGCCGGACGGGTTTTGGAGGGACAGTGCGCGGGAGCTGTTCCGGGCCGCCCGACAGATGTTGGATCTCGTGGTAACCTGCCAGGAGCGCGGTGTTCTTGTTGAAAACCCACTGGTCGGGTTTGCCATCTACCATGCGGCCTTTATCGGCATCTATGCGGCACACTTTCCGCACATGGACCTGGAGGGATCGTTGAGTCTCAAATCCGGGGCCACTGATGGAACGCACGGCCAGGCGCAGACTCGAAAGGCTCTCGACATCTTGCGAGATATGCGGTCTCGCTTGAAGATGGCCAATGGATGGTTCCGCACGGTGAACCGACTGCACAGCTACTTTTCCAAGGTGAAGCGGGAATTCCGACGCCACTCCCGCCTGGACGCTCTCGATCCGCATGCTAACGGAATTCGTCCGGTGCGAGAGGGCGGTGCCGGAGGCGGTCTCGAGGAGTTCAAGTTGCTCGAAAAGCTGTTCCTCGATTTTGGCAGCATCGACGACCGGCTGCCCGAGAACAATGCCGACGATGATGGGGCCGACCGTGCGACTAACGTCAGTGATGCGGGCAGCAACGCGATCCGCAGTGACCCTGGCGTTGGCGAAACGGGCGAGCCTGATGGTGCCGGTGGCAGGCGCGAGTCTTGGGTCCCCATCAACAGCCCTGGCCTCCCTCTGCCTGGACCGGATGCTGAGCGGCGGCCCAGCCTGCCGTTGCCTCCGCGAGCCATGCAGTCGCAGTCGCCTTATTCGCTTCCGTCGCTGCAGCACCATCCCGACGGTCCTCTCTACGGCTCCTCGCCAAATCTCCCATCTCTTGGTCCTGTGCCGCCGTCGAACCGTCTCCAGCCGTTGAACTCGTGGCTCGGTCGTCAGCAAGGCCCGTACTCGCAGTCCCTACCACCTATCAACCAGGCGACCTCGCATGGCCTGCCACTGCTACCCCCGCCTGGCTCTGTCAACCACCCTGCTGCCTCGCCTCCAGTGACGGTTGACGGATTTGAAGGTGTCAACGGCATGTGGTCGACCAGCCTCGGCGGGGATGATGTCGTTGCATTCCTCGAGGGATGTGACTATGACCAGCTGTCTAGCATGATGCCATCCGAGGTAGGCATTCCTGCGGGATGGTTGAGCACCGTGTGGAATGAATTTTCACGGTAGTTCGTCTCATTCTTTTCCTCTTTTGTTATTGTTTGTTGTACTATATTGTACCTCTCATGTACTGTATGATTATGTGTCTCTTGACGGTGGTGGTGCGTATGGTTGGTTCGGGTAAAAGGGTGGTATTTCGGCAATGGCGCAGCGAGTGAGTTATCTGTCTGATCTCTATTTCTTCTGTGAGCGCGGCGTTGGTCTAGTATCTGAGCAGTTTTCAATCTTCAACATTTCTTCGATCTTCAACATTTCGTAATCCTACACCTTCCATCAGAGTACCAGGGTAGTCTAATCATCCTGTTGCACTGCACAATTGATTAAGCAGATTCTACAATTCATCTAGCTTAGTGGTAGATATTGCAAGTTTCGTAGCCAGCTTACTCTCAGTTAGTCTCTGCAGCATACAATATAAGCATACAAAGTACTGTACTTTTACCCTGATTACTATAGCTCCTTATCCTTTCATTACTTCCCGATTCCCAGCATTCTTATACGCTAATGCAACACTGTCATAGTGTAGCAACTACAGCAGTGGCCTCTGACAACAGCATAAGGATACATTGCATACAGCCTGGTCCTCTAGATCTAAAGCCGTGGCTTATATACCTCTATCTTCAACAGTATCTTGATCAGACCAAGCTATGGCATCGTCACGTGCATTGCGCATCTGTCTGGCCGTGGCTCGTCATCACCTAACCCTCTCATGACCAGTAATCATTCACACAAATATCATCTATATCAAGGAGCTGATACAGCTGATACGCAAATGCAACTGCAAATCATCTGGCGAGACTCCAACTCCAACCCCGACCCCGCATAGCAGTCCGAGCAGGAGGGCTGAGGGCATTCCTTCCCCGTATGGAGTCTCCAGGATGATTCCATTCTAATCGATCTAGGCGAGTGGCGGGAATGCGTCGTTGACAGAGCGCAACGCACCGCCGTAGTCACGCCGGGTGTCACCAGTCAGGAGATTAATGAGGTTTTAGGGAAGCAGGGGCTGATGTTTCCGGGGGGTCATTGTGGGGATGTTGGCCTAGGCGGGTTTTTGCTTCAGGGGGGGATGGGGTGGAATTGTGCGGTATGCTTGTTTATTATCTGTCTGGCTGTAAGATGAGTTGCTAACGGATGGGCTAGAACTGGGGATGGGCGTGTGAGCGCGTAGATGCGGTAGAGGTCGTCACGGCGCGAGGTGAGAAACGCCTCTGTAATGCGGAGCTGTACTGGGCTGCTAGGGGGGCTGGACCTGGTGAGTTGAGTCGGTCCTTTGATGGTTGTATTAGGACTGACGGTGTAGCGTTTCCTGGGTGGTAACGCGGTTCCATCTCCGGCTGCTGCCTTACTGCCGTGACGGGGTTCGCTCGTCAGGATATGTCTACCCGGCGCGATTATACTGGCCCGTCTTCAGCTGGGTGCTGTCGATGGTACCGATTCTCGATCCGGATACCGAGATTACCGCGCTATCTCAGTTTCTAGACGGGGAGCTGTGCTTCTCTGTCTTCCTAGCCTGTATGAAAGAGACGAGTATCCAAGCAGCTGAAGCCTTGCAGGCTCTCCACGAGACTAGAATCCCGGGGGCGCTGACGGAGTGGTTCTGCCAGGAGGATAGTCTCACGAACTTGTACCGACAAAAAGCCAAGTCCAACCCCCAAGATCACAGGTGGTGCTCGAACAACACGTATCTCGAAAGCAACAGCAAGGCCGACGTCGTGGATATCCTCGAGGAAGGATTCCTCACTCTGCCGAGTGCTGCCAGCTATGCGTTCTGGTGCCCGATTACACCCACCAGCAGGCGAAAACTACCCGACATGGCGTTCAGCATGCAGTCTGACTACTATTTTGCGGTGTATGCGGGCTGGAAGGACGAAGCTGACGATGAGAGGTGCCAGGCATGGTTGCGGCTTGTTATGGACAAGATCAAACCACATGGGGTCGGCGCGTATATAGGCGACTCGGATTTTGATATGCGACCTGACCGTTACTGGGCGAAGGACAATGAGAGCCGATTGAAGGAGATTCGTCGGAGATGGGATCCTGATGGTCGGTTCTGCGGTTTCCTTAGCTGATGCGTGATAGGACGCTGGTTATGTCTCAGGCATTGTCTTAGCACTGAGGTTTCAGAACTCATTGACTCTCAAATCTGAGTGGATCAGTCCTCATGAAATGTAGTCCATGAAATGATTCCGCTTAAACTGGAACTGCTTTGCATCAGACAGTGTCTTAGACGCAAGCTCAACTACATTATGGGCATCATGCAAGATCGAGAACCACAACTATATAGAGAGGGTATCAATATCAAGGGCGCCCTCGGGATCTCTATGTACTGGACGGGTGTCTTTCAATACCAGACCAATAACAAGGGCAAATGACAGTATCACATTTCCCTTCTTAGAGCATACGTCACCTTGTCCTATACTTTAATGAACTTGCTGAACATAATGGAAGTTGCCGGTATATGTCTCTTATTGAGAGGTTGCCGTCTATTGCAGTGAATGCTTCATCTGCAGTTCATTTTAGTTCAGTATAAATATCACTATCCACTCATCTCTGATTCTTCTCTCTTTCATATAACTACATACCAATGCTTCTATTCTAGAGTGCACATCACACAGTACGCTCAATCATTGCACACTCGAAGCTTATTACACATCAAGCATGGACGAGGATTCTTTCATGGAGCTCCGCAAAGGAGCAATCACAGAAGCCAAGAAAAGTAAGCTTCTCCTGTCTCTACAGCAGCACATACTGATCCCCAAAACAGCAGCCCTGAGAGGCCGCCTAACAATAACCGACCTCAGCATCGTCAAACTCCTAGACGTACTCCGCAAAGCCGACTGGACCCACAACACCGAGAACCACCCCATCATCAGATTCAGACCCCTACAAACAACCGCCCACTCCTCCGCCCTCCTCCTCCAGGAACGAGGAATCAAGCCCCAATCCGCCTGCGACCTGTGCCTAAAAACCAAGAACAAACCGTTCCAATCCTGCGTCTGCGCCCCGGCTTTCCGCCGCCATGCGCTTCGCCTGGGAGCTTGCGCGAACTGTATCTGGCATGGGCGGGAGGCACATTGCTCCCTGAGAACGGAGTTTGTGGCGGCGGGGGGGAAGAAGTGGGTGTTTACGTTGGATCTGTACGTTCCCTGACGGTGTATTGGCTTGCAGCTTGCTCAAAGTTATACGATAGGATTGTTCTCCATGGAGGAGGGCTGTTATACGCGGAGGGTATCGGACGTCGTCTCAAGGGGCTGCCTCCTCTTCAGTCGCCGCGCACGCCTGCCATCACTACTCGCAAGGCTCATCCACTCACTGAATCAAAGGTGGAATCACGTTCACGTCGAGGTGACAAGTCCTCACTGCCGACTCGCCGTTCGGCTGGCAACTCCAATTCCACTAGTGTCCTGGGAAAGCGATCCGCAGCTTCTTCAGTCGAGCCTGCGACTAAAAGAACCTGTCACAAAGACCGGGACGGTATACTCGTGCCTTGGCCATGCACCACCGCTTCTTGGAATGACTCCGACGCTCTAAAGATTATTTATTCGGACCTTCAGCGTCATATGCGTGCTGTCAAGAGACGGATTGAGGAGTTGGAAGCTGGCTCTCTAGAGACAAAATGAGTTGAGTTGTTGGAAGATTAGGGCTGGTTCGAGCGAGGCATGGGTATGGTTGTCATATTTGGGAATAGGCGTTTATTGGACTGCTAGGTTTCTACGGAGTCAATATGACAGATGATCGGCTTAGGAGTTTAGGTGTCGCGGACAGAGAATTTGATGCTTAGAGGAGATATCGTGACTACGGCTACTCGTGTTGAATCAATTGAAAGACTAAAATTCCCTAGTAGGTTGAATTAGGGTTAACTGTCATGCTTGGCTTATCAAGATGATAAGATCTAATATTAATACTTCGGAGTAAGCCACAGAATATACAAGAAACCCATGACAGTAAAGTCCTTGTTTAATACTTGACTGATATCTCATCTCATTGGCAGTTTGAATTGTCATGACATCAACCTCGTATTGCTTCTTGGCTTGAGTCATCCATTTCAGAGCACATATATAAATGTATGTATCATCGTATCTCACCCAAAAGCAGCTCAACTCAACTCTTCATCGACATAAAATGCCCAAAGTAGCCATCGCAGGAGGCTCCAGCCCAACCCTGGGCGCATCCATCCTCGCCGCCCTCTCCACCACGCCGACCAACTGGACGCCCATCATCCTCTCGCGGCAAACCACCAACCCCAAACCTTCACCTCCAGGCATCGAAACCCGCTACGTGGACTATACATTCCATACATCCCTCGTCACCGCACTCAAAGACATCGACACAGTCCTCAGCGTCGTGCTCATCCCCGGCCCGGAATCAATCACCTACCAGCTCAATCTTCTCAACGCCGCTATCGACGCAGGCTGTCGGCGGTTCGCGCCGTCCGAGTTTGCCCTCTGCGAGCAGGCACAGGCGCAGGTTGACCTGCTGAAGCCGAAGAATGTCGTCTGGGAGGCGGTCAAGGGCAAGGTTGAGGAAGGGCTGATCGACGCAGCGCGGTTCCCGTGCGGCATGTTCATGAATTACCTGGGGATTGGGATTGGGGGCGAGAAGGAAAAGGAGGCGCGCGCTGGGTTCGCCGAGGGGGCGTTCCTCGTGCACTTGGATGCGGAGCCGGCGTATGTGGTTGTTCCTGTGAGAGAAGATGGATCGGCGCCGAGGCTCACGTTGACGGATATCCGGGACGTGGGGAGATTTGTGGCTGCTGCGCTGGAGATGGAGGAATGGGGTGGAAGGGAGTTGGGGATGGCGGGTGATACTGTCGGGTTCGATGAATTGGTTAGGCTTTGTGAGAAGTATACCGGCAAGAAGGTCGAGGTGCGCCGGGTGACCATTGAGCAGCTGGAAGACAGATTAAAGGAGATTCCTGAAGAAGACGTGCTCAAGCGGATGGACTGCCAGATAGCCATGGTCTGCGCGAGAGACGGGTCGGTGGTGCCGGGGGTGTTGAATGAGGTGTGCAAAGTCCAGCCGGTCAAGGTGGAAGAATTTCTACATAAGCACTGGAGATAATAGCCAGAGGTAGCAATCATTTCCAAAGGCATCTCTTCACCTCTTTCGGCATGCCAATAGCAAGTGTTCATCTCCTGGATGCAGGTGATCACCAGCTTTATGCGCTCAAACAGCATTTCTGGCGATGGTCAATGCAACGGCAACAATTGTAAGATTCTCAATCACAGCAAACATGCCGTACCTGCTCCTTTACGCCCAAATCAGAAGAGTCAGCGACTGCCGTGCTTCCCACTAGTTTACCCGCCATGAATCGTAGAAGAAACTCGATTGACTTCTCAGCAGCCTGCGGATCCTGGAAAGAGAGGAGTTGGCTTTTGTAGACAACAAGGCCTTTGTCGCCAAAGTATGCCTGGAGCAGCCGGGCCTGTTTATCTCCCATGAACGACAGAACCAGGACCTAGGCTGTATGAGCGATATTGCTACATGACTAGTTCGAAGAGAGAGTTCACCTACCGGAATGACAGTATGGTCCTGATATTCATTGCTTGTGAGCCTAGTAAGGATCGTTGCTAGGATAGCAAGCACCTCTCCACGCAGGAGCTTGTTGTCCACGCTAGTATACTCATGCACCAAAGTGAACATCACATGGGGCCTGGACAGCGCAGAGCGAGCCCGCCAGGCATCGTTGGGACGCCATTTACCCGAGTGCAGAAGTTCATCGTCGAAAACGTCATGGAAAATACATTTCGAGAAATCACTGCAAGTAATGTGAACCATTAGCCCTCATTATCTCGAAGTCTGATTCCCAATCCTACCTGGGTATCCAACCAGTACGCCCCCAAAGCGTGCATGTCTCGTTGTCATTTAATTTTCGTGAATAACCAAAGCGCCCGCAAACCATGCTGCACATTTCCAGAGCGGAATCTAGGGGTCTGTCCCCGAGAACCTTGTGCTTCATCCAAAGCGTCCGCTCAAGTTGCAAGTCTTCCATCGTGGCTTTGTCGTCCTGGTCGATGGGATAGGACTGAAGCTCGTCGACGGACATGGGAGAAAAGTATCTTTCGAAATTTGGCTGCTCACGACCATCACGATCGTGGAAGAGGTACAGATGATTACAGGCAATCTTGAAGTTCTCATACGACTCCGGATCGATATACTCATCAGTTGTATCCAGAAGTTTGTTATAGATACCATCCAGGACATCGACGAACTTGTCGCGCTTTGCCTGTATCGCAGCCTTTGGTTTGCCCCGAAAGGGTTGTGAGAGAGTGGACATGGTGATGGTTGAAGTTGTGGAAGAGAAGAGAAAGGTGAGAGCAAGAAGAGGATGGCGGTTTTTCTTTCGAGTGTTGTAGAGTGGTAGACAAACAATGACGGTCATGTGTTCATCCTCCAGAAAAACGAACTTTCGGCTCTTAATGACGTTCCATACAGGTATCATGAGTCATCTTTCAAAATACATATCTTGATTGTATAATGTTATGTTGAGACTGATTATCAGGAGTAATAAGCAGATATTCTACCCTTTAGAGTCTAAAGCTAATTTTACATCACTATTAACTAGCAGATTAGTATGATACACACTGTCTAGAACCTACTATAAAATTTCACAAATAAAGCATAACTCAGGAAAGTTAGACTGCTACTTTTGAGGCAGATGATAGATCACATAGATAGAATACCAGGCAACACTATTAGACTAATGATAAGTAGTAAAATCTAAAAAAATAGTTGCAAATACAAGGAAAATAGATCAGCGAGAGGTTAGTCCTGCATGTTTGCTTTACATCAAAGGATAGTCATAAAGGTGAGAATATTGGCTGCAGCAGGGCACAGCAATAAGGTAATGACGGTGAAGCAAAGCGCGTAAAAGAAGGATCAAAAAGGGTAATACTTGGCGAATGATCAACTGCAGTCTGCTAGCGAGGTTGGATGGCAATAGCCAATCCGATACTCTTGAAAGACTGTATATGCTCTTGAAGCTCTGTTGATTCGACCCGAATGACTTTCTTGAAAATGATTCTAACGTACTTTTCCTCTCTTGACAAGTTCATCAATACCCTTTGTGCATGCACCGAGGGGAGCCGCGGCCAGTAGTACAAGATCATCATGGTATTCTGTACTTGGCGTCAAAGCTCGCAACCGGTATGATCGGCTGCAGCCTGCAGCAGCGGCAAGCGCAGCGGGAAGTGGCTTTGCATCTCAAATGGATGCGGCCAATCGAGTCAGATTCAAAATCAAGTGCGCGGAGGACACTGAGTAGAGGGATATCCTAATTCAATGGTATCAGAAAATGAACAGGTAGAATAAGCTCCCAGATGCAGACAGCTCGTATAGATATCACACCGCTAGAGTAGCAAACATAGGAAGAGCATTGCTATGCCGAGCACGGCGGAGTACTCCCTCTTTTCGAGGGACGGATGCACGCAGAAGGCTTCTGCACTATCTAGATAGTGGTGGTGGCTTTTCGGCGGCGGAAGCAAACATTAGCAAAAGTCCACAAGGAAGGGAAGACTCATGTCAAATTCTAACACCGGAGGCAAAGAAGATCAGCAGAGGAGGTCTAAAATGGATAGATCACTTACAGCAATGCATGTTTGTTGCGAAAACCATGGTGGCGGCGGCAAGACCAGCAGCTCTGACAACAACACTAGGGATTACGCAGTTTCAGCGCAGGCACAAAAGTGATAAAACACAGAGCACGCTATGAGGGAGTTCCAAGAATATCAAAGTGGGCCCTCAAGCAACTCCATGAGCGCTATCTCCCTATAGCTATACGAGGTAGCAGGGAGTAGCCTGCGTCCCTGCCTTTATCTCATGCAGCCTGGACCAGTGTAGGGCCTTGTTCAATCAGTTACCTTCTCATGGTGACCCGTTTTCAACTGAAAGCTGATGGTGGTCTAGGGGCTCCAACAAACACCAGGAGTGTGATAGGTTTCTGGACATCTTGTTGGGCAGAGAGCGGAGCTACATCAATCTAAGGCACTGTCCGTGGTGGAGCGGATGAAAACGACGACACAAAAGACATAGCAAAAGTTTGAAAGGTGCCACGACGGCTGGTATAGAGAGGAGGTAGATCTCTAATCGCGGATCCAGGGAACACATGCTACAAAGTTTCCATTACGAGGTGCCCTCAACTTGATCGAGACAATCCAGGTAATCTTGGTGCTAGAACACAATATCACGTATATTTCGTGTCTGTCCTGCGACAACGGTTTTGGTGAATAGACTGCTTTCTAGTATCCAACAAACCATTTCGAATCCCTCCTGCATGAGCATAGCATCCTAGTTTTTACATCTCATCCTCTTCTTTACCTCGACAAAGCTCATCAGTTCCTGTCCTACCACCCATCGTAATGCCTCATCTGTAAATGCCATATACTGTCCCTTTTTGAATGTGGCTGTTGGGCGTGATGTCTATGACCGCTTGAAGAAACAAGAGGAGGGCAACATGGGAGCTGTTTTGTCTGCGTCCGGTAGTCATATAAGCTAGTTCTTCCGTCCTCATATGACTGGGGAAGTTAGTGCTCCTATGCGGTCAGAAGAAGCTTCAACAATCGGTCAGAAGCATAGTGTTTCGCATGGCACTCAAGAGAAGGGAAAAAAGTGAAAAGAGGGAGTAAAGGTATGAATTGAGACTCCAACGGTGGTTCAGGAGCAAGAGATGGTTGAGGGGGTGAGAGGACGGTCAGCAGAAACAGTTATGGTTGAGAGCCAGGTTGTCTGTCATCGTCAATCGTATCAGGCAGCGTTTATTTGTCAAAAATATCTTCCTCTGGTTTGGAAGGCCACTCTTGTCCCAACTTGCATGCCTTTCGACCGCCGATTCTCTGAGTAGAGATAAATCGTTTGGATAGTCGACTTGTTCCGGGAGATTGAAGATGTTCGGCACGGCTAGGCTGTGACATTTCATGTTACAATTCGTAGTCCTCTCAGGAGGTGTAAAGCTGATCAAGATGTTTGATGCTTCTTTCACTCTGAAGGACTCGATAATCTTGGTATCGGGCCCGGCTTTTTTACTGGTTCATCACCTTTTTGGGCATGCAAAATCAAGGAGCATACGGAGTTCCCAGATTCCCTGAGTCCGGTTTCTTGAAATGATTGGGGTCAAATTTGGAAGCTTCCGTGATGCATCAATGTTCGAAAGCTGCCACGACGGCCGGTATAGAGAGGAGGTAGATCTCCAATTCGGGTCGAGGAACACATAGTACAAGTGTTTACCAATGCCCGTTGCGTCAAGAATTATAGCACTGTTATAGATTCCGGTTGCAGGTTATTGATGAGCTTTTTGTGCTCCTTGGTCTTCCTGCCCTGCTTCATTCGATGGACTTTGTCTTGCACCCCGTACTCGGTGACTTGCAAATGGTTATCAAATTGCATAACAGCAAGCAGTCATGATTATCATGACCGTCTCTAGTAGGACAGAGAGCCAGGAGGGGACAGTTGACGGATCTTGACCGGTATTTACTGACTTCGAGCCTTCAAGCCTTGCTTGAGGCTCTTGCGCTTGGTGGTGCTCCGTGTCTCTGGCACTGTCACACTGAAATCACGCTCACATCGTCCATCGTCCTCATGAATGAGGTTGTAGTGACATGACCTCTTTTATGTCCATTCATTGCTCCTTTGCACACGGCAATACGGCCGGCGAAGCCTCTCTTTTCAAGGGCGGATCCAATATAGATGCCGTCTCTGTCGTGGTTGTTATAGATGAGGAACATACAACATTTTGTCCCCGTCTTTGAGGTTCAAAACCCAGTTAACTCCCAGAACTCAAGTTCAGAACTGATTGGACCAACCCAATGGCTGGGTTTTGTCTAGATCAGATGGAATTTAAAAGTCGGGTGTTGTAGAGGACTTTTGGCCCTCCAGACCTCTTCTTGCTCTGCCTCTTGTTCTTCTGTCTACGCTTGACTCTGGTCGTTCTCGAGCGCAGACATCGCCAACTGTCATGCTGAACACAGTCACCCCAATTGACCGAGCGAAGCACAGGTCTGGCGATGCTGACCTGTCCAAGGCAGGAGGCCCGGCACTACCGCAGGATTCGACGTGAGTGCAGAACAAACCAAGCGTCTGGGGAAGGTCAACTACCTAGAAATCCCAGTAGGCAAGGATTAGCTGCAATATCATGACAGTCGGGAAGGCAAGAGTATACTCACAGAATAAAGATGACAATGATGATGATGGAAGAAGAAAAGAGAAAAGGGCAAGGGGAGGAGAAACCTGATATAACCTACAGAATTGCCAACATTGCGCTTGTCTTACAGAAAGTAGAATAAGACAGTGAATACTAGTCCTATAATACTCACTCAGTAAATGATGCATTTTAGAACTGCCTTATGAACAAGGAAGAACTTAAAGGAGAAAGACATAGTAGATAAACGAGGCCTTATGAACCTAGTACAGCAGGACTCTTCCTTCCTTCTTGATTTCCCACTGATGAGTCTCGCAGGAGAGCTTTTATAGATTAGTTGTTTACTGATGCTGATTATTCTAAACTTAGATCTTAGGGGCTGTTCGGGTTCTCAACTACACACAAAGAATTTAATCCTTGAATATGCTCCGATTATATGGTATAAGTGTCTTAGGAGTAGTCAAAAGCTATTATTGCATCAGTGTTAATAGTGACTGGGAGATGCTGTGATAAATGCCTCTAGAACCTGGTTTGAATCAATAAGTAGAATAAATGAGCAAGTCAGAACAGCTACATCAGTCAAGATAAATTAAACAGATGAAAGATGCAACACTAAATAATAAGCAGTAAAACATGTCAAAGAATAGATGAGAATACCAACAAAAAGAGAGAGAAGCAAAACGGATCAGAGAGGGGGGAACCTCCCCCTCTCTCATCCGCCCAGGCCCTGCCCGTCTAAGAATATTCGTAAAGGTAAGAATATTCGTCACCAAGCAACGAGCAGGGCCTGTCTCGAACCCAGGCCAGGAGTGCAGTGGCTACTGCAGTTGACCGCTGCACCACCGGTCCGGGTCGGTTGACAGTATGATATAATAGGAAATCATCTGTTGCTAGTCGGTTGCCGAAAAGGGAAGTGAATGGGCAGATGCCTGGGGGTTAAGGCATCGTTGTGAGGCAGGGACAGAGAATCACGACTGCCTTCGTTGCATCAGGTCTTTGGCTTGCAGAAGACGCGTAGAACGTGTCAACTTCAACGCTGAACTGAGGATTCGAACCTGATCAACGAGGTAAGTCTGTGATATTGATATCTTCATGATGCTTTACGCTGAGACTATGTATCCTTTAGATTAGATGCCCCTTTGTAATTTGTTCCTATTATCGATTCAGGTCAGACGGTTATAGGTCTCATCTATAATCACAACACATCAACCGAGATTCCTTCCATCGACGTCCAAGTCCTTAACGCACAATGGACACGCCAACTCTGTCGAAGGAACAGCAGTCACTACTTCTATCAATCCTCTGGGCTCTAACGATGACACTCAGCTGTCTGGCTATCCAGCGCTGTTTTCACGCCTACTTGAATTCAAGGCGAAGCGAACCTCTTGACCATGCTACACTCATTGAGAAAATCCGGCGCGACTTTGATATGATGGAGAAGCAATTAGACCTCTCGGAAGCAACCTCTCTGGAATTCAGACAGCTTGTTATTCAGGCTCGTGATAGTGTGCTTCTGTCCCAGTTTGACGACATAGAGAAGCGATTAGAGGAGGTGGGAGCAGACACTCTGGAACTCCGACGGCGTATCATCCGGCTTCATGATAAGGTCTTTTCGATGTTTCCAGCGCTAAGGGAAATGCATGCGGCTCAATGTACGCTGACGCCGGAACGACGCCAGATATTCAGGTGTGCAGAAGAGTCGAAGACTGCTGCTGGGGAAGAGGGAGGTTGTTGCCATCAGGAGCTTGAGGGGGCATGATCGCTACAGGACATTGCAGAGGGTGTCGGGCTTTAGCTTACGACAGCAGAGACTTGCTATGCTAAAAACTTGCTTATTGATGTGATTCAGTCGACTATGAATATCGCCAGATCCTACTGCATTCTCCTTTCTCTGATGTCTCTACATTGATCTTAACCCTCACACAGTGATCAAGGGAAGTTGACACAGTAACTCCAACGAGCAGCAAGTCTGAAAGGACCAGTCTAATCTAAATACAACACCACACATCACCGAATAGCAGGTCGTATGCATGCTTGCTCAGCTCCTGTTCCAGCCTGCAAAAGTCTAGTACCCTCTCCACTAGATCAATTACAAGGAGGCTGCCCCTATGCCGCATACTGTGGATTGCATCACTCCTTGACAGGATAAACATCTGAAATGATCCTAGTCCTGAGCTGAAGCGAAAGTAATCAGACCCAACCATGACATCGCAAGAATCCACATAAACCGTCACCGGAATGGAAGTATGCATAAGATTTCACTGGACTCATCAGCAAAGAACACATCAACTGAAAGACAAGCTTCTTACGGCCACCGCTTGGCCGTGCGCAAAGTCCCTCTCAATTAGCCCTCCAAAGGTCGAGCCTTTCTGGACGAGCATATCCTCAGCGAAAAGCGGGTAATCCGACGAGACGTACCCCCTCCAGATCACAGGATGCATATCGAAACCGAAGGTGGTAATGGTTTTATAGACCAGTACTCCTGCGGTCATGGTGGCGTAGTCAATGATCCAGGTGGTCCCGTCGTAGGCCTTCTGCGAGGGAGAGAAGTACATGTATCCGGACGTGGATTACAAGATGAGATGCACAGAGATGAGAAGTTCTTGTCATATTCGGTCGACGGACTGCCGGTAACCTCAACTCTGAACTGCTGGTTCTATTATGAGTGTCTTCATCATGGCGCAGGCAGCCGGATCAACTAAGCTGGAAGGACATACAATGGAAGCTCATCCATCCTTTGTTTGCTCAAACTCTGCATAATGTACCATTGTAGGCTCAGAAGGATTCATGGGTGATAAAGCAACTGTGAATGACTGTGTACCTTCAACCGAAATGATGAAGAGAAAGCTGTACAGAATCTTCCGGCACGCACCTTACAATGCACCATCCACCGACGACTAATCGCCCAGCCCTGACCCTACGACGACTAATCGACGCAGTGAAAGGGCACACAATCAAGAGAAATGTATCCTGCTTTATTCAAAATTCCTTTCTCTGCAAAGAAAGAAGCCAAAGACAAACACAGCTGAAATACAACACCACTACTTCTTGGATGGTTCTGCCTTTCGTCTTCTAGCCACTTGGACATCGGACGCTTGGATATCTCTCCTCCCTCTGAGACAAGAAAAGGGATAAGAGATTGCCAAGATGGTCTATTTTCCTTCTGAGGTCGTTGACATGATCTTGTCCTTTGTCGAGCCTGAAGACTTCTATACCCTCCTCCAGTGTGCGCTGGTCAATCGTCAATGGGCTAGATCGGCTCTTCGTGCTTTGTATCGGTAGGTGTTGCATCGAGACAGCAGGTTACCGGCGGTTGCTAACAGGAATAGCTCTGAGGCACTTTTCCCCGGTGTAAACAGATTGTCCGCATACGAGCACTCGGCAATGGTAAGAACGCATAGCAACAGCATAGCTGAGCCAGATGCTGATGGAGACATAGTCCATAAAACCAAAGCGATGGGCCGAATTTTGGTGGACTCTGATCTTGTCTGCTTTCACCTTTGAGACCTATCTCCCGTACGCCGAACTCCTCCACACGCTCGACTTGTGCGATCTTGCGCTTTTGATCCATCTCGACAGAGACTTTGCGAAGTAAGTGGTTCAGCTCAATCTTGCTCAAGTGCGCTGCTAATATTGGAGTAGCAAGTTGCGGCATGGTCGCTTCGCATTCTATCTCAGAGTCACTTGCTATGAGAATTATTGCAACATCTGTGCTGCCGTTGGTTGGGGTAAGTGTTTGATGACAGTCGACGGGACTGTAGGCTGACCGACCCAAGCCATTTTAGTTGTAAACCCCGGAATCAGCTGCTTGGTCTGTGACAGTTGCCCCGAGACCTGGGATAATGAGCAGGAAAGAAATCGTTATCTCGGAGTTTCTTCGTCCGTTCTGGACTGGTGGGCTCCTCATCTGGTCCGTCTCGAGACTCTGTGGTACACTATGGGAAAGCATCTGCGGGTGGAGAACGCACGCAGCATCGCACGCCATTGTCCCCGGTTCAGGAACCTGATCGTGTGGGAATGGATGGAATCCACCATCAGTCGCGCCAGATTCGATCTCGATGATTCCGAGAGTGATTCCGACAGTGATACAGGAGAGGAAGAGGAAGAGTCATCGGCTGGGGATTTCCTCCTGGCTTTGCGACGCAATACCTTGGAACGGTTCGAAGTTAATCGCGATTCGCACTGCAAGCCTTCCATGGTCACCGGCCTGGTTGCTCATTCGCAATCCCTGCGTGTGTTGAGATTGCCCAAGTTCCGGCCGGAGCTGGCGATCGAACTCATCAAATCGAAATCCATGCAGTCCCTTGAAGCCCTCCACTTTTTCCTCGGTTACGAGAAATGCCCTATACTAGCCGAACCGTTCGGAAAGTGGCTCGGGGGATGCAGAAACCTGCGTCGAATCGAGACTTGGCTCTACAATGATGAACTCTCGATGCTAGCGCATGCCCTCAACAACGGCCTCGTCTCCTTGGAAGTTCTTGTCGTTCAGCAGAACTACGAGGATAACACCAAGATCATCGACGCCTTCTACCGCGGCGTCTCGCGCCAGAGCAACATGCAAGAGCTAACGTTGAATACCGAGATGACCAGCCATAAGAACATATTCCTGTGGTGCCTTTTCCGTCTAAGGAAACTGCGCAAACTGAACCTCCGGAGAATGTCCGCCAAGCTCACGTTGGAGGAGATTGGAGCTCTTACCTCCAGCCACCCCAACCTCGTCTGGCTGGGTCTGTACGTGACCCCGGCCCTCGACGAGATCTGGAAATACATCGTCGCGCCCAAGCTCCGCTACCTCCACTTGGTCGGCAGTGGTGACTTGCACGCCAGACCCGTGCTTGATTTCATTCATCGTCTGGGCGAGCAGAACAGGGGATTCATTCTGAAGCTCAAGTTCAGCACCTTTGCTGAAACTTTCACTACTGTCTCCGAGGAGGATCATCGCGCCATTTCATATGCGCTGTTTGACCGTCTGCGCGGCCGTCTCATGCCGTACAGAGAAATGCTCTAGGTGCTCATTGGTCATGACGCTTAGCATGTCGGTTGGACATCCGGTTGGATCAACATTAGCAGACTGGTTTTCTTCAACTGTCGTTCGTCATTTGTCATCTCAGGATTGATGCGGATGATCTTGGTAGAGCTATGCAGGATGTTTTCAGCATAGATACTTAACCATAATTAGGAATCCAATCACCCGTCTTGATTATCATCCGTAGGTAGTTTTCCGCCCTGACGAAATAGAGTTATCGGAAGAGTCACCTACCCGAAGAAATCAAACAGACCAAACAACCCAAACACAACACAACAGTAAAAACACCAACCACTGACGTCAACACATTCCCACCCACCAATCATCTCCGCCAATTCCTGTATACATATTTTGTATTATTGTTTGTTCACGGCTTCACTCTCTCAACCGAAGAACCATAAGAACTGATGGGCTGCATGAGGGAGCCTGAGACTGTCAAAATGATTTCTTCTCTCATCGAGCATGTTATACACTTATGAGCTCTTGAGGTACCAGCAAATGCAAATGCAAGTGTTGATCTGACGATATGCGATATGCTCTCCCACGACCCTGCTCTCGCGTATAGTCCGGTTGAGTCGCTGCTGAATCCGTTCCCCTATGTTTGGGCGTGGATTGCTTCGTTTTGGATGAGGGATGGGGTTGGATCGTCTGAGTCTGAGTCTCTACCCAGGGAGATACGCGCTTGATGATCGTGCCTACGGATGGGTAAGTTTCCTGGTGGGATTTGTTTTGACTTGGGTGCATCGAGGCAATGATAGACTGATATTGTTGACATAGCAAATGTGCGGATTCTCTATGATGCTGCTGTGAGGGGTAGAAGGATCAAGGGTAGTATCCTATCGATTTAGACTCAAGACGACGAAGAGGAAGGGCATGACGAGGCATAGCCTCAAGTGGAAGCGAGAAGTCAAGCAAGGATCGAAGGAATTCAACTACACGTAGTATATACCGTTGAAATCATGACATACCCTGGACTCATGAATCATATTCATCAACACATGCAATATACCTATATACAGAGCTTGACAATTCGTTAGTAGACTATAGGACTCCCCTCTGCGACTTGGACAATCTCTTGCCCAGTTGCTCCCTCGCCTCCTGGCACATCTTGGGAATGTCTACGTTGGCAATGATGCCATTTCGGTAGTTGATCGCCTCCTCAATCTTCTTAAAGTCATTGCCAACGCCCTCTGCCAACCACTCGTAGCAGTTCCCGATAAACCTGCTGCTCTGCACCAGCCACAGGGACCGCTCACGGCGGCTGGTATCGTAAGCAGCGAGGACAGCTTCGAGGTCCTTGTGAGACTGCACCCGTTTGTCCTCTAGTAGTGTAGCTAGCACGGCGGTATCCTCGATGCAGAATCCGGCTCCTGCACCGTGGTGCGGCGATGTTGCGTGCGCGGCGTCACCGGAGATACAGATGCGGCCTTTGTAGAAGGTCGGGACGGGGTGGTCGCCTAGATCGAAGATGGCCCACTGCCTGGGTCAGTAACCGCGATGCCACTCCATAAGGTCAACATACCACACTGAGCTTCTCCTCGGTCAGTTTCAAAAGGTTGATGACGTTTGGCCCGTAGCCTGCAAAGTCCCGGAGAGCTTCGTCCCGCGTACCCTCCCTCGTCAGCCGGGGGTAGTGGGTCCATTTGTCGGGGCTGGTGTGGAAGGCAACGATGTTAAGAGTCTTGCCTTGATTGACCGGGAATGTTAATAAATGGCCGCCGGGGCCCATCTTTAGACCAGTTAGTCAACGGACATGAATAGAGGATGAAGTACGGACATGCATGCACGAATTAGAGGCCAGTTCTTCCCCGACAGCCTCAATAGCCTTTTCCATCGGCACCAGTCCCCGATACGCATACTTGTGTGTAAATGACGGGTTCGCGGACGGATGATCATCGCCCACAATGAGGCGCCGCACCTGGGATTTGATCCCATCGCAGCCGATTACCACATCGGTCACATCCTCGGATCCATCCGCGAACTTCATGACGAGCTTGCCATCCGCACGCTCAGTGATTTGCTCTAGGCGCTTGTTGAACCGCGAGATCTCATGCGGGACCAGCTTGATCAACTCGTTCAGGAAATGCGCGCGATGGACACCGGTCTGGCCGAGGCTGTTGGAGATTGTGAATGCGATGTCCTGTCGACTCGAGTTCTGCGCAGTGGTCGATGTGCCTTTGTTATAACCGTCAAGGTAATCGAACCAGACTTTCTGTTTCGAAGGCCATAGGTTCCGCGTGCAGACTCGCTCAAAAGCCTCGTAGATGCCCTGGTGGCAGACTTTCATGGCCTCCACTGCATTCGGACTGAAGGAGACGCCTGCGCCTACCTCGCCAAATGCAGGAGCTTGGTCGTAGATCGTCACTGGGATTTGACGGTGGTAGAGTGCAATGGCTAGAGTCACGCCGGCGATCCCACCGCCGACAACGGCAACGTGGAAGTTCTTCTTGCCGGTCATTTCCACGTCTTATCCGAATGGTGAGCTGCTGATGGAGCCTATATGAGATCGCGAGGGCCAGTCAAAAATGTCGCTTTAAGGAGGGGAGTAACTACACGCAAGGCAGCCATTTCAATCATGAACAGACATACAGCGCTGACCCTCCATGGCTTTAAGGGCGTTTTGAATTTGCGTGGACTGGGGAGTCGGAATGGGGGAGGCGCATCGGCTTGGCCGCAGGCCCCATCGGATGCAGAAGAGACCCACCACCCCATGGGGCATCGGACCCTCCATTGAACGTGGGCTGCTTAAACGTGTAGAAGAGTGAAACTTACTCCGCGTCGCGTCAAATCAGACTCTGACCGGAAGCATCTTTAAGGTTCAGCTCATTACCATCATTTGGACGAATGTCGATTGTGGTCGTGTTGTCCTGTCTGGTCTTTGAATCTAAAGATCCGGGGCTTTGCGAGATCGGAAGTGGGTGCGGGACTGTCACTTTGAGATTGATGGACTGATGGTTGACGACGAACTGACCGACTACTTCCCTGTATTCGAATGTCTCGTCGCATCATTCCGTTCAGCTCAATTGAATTCTCTCAGTTTGTACAGTTTGGTGTATACTGCACCATTATTGCATTGAACTTCGGCCTGGATGCGGCACCTTCCATAGGCTAGAGGCCAGTCGATTCCTTTGACATTGTACGCAGTCCCGTCTTCTTTGTAGATATGGCATATATGATCGACTCATCCGGAGAAGCCTCGCAACAACACAGAGCTATTGATAGAAATGACATCTCCACAAGATGCCAATGACCTCATGCGAAGCAGATTGCAGCGGGGCAATGAGGATGTAGAAAGTGGAGAACAATAAGCATATCAACAGGTTCATCAATTCAGCTACAACTGCTGAGGACCTGCTGCTCGATCATCACGACCTGGTAAAGGATCCTCCTTACCTTATGCTGACTGGAAAGCTGCAAATCGAAAGAAGTTGCTAAGGTATTATTGGCTAAATTCCGTGCGACTTGATCCAATCACAATACGTTGTCTTGCTGCATCACATCAAAAGCGGCAATTGGGCCAGTTCTCAGCTGCCTTCATATCTTAGTGAGGTACCCATGAATCAGGTACTGGCATAAGCCAGGTAATCGCACAGTAAGCATTATTACACATGGTCGGAACCGTCGGACGGGGAGTTGAGTTGAGCGAAGTCCTTAAGAACAACCCGAGAGAGGTCAATCTCATGGTTGAAAGACGATGTCTAGTGTAAACAGAGTCTACGGAAATCACCTGCTCATGTACTGTTGAGACTTGGATAGAACGTAGGCAGACAAGCTAGGAAGAGCTTCCGCTGCTAGCTGACTGTGTCACCTGTGACATGCCTTTGCTCTCAGCATTATTCCTATCGGATAATCGGCCCATCGTTGTCCTGGTCTCGGTCAACCAACATGCTTATATCAGATATTTAGATCGTATCTCATCCACTCCCTCTACCTTCTATTGAAATTAGCTTGTCGTCTGATCGCTTCCGGTTTCCTAGGTTGTAGGAAGTTGGCTGGAACTAAGAACACTAGAAAATATCCCTGCTGAGGGGTACATAACTACATATGCACCTGGTTGGAACTAGAAACTGCACACGTTCTTCTAGATTGGAGTCATTGGACTCTATTGTTGTAAACTATCGAAAAAGGTAAACCATATCTAGTCTAGGAGCAAGACAGTAACGGGAATCTACGGCAGCTGGAATTTCGCTCAAGAACGAATCGGGCATCAACTGCCCTCTCCACACCAGCCACCAAACTGGAGAGGGCTGGCTTTCCGAGGTTCGCTCAAATTCAACCATACAGAGTGAGATGCCCTTTTTTTAAGTGCATATTTTTCCTATTAAATTCTTTGTTCGTCGAGTGTGGAATCAGCCGCATACTCCTTTTTTTTTGTTTCCAGTTGCCACTGGTCTGACAAAATTTTTCAGTATCTCAGTTTTCACTTCGCCTGTGTCGAAACTCGAAAAGGCCGGTGCCCCACCTTGGAACGGGATAAGACTGGAGTGGCGTCGCACTAAGCTGGAATTTCGCCATACACTAGCCCAGTCGGTCTTAGCCGCTCGAGTAGAGGCTTACTAAGGGAGATTAGAAGAAGCTCGAGCTGGAGCTCTGGAATGAAAGCTCCAACCCGGAGCTGGGGAAGCTATGCACTTAGGTGCCTTTTACTCCGTAGGTAGGAGGGTAAGATTCAAGAGGGGTCGCACATGGACTGCTCATATACACTTTCTTATCGTGCTCTTGTACCTGGTCGCCGGATAAATAGGTGTCTTCCATAATTTCAAAGAAATTGATCGTACCATCGAAGTCAGCTCGTCCAAAGGTCAAGGTCCAGCTGAATTTCGTGCTGCGCAGCTGTCCCGAATCTCAAGAGGGGCGGGGTTCCACCGGGTTTCCCGAAGTGCTGGTCATTCGACATTCAGACATTGAAGTATGGATGGTCTGTTGCAGTACGCGTAATCGTAATACCGGCTCTTTGACCTCATGGAACGATCCAACAGCTCCAACAACCGACCAACGCATAATCAGTCGAGAATGTACACCAAAACACCCCATGATTGAGCAAATCTTACTCAGAAGTCCGTCTTGATAAAAGGTAGTTGGAGAGTTAAGCAAAAAGAAAAAAGAAAACCCTAAAAGTTCCGTAAGCAAACCTTGTGTTGGAGTCCTTGTGCAAGAACCCCTCCTTTACTTACCGTACAGTAGGTAATAGGTAGGTACCTTATCCATCCATCTATGGTCACATACTCCACTGACAACTCCTGTAAGGGGTAGATACATTCTATCTGACGAGAGAATCAGCAAATATCATCATACTTGTAGATATCCTCACAAGCTGGATATCAGCTTCGAAGATTCTGATTCCCCTTGAGTCTCTCGGTTCAGCCGATAAATGCTGTTGTGTAATGAAGACACCCATGTCCGCGATGCGGGTATCGCGCTGTCCCACGTTTCGGTTTATCGATAGGCGCCATTTAATTCGGCATCACGGAGAGGCCTTCCTTGACCCTCGAACTCGGGCTTTAGATTTCCTGATCAATCAATGCTATTGGCTGTCATTTGTGTGACACTCGAATACAATTCACATTTTACACTAGTGATTTTTTCCCTCCCCTCTCGAAAATCACAGTGCCTCAAAGTGCAAAGTGGACGAGCTGGTCAGCTCTGGCATATGCAACGGTGGTAGCTAGCTAATAGCTACCTCCGATACCACTCGGTGTAAAATGTTCTCGCAATGATAATCACATTGAATACTAATGTAGGGAATGGCCTGTGAAGTGACCTCGATGTTTCCACGGAACGATTTGCCATCCTTGGACCATTAGACTGGACCCCGTGCCACCGGATTCATTTCAAAAAAAGATTCCTGAGGTTTTCCATCAACCTGAAGACTACAAGCTCGTTATCGTTATCGATTATCATCAACATCATCACCATCATCATTATCTGTACAAGCGATAAACAGAAGCATTATCATCTCTGGTATACCTTACTGCCCTCGACCTTGAGCTTGAAGCACGGTGCCCTTTGCGGGCTTTTCTTCGGCCCCGAATCATCATCATTACACTTTCACAATAATACTACCTAAAAGCCTAGGAAGATATCCAGTTTTTCCCTTCCATTCCACCCACCCCCTCCGCAGTTCTGCCGGCTTTCTTTCGTCTCCTCCTCTTGACTTCTGGATCAACTCGCCAATACTCTGCCTGCTATTGGCATTCCCCCTCTGTGCCTACCTTAGGTATCTACCTGTGTATTTCATTTACGATACATTACAGCTTTGTCCATATTTTTCCTGCTCTTGCTGACCCCCCTTACCTTCCCTTTTCTCCGTATTAACCACAATTACCACCATCTACCATTGTTCTTAACTGCTATCTATATACCGGCCATCACGACAGAGCTACCATTTCTGCTATTTTTACTGCTAGCTATTCTACCCGAGTATTTACAAGCTAGCTGGTCGTGGTTCATTGTTCTTTCATATCGTCTGCTCACACCTTCAACCTTTTGCCTCAATTTCCCTTTCCACTTTCGATTCTTCGCCATCCACTCAATCAGTCGCATGGGTATTTTTGCCTAGAGTCATTCTAAAAATTTGCAGCCTTTCGGAGCATGTATTGCGACGTTCGGCTCTTTTAGCTTGGACCTTTCTGCGTTGCTTGATTGATTGATTGACGTCGAACGGCTTGCTTGCTGGCTGGCTTGCATCTTCCCCAACCCCGCCGCCATCACGGTTTCATGCAGACAATGCCGCCCCGAGCGTCCCTGACCAGCTCCTTTTCTGTCACCGACGCCAATAATGAGGTCGTCTGTCCATTGAAGAATAATGATGGCTCCAATTGCCGCAAAAGATGTCTGGGTGTGAGTTCTCCTTGGTGGTTTCTTCGATTATCCTGCTCCTTCTACCCCCGCCCGTCTAGCTATCAGTATGGAGCCCCACTTTCAGTGCCTATCCGGCTCCTTCAGCAAAGCAGACGATTCGAGAGAGGATATTTTGTCAAAAAAACGTCTGTATGATTAATGTCTGACGATATGTGTATAGGAGAAACGGTATCGCTCTATGCAGGAGCACATCCGCCGGGCTCATCCCAACCACTACATTCCGAAGCTCCCGGCTACCGAAGAAAGCTTTCTCTTGATGGTCACCACGCCTCCGGATCAGCGTGCTCATATATCTCCTTCGAACCAAGCTCCATCTCGAAGACACAATGGTGGGTTCATTCAGTTTGTTTGACCAGCTAGATTCAAAGAGCAACAGCTCTGACTCTGAGCTACAGCAGACCGAGATATCTACGTTGCGGATGCCAGCTCTCCTACAACACCCCGGGGTATCGATGAAGCTCATCCTGCAGCTGCGACAGCTGCTGTCGCATTGGCTCAATTGCACCATCACCGCTTAGCGTCGGACTGGGATACTGATATGGTATGCATAGAAATCGAGACACAATGATTCTGGCTAACAAGTCACAAGGAGGTTCACTCGGATAACGACATTGATCGAGACCGCATGCGATCTTCGATTGAACTGCCATCCCTGCGAGACCACTTCAAGCAAGAATCGCTACCTCCATTTTCGTCGCCGCGTCCACGAGAACTCCTTCCTTCAATTCTCAACCACTCTCCTCCCGGTCGCTCTTCGACACTACCTCCTATCCAGCGACGAGACAAGCTGCCTCGTCCACGCAAGCCGTCTATCTCTCGCAAGCTAAAGCACGACCGGACAAGATTGAAAGAATATGGACGACGTCCTAGCCTCGGGGATCGCAAGGCACTCTCGGCTGAGCCTCAAACGGCGGCTTGGGCGCAAGGCAAGCGGTGGGAGGACCTGATTGAAGCGGCCACCTCGGCCACTGAAGCAGATGACGAGCGAAACTCGGATGTGAGTGATGCACTTTCTGGCTGTTCGTCACGGACGTAGTTCATAGCTGACTGAGTTAGATTGGTCGTTCGCCAACAATCCCCCCTTTGTTTTCTAACATAACGTCGGCTCCCGCTCAGAATCGTTCGTCGTTACCACCTGCTTTCCAGTCTGGAAGTCTGCCTCCACCTGCGTCGCATCGCCCATTTCAGCCTCACTCGTATGCGGCATCGCCTTTGCACAAGTCCCTCACTCCGCCGCCTTTTGAGAATCGCAGTCGGGATGATCTCGAGCCTTTTCCTTCTATTGAATCTTCTATCGATTCGGCGTCCACCACGTCAGGTAAAACCTTTAGTTTCGGAAGAAACATGGGCGCCTCTGCGAACTCCGACTCCAGTCCTGTTCTGAATCTGTTCCCACCTTCTGCGTCCCAGCGCCAGCACCACCGGTTCTCGAACCCTACCCCGGCCTCATTCCGAAACAAGGACATTCAAATATACTGCGCGAGCTGCAAGCGGCCGTGGTCCCTAAACGAATGTTATGCGTGCACCGAGTGCATCTGCGGCGTATGCCGGGAGTGTGTGGGAATGTTCATTAGCAGTCCTCCCGTGTCATTCAAGAACGTGACCTCAAGTCCGGGCAGCGCAGTGCCTACTAGCAACAGCGCGGGGTACGGCCCTACCAGCTACCCGAGTCCGCGTGGGTGTCCGCGGTGTCGGACCGTCGGCGGCAAATGGAAGGCATTCCAAATCGAATTTAGGTGAAGCAGACGCTCGCTCCCGTCCGACTCTAAGCGTCAGCCAGGACGATTGCACTCATTTGGCGGCATATTTACTCTGTCTAACGGATTACGATTAATGTTTTGCGATCATGACCATTGAAATCACGCGCAACATGACTGAAATATGCAGACACAGGGCGTTATCAACTGTAAGTGGGTTTATGGTTCAAAGCCCTGGCTATTCATGACATTTGGCAAGGTATGCATAACCTGCCAACGAAATACTCCCATCAATCAGTCGGCTACGCTGTGGTATGTACAGGCAACATATGGTTGATGAAAGACGATCTTACGAATGTTGAAAATGTGGATGAATTAAAAAGCTGGGCTTTTGTCCTCTCTTTCATGATTATGCTGGACGGGCTATATGACGGTGGCATTTTGGATTTGGATTTTGGTGTTTTGATTCTTTTTTATTAAGATACACTGGTTATACTGGTTTGGATGGTGTTGGTTCAGAATTGCATATTATTAGTCTTTTGGCAGCAATGCATGAAGATTTCATTTGGCGTGCGTCTATGCTATCGCTTCAAGACATTGAGATACGACGACCCTCAAATTACTCTGCCCAGATGACGCTGCTCAAGCCTGTTGAAGTTCCGGGTTTTCCGGGCTCCCCGACCTGAATGTTGGCGACCAGGTCACCCAGCTTTCCGCTCGCCGGATCCCTCGAGACAATGGCAACGTTGGAAGTGGACTGGTCCCCGATAGCGACCAGGGTGCCGGCCTTGTTGATGACAAAGGTACGGGGAACCAGGCCGTGGGCCGAGGTGAGTTCCTGGAAGGTCACGGTGCCGTTCCTGGAGCGGGAGAGGGTGGCCAATGAATCATTGCCGGAGAAGGCACGGTCGCTGCGAATCGAGGCATACAGGTTTGATCCAGCTTGCTGCAGCTCGGCCAGCGACGCGCCCTCGGGGATTTCCCCGCCCGGGTATGGCACGAAGTCCTGAGTCTCGCGGAAGCCGAGACAACCAGAGGGGAGGTATGAGACGGCGAAGGCGTGAAAGTGGCGGCTCAATTCACTGACAGTGTACAGTATTGTCACTGGCGCTTTTTCCCCCGCATTCTTCTGGATACGCGGGCCATCGCGATGTGAGTGGCGAGAAGACCAGAAAAGGCCGTGTCGCGGTCCACTGCCAGGGGTGTAGCTGAGGCTGGGGCAGGTATTTAGTTGGCCCGACTGCTTGTCGATGGCGTATACGCGAACCACATCGGCGCCTAGGTCAGGGACGAGGATGAACGAGCCTGTGGGGTCGAGGATGATCTCGTGGGGGTGGGAGGAGTCCTGCTGCGGAAGGGGTCCGGGCGGTGTCTGGTACCGCAAGATCTGCAGGGGCTCGTCGCCGGGTTGGATGGGGAGGGCAAAGGTCGATACCGCCGACCCGGTGCTTCGCTGCTGTCAGCTTACACTTCTGTTGGAAACGACTGAAATCGACTTACTAGTGCGCAATGGCCAAGTACTTTGCACCGTCGTCACCTTCGTACACGACGCTGTGGACGCCACCGCCGACGTCCACCACCTTTGCGAGCTGCGTGAGCGATCCATCTCGTCCGACGGCGTAAGAGGTCAGAGTGCCATTGGTCGTCGCGTCACCGGTCTCGTCGGAGCAGTAGAGGGTGCGCCCTGTGCAGTAGGGGGCGCTCGATGAGCAGTCCAGAGTCAACCAGCTCGGCATGCCGCCGCAGGTGATGTTGGCCGCCGCGAGAGAAAGTTTGTAGTTGCCATTGCGTTGGCTGAGGTTGAGGGTGTAAACAGAGCCACTGTAGTGGGTGGCATACAGTGTCGTGGCGGAAGCCAGGGATGCGAACAGGGCGAGATAGCCTAGCATTTCGTCCGGGAGTGGATTATGATGGGAATATTGAAGGCTTGTCAGTTTACGGAGTAGTTACGAGTTATATACTCGGGACTCGGGAGAATCCCGGACGAAATGGAGGTGACCGTGTCCGCGTGAAGTGACATTGTTTGTCTTCATGCAGGATAGCGGAGCTGGTGGCTGGCGTGGGGATTGGGAGCGGCAGTGGCATGGATCTGCATGTTTCATATGGACTGGGTGTGGGATACCAAGAACGTGGGGTACAGAGCATTTGAATTGAGTTTAATCATCAGATCTTACTGGTGCTTCGATGTCTCAAGTTGATGATGTTACAGCGATCGAAAGTGTTCATAAACAAAGCTACTCTTCTCCACATTAGATTGTATGGGGTATCCCCATACTCTTGGCAGCAATATACAGTTCCTACTCGGGTAAAACAACCTTGACCTAGGCTTGGCATTATGGTGCATGAATATATATAGATTCAGTTCCTGACTTCAGGTCGGGTCTGCGCCCATCTTTTATATATTCCTGTTCTTTACCACCATCCTCTGGGTTCCTAAGAAAGAGCAGTGAGGCATGGCCGCATGTGCTATTAAGCGTCAAAGTCCGGGAAGGGATTCCCCCAGATTTCCCTTTGCTTGGCTTGCTTATTTTGTAGGGTGCTACTTGTTACGCCCTAATAATATATTATAATTACTATTTCGCTTCAACAGGTTTATTGGATATTGTTTGTGCCCTATAATCTAGAAGCTCTGTTTCTTCATAGCAGTCTTACTCTTCACCTTAAGCTACCATTCAGCTTTCTTTATTCACACTACTTAGAAGACTTACATGACAAATTTTAGTATTCAATTCTCTAATAAAGATGCATTCACTATAGTAGGCTAGTTTGATAGATAAGAGCTCTCTATTAGGGTTAATTGGGTTTAATAGCTTCATCTCCCTCCTACTTCCTGCTTCCGTTCTTACTATAACCTCAACCTGTCTTGCTCATAAACCACCGTTGGCTCTATTCTTTCTCTCTTACATATTGTTGAGATGTTTTACCACTATGATTATGGATATGTAATCCATAGACTAAGGAGTCCATCGCCTGGGCTCAAACTACACCTCAGTGGTAGCAGTCTAGTAGATTTCAGTACATATCTACCCTTTTTTACTTCCTGTTTTCATACCTTTGGAGCGGAACATGTACGGTTCAGCTATTTTGCTGATATCGAGACGCTCATTGTCAAGGTTAGTTGCTCATCGTTTGGTGAACGTCTCAGACGAAGTGAAAAACGAAGCGAAATCAAGGATTAAAACGATCCACTATTTTAATCAGCACATCAGTGCAGATGATGCAAACTCATTGGAAGATATGATGATTTCATCAGTTGTCTTCCACATCGTGGGAATCGGGAAAGCAAATGAACAGACTGTGCTAACACGTCGCGGTATAATTCTAGGGGCGTTCCGAGTCCAGGCCCGAGGGCAAGGCTGGGACGGAGCATGTCGCAGAACCTGAGGAGACGGCTATGTCCGTTGAAGCTCAGCTACGTATGCCTCGCCAATCGTGCTGTCGTCGTACACCACTTGGGCCATGCGGGCCATGTTTGAGGTCGAAGGGCAAGGGGGCTCAGGTCGACGGCGCCGATGATACCAGGATGAGAACGAGTTGGCGATTGAGGAGCTTGCAGACCTGCAGGATGCAGACACCGGCCCCGACGATACTGTTCCGGCATAGGCTCTCGGACCAGCCTACATCCGTCATACATACTGGAACATCTCGGGAAAAATGTGCAAGTCGACTGCATAACCCGAGCCTGAGGTTCAAACCGAGAGCCCTCAGGAGATAATACCGAGTCAACTGCCCAGCCTGCGCCGGGGGTTTAAACTGAAAGAATGGGCTTCACAACGCCCTCCTGCCAAGTGGCAGTGTTACCGGTGCCTCCAGGCGCCAGCGCACCGCGCAAGTTTGGCGTAACTTCCTCCTCAGGGAATGTTCGGCTCCTGCAGGATTGGAATTATATGGACACTGGCGTGACATTGGAGCCAAGGCGATGGGCGAGACCATTGTTTTCTTTCCTGCCCAATGGTCTGGGCTCATCGCGTCTGAACTGGGAGACAGAATCCGCCGTCAAGACGAGCGGCGCCAAGGCAATCACACCAAGAGAAGGGTGCCAATGGCACAAGAATACGCCCGATATCAATTGAATCAGGGCAAGATGAAACAGCCTGTCTATTGCAGACTCGTCCTCAAAATCGCCTACAGAATTCAGGCGACCCGGCAAAGACTGCCGTGGCCTACCTGCCGTTCGATAACCATTTGCACGTCACTGAGTACGAGCCTACGAGGTGCAAGGCAAAGTCCATGAATGAAGGGGAGCAGAATGTGGTAGAAGATCCTCCTCAATCAGAGCCGCGGAACTAGGGCAGTTATGGATCCTTTGAAGGATATAACCGGCCGTTCTGTCATTATGGTTGTGAATGGATGGGATGGCATATTTACAAATCCGTTTGTATTTGCCGACCTCTTCACATTATATTCTGATATTGAAGTCACATTGAGGTTCTACATTGAGGAACCACGAGTCTTCAGACAGGCGGATGCTCGAGCAGATGTGCAGTTGCTAAAATGTGAGATAGATGCTGATGAAACCCCGTTCGATACAGCTGAGGTTCGTCAAGATGATCCAGGTCATCAGCGTCATAAAGCAGAACCTGTCCGAATTGCGAAACCACCTCATTCAGGCGTCCAATAACCGCAACAGCCCCCCTGATCTTCACTTTGATGAAAATGAGCCGGCAAAGTACACATGTGACAAATGCGATGCATCATTTGACAAGTCGGGTGGACTGATCACTGTATACGCATAAAAGCATATGCCTCCTGCGGCCCCCGCTGTGCCTGCGCCTCCTTCTAAGAGTCAGTATATTGATTCAACTTTTAAGAAATATCTGAAGAGTGGTAATACTAACATGGATATAGAGCGGAATAAATGTGAATGCAAAGTTTGTGGCAAAGCCCACAAGGGCGAGTGTTCCTCTGCCCGCGGTGCAACCAGAGGCATGCCTCTGTCGCCGTGTCATCCTCCCCTGGCAAAGGACCTCGACATACAGGCTGCCATTACGGCCAAATTTAAGTCTGCGAATGAGGCAGCAATCCCTGCCATCCTTTAAGTCTTGCATTGCGTTCCCTTATGGCGTTCTGATCATACAAGGGTTCCCCGGAACAGGGAAGACCTTCATGTTAGCGCTCACCAGTCTTGTCTTCCAAATGATGGGCTTTTGTGTCGTGTACGGGGCCCCACCAATCCACCAGGCTGTCGACCCCAAATTGCTTGGCCCGTTTGAAGATCATGGAGACTTCAATGTCATCTCCGGAGCGTATACCGACCAGGAACGGAACTACGAGGATTCCTTTCCGAGTCCGAGTCCGAGGGCAAGGCTGCGACTGAGCATGTCGCAGAACCTGATGAGACAGGGGAAGTGGCTATGTCCATCGAAGCTCAGCTACTTATGCCGCGAATCGCAAAAGGATATCGGTGCAGCGCATCATAGCAGGTGCTATGGCCTCCGGCAACTGTCTCTCAAGTATCAAGTACTTGACGAGATCGAAGCAGCCGAACGATAGGGGCGTACACTCATGGGCTGATATCCATTAGAAGAGCAGAAGGCTCTCTCTCAGGGCCTGATTGCCTTTGAAGATGTCCCCGAGTTAGAGGGACCCGAAGTCGACATGTTCGCTGAGCTTCGGTCCCGTTCGACTTTGCGAAACGCGGTGGCATACGGCCAGGACGAAGACCGACCAGTCCTACTATATTCGTCCAAAAAGGCTCAAAGGTCTACTTCCTCATTTTTGCTGAGTACTACATACTCTGTGGTACTCCCTGCGCTAGCATCAAGAATTGGATATGTGGAACATGGGCAGAGGGGAAGTGGAGAAACAAAGAACGCGCGAGATGGTCACATCTACAACGCATGAGGGATGTGCCACTGAGCGAATGGGAGCCTGAAGAGAAGGCGTGTGCAGTCATTGCTTTCAAGCAAGTCTCCCAGTACATCGCCAGAGCAAGTGACATCCTTGTGTCAACCAACAATAACTTGGCATGCAACGTCTGTTCGCAACATTCCGCGGCAGACTCGAATGGGGGTCCTCCGAGTTCAAGGTTCCATGGGTAGAGGCCCATAGTCTCTCTGATGCCCTTCTGGAACTGAGCAGCGGCAGAAGCAAGGCCTTCCGCATGATACTCGGTGATATGCCCTCCACCATATGACATTCATGTGCTCATGCTAACAGTTCTCATCGCAGGTCAACCAGCCGAGTATTTGAAGGACTTGAATCTGACCTACGGATTTATCTCCACCTACAACGAAACGGTCTTTTTCCGCCAATTTAGGCATCCAATCCACGGGTGGAGACTCCAATATAGCCAGCCCGTTCTGCATACTTCCTGTCATCCGAGATGAGGATCCCAAGGAGCTGGAAGTGAATGGTTGGATCCCGTTAACCAAGTGCAAGTTTTCCGGAAAGATCGCCGGCATTGTGCTCGGCGGTTCTCACAGCAAAAGATCAACCAGGATGAAACGAGTTCAGTCTCCAGATGGAGACGTCCCTTGTCGTCCGCCTTACTCGCCCGTATCGCTGACAGACCTGACATGGGAAAGGGCCCCGTCAGGGAGACGCCTCAGAATGCCACCCCTATCACCCATGATCCGACCGACATTACTGGCACCTCCACGGATGCTTGAGATCGTAAAGGAATGGGAGGCTATCTATCATGACCCACCAACCAGAGAAAAAGGCGACTGCGAGCACCCAATCCTTAACCGAACTTTACGACCTGCTCGCCTGCGAATTGGCCTCTATCCATTATCATTAACGGGTCGGGGACCTCCTTTTGCTTTTCCTATCCGTTTTATTCGCCGTTTCATTGTTTTTCCTATTCGTTTCGTTTGAATTGACGGGTCGGAGACGACCCTTTTCATTTAATCCGGTGCTGAAGCTCAGAGAGCAACGCCGGTTCAGGCCGCTGCCCAGTCCATATCTGCTGCACTGGCTGATCCCTCGTTTGTGCCTTATACAGTGCCCAACCAAAATATTGAGGAGTTTATCGCCCTCGGTGATTCGTACACCGCAGGTACTGGCTGCAATGGCAACGATGAAAGAATGGCCGGGGACGCAATTCGCGGGAAGCGATCCTATCCCCAAGTTTCACCCAAATCCTCAACAAACGTATTTACAAGGGGGAAATGCGCTGTCACCCAGTGACTAACTCGCTGACGGTCAACGCCGATTGGGACAGAATGGTACAGGACGTTTTCCAACCCGCTCACCCAAACTTTGATAGTGGCCATTTTGTGCTCAGTCTGGAAAAATCTTCGTGCATGACTGAGCTGTCAAGTCGATCAAGATACAACGTTGCTCATATCGAAGGAGTCTTGACCTTGGCTCTGGCCAACCATCTGTCTGGAGGTTACAAAGGCGAAGAGATCAAGATCATAACGCCTTATTCTGCTCAGCGCAACCTTTACAGAAGGGCGCTTTTCCACATGAGATCTCAGCTCCCTGAGGCAAGCCAACCTACTGTCGAAACAATAGATTCCATGCAGGGAAGAGAAGCCAAGGTGATCATACTGGATTTTACCATATCTGCCGCTGTTAAAGCCGAAGATCTTGGCTTTGTTGATGATCACCGTTGCAACGTTGCCCTTTCCAGAATGATGGAAGTATTGGTCACGGTTATGCCCCATCGCATTGCAACGAGTCCTCTGGGGACAAACCCATGGAACGAATGAATGCTATTGGGGAAATGGTCGGACTAAGAGTTCCTTGCCTGGTCGAGTACATGCAGTGGGCTGCTTTTTTCAGCCTTTAAAGAAGAAATGTAAGGACTATACCTGGAGGATGGATGATCAATGAACCTTAGCCCAACTAATTGAAGTAGCTCCTCAATCTCGCAGCGTGTCCAAAGATGTAAGTAATATTGATGGCGGTATGTTCGAAGGCGATGGCCATGGACGTCAATGAGGTTCCTGGTAAGCTGCTACTCGTAAACAGCCTGTGCTGGCTCTGTGGAGTACTAACTTCTTGTTCTTTGTTAGGGTCAAGCTTTCCGCAGTCTGGCCTACCAAGGACAAAGAAATCGTACAGGAGCAACTCACTAGAATCCTCGATCAGCCATTTCAAGGCCAATTTCAGCAAGCAATCAGTGGCAGAAGTACTGAAGCGTGATACCAGCAACTACTTAAAGAATTACCTGAATTTATCCAGGATGCAGCCAGCAATGACCATGAGCGCGAACTTGTCATTCCTGCACTATACCTCATCACGCTTACTATCAAACAGTCCAAGGCCAGAGGGAAGCACTCCCACAGCTTGCAGCATCCCTGCACGACCTTCTCAAGCCACTTGTGATGGCAGCCACGACGGGAGACACGCCGGAGTCAGTTAATGGAGACGCGGAGGCCGACCTGATCCAGAGGCATGCAGCAGTGTGTGTCCGCTGCATGCTGGGACAGTCAGCGAGACAGCTAGGGGTGCAGGCCCTGTTCATCTTCATAACTCTCCTCTGGGCATGCAAAATCAAGTGCGCGCCAAACACTGAGTTCATGGATCCCCCGAGTCAATAGTTTCCCGAAATGCTTGGGGTCTAAGATGAGCTTTCGAGATGCGTCAAAGTTCGAAAAGCTGCCACGACTGTCTGGATGAATCACATCGCCGACCTAGAGAGGAGGTAGATCTCCAATCACGGGTCCAGGAAACACACGCTATAATTGGTTATCGATGTCAGCTGCGTCCACAGTTGCAGCGCCGTTATAATTGAGGAACTTACGACGCTTGGTCCCCGTCTTTGAGGTTCAAAACCCAGTAACTCCCAGAATTCAATCTCAGCTGTGATTGGACCGACCCAATCGCTGGGTTGCACTTGGCCTTCGAGGCAATTTGTTCTCCAGAGTTTACAGCTTGTCGGCCGATAAACACTTCCAACGGAAGGCGAATTTCATCGGTGGAGATTTGCACTGGTGTATCCACATCGACATAGAAACCAGAGACCGACGGAGAGTCAGCTATATTCCAAATGTCGATGCACGCTGTCCGGGCAGCAGGGCAGAGGTCGTTCCGTGTACTACTATCGGTCAGTCGATGTCCTGGTCTCCAGCCACCTTCACAAGTAAGAGCTCAGTCGGGCGATCAGCCGATAGGCCATTGAACTCTTCCTCTGTCACTGGTTGGAACTTGAGTATCTGCTGACTGGTTTCGAGCTTCTCTAACGAGTCGTACTGCTGACGTGCGATGTCAAGGAGATGTTCAACTCCGCAGTACTGGATAGTGTCTGATTTGCCTTCAAGAAGTATGCCATGCCAGGCATTGTTTGAACGTCGCTCGGGGTATGTGCAGAGGAAGTAGAACATTCGGTAAGAGGAGGAGGGCACCCTCTTGACCGAGTCGTTGCTTGTGCAAACACCTCCATGATATTAATCTAAATATGGTGAGTATAGCAGACTGCCCAATTTTAACAAAGATGATGATACGTCTGACGCCAGATGACGAGGGGAAAACGCGACGACTTGATCTTCGATCTGAGCGTGGATTCCTCCTACATGAGGTTGGCTCTCGTAGTTGCTCACGTATTTCTCCCCTGTCTGACTTTCTGTAGCATGTTTGGTTCTTCCGAGGGAAGTCAAAGCCCTCAAAGTATAGCAGCACAATCTCGGGATAGATGATGGCAGTTGCGAAAGTCGAAGGAATGATGAAGATGAGAGTTTGGTAAGAGCGCTCGATGGGCTATTGAAGATTTGAGATCATCACATCATAATGACGAAGGAATACTCGAGCACCCATGTAGTAGGGATATCATATAGTATTGGTCTGTAGAGTTCGAATGTATACATTTATCTAACTGTAGAAACAATGGTGGTGGTATCCCAATAGA
Organism: Aspergillus quadricinctus; assembly: GCA_022814375.1. Taxonomy (NCBI): domain Eukaryota; kingdom Fungi; phylum Ascomycota; class Eurotiomycetes; order Eurotiales; family Aspergillaceae; genus Aspergillus; species Aspergillus quadricinctus. The sequence continues at coordinate 310,352 of JAKLNT010000026.1, forward strand.
GGTACTGCATATCAGAAAACTACATATCCATGGACCATACTACTTATTGGATATCCCTATATATAAGTGTTCAATACCTCTATAATATAAGTATTCAATCTATACTTCATTCGTGGTCAAACAACGTGAATAGCAATAGACCATATGCCAGTACTTGAGTCTAGGCATATCACGAGTAGTACAATATCTCAGTAACCAAAAGGATGGTCCTACTGTTGCTACTCCAACGGAGGCGTCAACAGCCCTCCGTCCATCATCTTAACCTCTTGACCAAAATCAGCATGTCCCACTGCCACATCCTCCCCCGCAAAGAACCAAACCACCATCTCGGCCGCAACCTCGGCATCATCCCCCCGATCCCCCGCCTCAATGCCCCTCAAGTATTCCGCTACCACCTCCCCATCCCACCCCCACCTCCTCGCAAACTCCAAACACGTCTCCCGGTTCACAAACACATCAAACTCAAAATGCCCCTGGAAGGTCAACACCCGTCCCCGACGATACAATCCCTGGATCGGACACCTTGGCGTCGACCCAACATTCACCCAGTCGCCTTGCAGCCCTCGCTCGCATACAACCCAATCCCCATGGATAAGCTGTAACTGTAGCCTCGTCTCCTTCTTCCTCTCTGCTAGCATCAGGGATAATGGGAAAGGAAACCCAAACCCCGCCATAAACTCCTTTTCAAGAGTAATACCACCAATCCCAACTTCATAACCACTAGGACAAGCCTCAGCGACACACCCCGGCACGACCACCTGCGCAAGCATCTGATGCCCGAAACACGACCCGAAGAGTTTGATGTGCGGATACCTCATATACACCTCAGCCAGAAACGCCTGCAGCGAGGGAATCCAGGGGTGTGTATCAGCGCGGTAGACTGAGGCGGAGGAGCCGGTTAGGAGGATGCCGTCTATTCTCTCTGTTTCTCTTCTTCCTTCGTTCACTTGATGGTGTGGTGAAGATGAGGGTGACGGGTGGAGGAGATGTGTAGGTGGAAAGACCCCGCCGATGACATCGTAGGAAGAGGTACTTATTGTTATCTCCTTGTTGAGCGATTTTGAGAGGCGTGTCGCGGCGGCGGCGAGGAGATGGGTGAATTGGGAGCTGTAGAGGCCGCGGGCGGCGTAGACGGTTGGGACGGGGATGTCGAGGTCGAGGATTGCGATGTGGAGGTGCATTTCCTTCTTTTTTGTCCTTTGTTCTTGAGGGTATACTGTGTGAGGATTTGGTTGAGATGAAGAGGTGGTGATGTGGTGTGGTGATGGTCTTCGGATCCGGTTACCGGATTAGGAGGGGTTTTCCTGTTGTTAGCAAGCTAGTTGTCTGTAGATTATTATTATGTAGGTTGATTGATTAAGATTATGATTGTTAGTAGAATATGTCAGGTGATTGTAGCTCACTTGTTGAGAACTATAGCTGAAGTGTATATACAGTAGTTAGTGTAGTAATATTCTATTGCTATCAACTAGACGTATAGAATGATACTAACTAAAAAGGAAGCAGTTCATTGTAATAAGTATTAGAAATGTTAGAGTTACCATCCACCTGTATAGCTCTACTTATAGACGAATAGGAGACAGGTTACAAGTAACGTACCACTTCTCCTGATGCTGTCACATCCCCATCTGATTGCGCCATCACCGCAGCACCACCCCCAATGGTTCATCCTCAGATCGGAGCAATAAGCCTATAGAAACAAAGACGGCCTGGCACGCCATCATCTCCACTATTGACCAATCATTCATATGTACAGCGTAGACGACAAGGTATATATACCCCTCACGACACACCAGATTACATAGGTAGAGACTGACAACGCAACACAGACAATATCCGACAACCGGTAGTGTTAGCAGATATGGCCCTCACACAACTTGCAGTTGCACCTCCCTCCATCTTCCCCGACGGCCTCAAGACAACGGGCCAGCATCCTCCTCTCTACGAGCTCCTCCAGCCCTTCGAGCGCTTCCCCAAGGAAATCACCGGCCCTACCGTCTGGACCGCAGCCGAGTACCGCGACCACCCCGAGAAATGGACGCACAGGTTCACCCCCGAGGAACTGGACGAGCTGAGTCGCACGGCGGATGAGTTCATGAGAAGCAAGATTCCGCTGACGGGGATTTCCAAGGTCCCCCCCCCCTTCCCTGTCTACTGTTCAAAATGATGATGCTGATTGTGTAGGCAAACTTCCCCCTCCCAACCCTAAGCACCCAACTACACTCCCTCCGGGACGACCTCCTCAACGGCAAAGGCTTCATCCTCTTCAAAGGCCTCCCCGTTCAACAGTGGGGCACCCACAAGTCCGCAGTCGTGTACATGGGTCTCGGCACGTACCTGGGCTACTTCGTCAGCCAGAACAGCCGCGGCCATGTCCTCGGCCACGTCAAGGATCTAGGCGAGGATCCGGAGCAGATTGATAAGGTGCGGATCTATCGCACGAATGCTAGGTACCTCCCCCCTGCCCCGTTTCCCTTACCATTCACATTGAAGAAGTGAAGGCTGATGGCTGACGACTAGACAATTCTTCCACGCCGACGACTCCGACATCGTCGGCCTGCTGTGTATCGCGCGCGCGCTCGAAGGCGGCGAATCGGACCTCGTCTCCTCGCATACCGTGTACAACATCCTGGCAAGGGAGCGGCCGGACGTGCTGAAGACGCTGACGGAGCCGATTTGGTATTTTGATCGGAAGGGCGAGACGTCCAAGGGTCAGGATGAGTATATCCGCACTAGTGTGGTGTATCTTGAGCGTGGGGAGAACCCGCGTGTGTATACCAAGTATGTCCCCCCCTTTCCATCTTCGTTTGTTGCGTTTTGTATGAAGTGAATAGATGGTTGATGGTGATGGATGGTGCAGGTGGGATCCGTACTACGTCCGCTCGCTCACCCGCTTCTCCGACGCGGGGATCATCCCCCCGCTGTCAGCGGCGCAGCGCGAAGCCCTGCAGGTGCTGGAGGACACGTGTCTGGCAAACTCGCTGCATATGGTGCTCGAGGTCGGCGATATCCAGTTCCTGGCTAACTCGCATGTGCTGCATGCGCGGACGGCGTACACGGACGGACCGCCTCCTGCGCCGAGGCGGCATCTTTTGCGGTTGTGGTTGGCGACGCCGGAGGATGAGGGAGGCTGGAGGTTGCCGTTTTGGGATAGTAATGAGAAGAAGAGAGGGGGGATTCAGGTTGATGATCAGCCGCCGGTGGCGCCGTTGGATGCGGAGTAATCTATTCTGCAGTCTGCATATCATTCAATGTACTCCGATGGATGTGATCATTATCATAGCTGTATCATGATGCACTACTGCACTATTTTGTAGTTCCCCCCGCTGATAATCTCCAACTTGCCCTTGGCGACCATGCCCGCAAGAAACTCGCGGAGCTCCTCGTTGCTGAAGGGGAACCCTCCCGGCACCGCGATCTTCAGCATCATTACAATGCGCTGCAGCGGCATTGCACCTTGGTTGGTCAACATGCCGACGATAAACTGCCAGTACAGGTTCATCTTCTCCATTGCCGCCGCCTCGGCCGACTCCTTGACTGCCGCCGCCGCCGCTGCATCGGCTGCTGCCGCGGCGTTGGCTGCCTGACCTTGGTCCGTCGCTGATCCGCCAGCGGCACCGACGGCCTTGTCATCGTCGTTGGGTAGGACCTCCAGGACGCGAAAGGTATTGCGCTGCACTTCGGTCAGGATGCGTTTGCTGACCCAGAAGAGACATGCACTGCGGACCAGCGCTGTCGACATGCCCAGTTCAGTCGACAACTCATCAACCGTTTTGGTTGCCGCTTCCCCTTCCCCAAAAGCGTAGATCACGGTGGCCTGCCAGGTCGTCACCTCGTCCACAAACACTCGGTCCTCGAGATCCAGCTCGACGGTGACCTGTCCCATGCCGTTGAGCCACGTGAGTTTCCGCGACTGTTTGAGCGATCCGAATCCCGCCGCGTAGCGCTCCTGCAGGGCCGCAATTTCCGGGGGCACCTTGAATTCCTGTGCGGGAAATTCGGGCCAGAAGAAGTGCGAGAGGATCTTCGCATGCAGCTCAGGCTTGGCGTTCTCTTCCTGGACGAGCCCTTGGTCGCTGCGGACCACGGCATCGACCCGGCGAGAGTCAAAGATATCCCGTAACATGACCTCGCATGCCTGCAGGGCATTGTCCCCGAAGCGCACCTTGAGCAGTTCCAGGACGGACGTCTCCTGCTCGAACTCGGCGCGTTTCTGGAGAAGGCGCTCGGCCAGCATGATCTGCATTTCCCGGACAAACGTCTCTTTTGACTCAAAAAGGCTGATCAGACTGCCAATGACGTCGGAGCTCTTGGATTTCCGGTAGTCCGGCGCCGCGTCTACCGGGTCCGGCATCCAGTTCATATCATCCCAGTCCAGCTCGCCAGAGTCGGCCCGCAGTGAGTTCTGATGTGCTTTGGCTAGCTCGGCAGACAGCTCCGCAAGTGTGTCTCCGGTAGACGGGAGATGGGCCTGGTCCGTGTCGGAAGGATCCGCCAGAAGCCCACCCACAATGACCTTGACAGTGTCATCGCGATCGCGTAGGTACCTGCGAATGGGCCGAGCAACCCGGTCGAGCAAAACACCCTTGGGATCTAGCAGGTTGAACGCGCGGATGATGGAGATGTACACTCGTAAGATGTCTATGGTCGATGCCCCGGGATGCAACAACCGTTGGTTGAGCACCTTGACCAACGTTTGCGTCAGACAGTACCGTGCGGCCGGGTGTGTCGAAAAGTGTCGCAAGTCCTCAATCGCACCGCTGCTCGCAGGCCACTCGACGATAATATCGAACAGTTCCCGTGTCCGGAGTGACCCCAGCCGTGAGATTCCCATCTCCTGCCACTTTTCCACATCAGCTAAACTCACATCCAGACGTCCAGAGGCGTTGTCGGTCTGGTCGTGGTTGATGATCGCCAGAACCTGCACAACCAGCCTAGCAAAAACATTTTCAATCCACTGTCGCAGGTGCTGGGTGACCAACGACGGCCCCTCCCACTGATTCGCGTACGCAGATTCAATAAACAACGTCAACATCATGTCCATCACGCTGGCAAAAACCTTCTGCGCCTTGTCCCCGCCTAAACCGACGAGCTGCAAGCTCCTCAGTAGTGACAACAGGCGTTCGCGGGTAGCAACGACTCGCACGTCCTCGTACTCTGCCATCATCTGCATTCGAATCTCCGCGGACGGCTCTTCCCGCCAATCCTGGTAGGAGACAGAGTACTGCCGGTCGACCTCCATATTATCAACACTGACGGTATCGTCAAAGTTTGCTTCCTCATCCAACGCGTCAATCCCCAGGATAATGAGCGCGTCCTTTGTGAACTCCCGGAAGAGCAATTCGGATACTCGTGACCAAGGCAGCGCATACCCCACCACCATTTGAAACGTATACGCCATTGCACGAAGCTCGCGTTCTTGATCAGCATGGTTCAAGAGGGGTAGTAGATACTCCACCAAGGGAGCAAAGTATAACCGCCGCGCAAGTCCTAGGATTCGTACAATAGTCTGTAACTGCTTGTCCTCTGCCGCCAACACCTGGTATTATCAGAACTATCCATCATCCGCAGCATTAGGTCAGCCTTGACATACCTTCGTCAATCCCTCATGAAAGTTCCGCAGAAAATGTACCCGTATCTCCATGCGGTACCACTCGAGTATACTCTGCCTCCCCGTCGCGAGACTTTCCCCCCTGGTTAACGGTAAAAGCAAATACTCCAACGCATCCTTGACCTCTTCCGTGAATCTCATATGACCCCTCCACCGCTGCAGAAACTCCCCATCATCGTCTGAGCCATTCAAATCCGCAAGCCCTTCGTTCGGTAACTGCAGAAACCCAGTCGCTACACGCCACGCACGATCCCAGGTTTCCTTGTCATATTGCTCCTGGTCATCAATCCTCTCAGCAGACTCGGAATGGCGCGGACTTTTTGTGCTGGGTAAACGAGGTGACGGCGCGGTGGTGAAATACGCGGGTGGGAAGACGGAGCCGAAGACGCGCTTGCGGCTGGCAGATATGGTCGAAGGCATGGCGATGAAGATGAAATCAATCCGGATGCATCGTGCGGGCGATGATGGTAAAACGTCGCCCTTGCACGTCTTACAGGGCTATATTTGGCTTCTCGTTCTCGCGGAGGTTGTTCGTCTATCGTTATCGATGTTGTCGCGTGGGCCAAGGAATCGCGCTATCACGTGATTCACACGTAGCAGATTACAGCGATCAAAAGAAGGCCTGGTCTAATGTTCAGAGCAAGTGAAATGTACAGAATGTATAGGCTGTAATGACAAAATGTATGCAATATGCAATATGCAATCATAGCCACCGATCGTTATCTATGGGTATCAACTGAGGAGATCGAATGCATATGGCGCGGAGTACTGTAGATCAACAGAGTGTATCACAGAGCTCGGCTAAGTCCCGAGAGTGTCGTGATGCACAGGATCAAGTCTGGCTAAGGACCATTGTTATCATCCACTTTCTCCCACTCACTATCCGTGCTATGGTATCCCGAGCTGTCAGCACTCACGCTGAGTCGCTTTCGCGCCTGCGATTCAGTCGGGGGCTGGAGAGTAGCTGACGCAGAGGTCCTGGCAGGTGCAGCGCCCGTAGCAGCTGTGGCCTTCTTCTCCTTCACAACATTCTCCGTCTCTGTATCACTGTCGGTGCTATCCAGAGCCCCCGGCGGCTTCGTGCTACCGCCCCTCGGCTCCCTGTCCTCGCGTGTCTCCTTGGGCGCCTCCTGTGCCTGTACCTGACTCAACTCCTGAGCGAACCAGTTGATCGACCACCACAGAGCCGCGGAAAGGAAGGAAAGCACGACGAAGTGAATGCTGTATGTGGCTAGGAGGAGAGCGAGCAGGAGGACCTGCAGGGCGGCGAAGGTGACATTGGTCGCGACTAGGAGTGACGGAGTGGGACCCGGGGTAAAGATGCTCGACCAGAGGTCCTCCACAAACGATCCCATGTTGATTACGACAATGACAAGGGTAACAGTCGGTTGATCAGGCTTCAGGGGTTCTTGCGGGGTTGATGGATTGGGTTTGTGGACAGGGTCAAAGAGCAATGACGTTGAGGGTCGGAAACTGAAATCCGTCGAATCTGCAGGGGAGAGAAGTTACTGCATAACATTAGTGATGTCTATGCGATGCTTCAATAGACACAGCGAAGGAGGATCACAAACTGGATGACGCCTTGTACCAAACGAGAACTGCAGTCAAGCTTGCAGTGATGGAACTTCAAGAAGAGAAGTCGACGAAGACTGAGAAGTGGTGACCTGCACCTTTAGAAGTCGGCGGATGACCGAGAATGACGGTCGGCGTTTGAGTGGTGATGATCCAAGTGGGGAATAAACAAGAGGATGACTGGAGTAAGCCTCAGGATTTGCAACTTGCAAGAATCAAGGTGGGATTTGAGTTGATTCAACGACTATCTACCCCGTGGGGATGCTCGGAGGTATGATGATTGTAAAGAGGACTGTAGACAACAAAGAGCGGATGAAGATGTTGATGTTCAAAGAGGGGCATCACTTGCGACTGGCGCTAGCACTCTTTAAGCAGATTAGGTATCTAGAGACAGCGTCAGGTAGATATCTATCTCTCTACAGATTTATCAACTGACAATTACTCCTTTGTCCCTGACGCACCAGAAGGCTCCGGAGTATATACCTTTCCCAGTAAAGTACATGACTACTGCGGGTGACAACAACAAAGGAATGAGGCAGATCACATTGGGTTTATCACAGCAACTGCACATGGGATAATCAACTTGATTGTATATCTATCCTCAAGTCATTTTCCGATCGGTTTTTGCCCTGACTGCCCTGTTCCTGGGGCCGACGACTTCTACCACCCTACCACTGTTGCATGACATGGAGTAATGTGTTGGCTATCTCTAAAATAATTCCCTGATATTGCGCATCTCGTGTGATCAGCACGTGCCATAAGCTGTCACGGGATTCCCTCCATGCTGATCCTTGATTCATGATGAGGATACACAGAATAATAGTATTCTCCCTGTTCTATGGCCAAACCCTCGATTCTAGTAAATTCGAGCATCGTCAGCCCTGATTTGATTCCCTCAATTCCATGAATCCACACTCCTAAAACGCCCCGTCCGTCTCCATCTTGAGCTCTAAACTGATCCGAAACCCACTTGACTATTTCATATTTGGGCTAAGAGTCTCCTCTCCCTCCCAATAGGTCTGCTGCAAACGGCCTCTCTGCTATTCGACGCTCGACAGAGTCTCTTTGCTGATCTACATCCTCCAGCCATTGTTACCAGATTATCAGGGTTTATTTCTTCTTTGCTCTTCTGCGCTTCCCCGCTCATAGTCATGGCTCGGGGTGCATCCTCCGACGACGACCGTCCTACCGATGTCTACGAATCAGCGACCCTGCTCGGTCTTTGCACCTGTCCAAGGTCGCACGACTCTTGCTTAGACCTATATAAGTCATGCTTCGGCTTCTGTAGCTTTTCCTGTCCTATTCCTTCTGAGTAGCCACAAGTCTTGTCCTCCGCCACAACCTTATTCACAATCCCCTTCCCTCTACCAGCCATATGGCAGACAAACATCCTCACCTCGCCAAGGAGGCCTCTCCAGATGGTCGTATAGGATTCAGCCATCATGCAGAGGACATGATGAACGACAGAGAGCCCTATGGGCCTCCTGGTATTCGCGGTCTGATCTCTAACCCGTTTGTCTTTCTCTGTGCCGCGTGCTCCACGCTTGGTGGTCTGGTCTTTGGCTACGATCAAGGCGTGGTGTCTGTCATCCTGGTGATGGACCAATTCCTGGAGCGGTTTCCGGAGGTATCTCCTACTGCCTCCGGAGCCGGTTTCTGGAAAGGTCTCATGACGGCCATGATTGAGTTGGGGGCTCTCCTCGGTGCGCTCAACCAGGGATGGATCGCGGACAAGATCTCTCGACGGTACTCGATTATCGTCGCCGTCATCATCTTCACTATCGGGTCTGTGCTGCAAACTGCTGCGGTCGACTATGCCATGTTGACTGTGGCTCGATTTATTGGAGGGTTGGGAATCGGTATGCTGTCGATGGTTGCTCCGTTGTACATTTCCGAGATCAGTAAGTGTCCTGTTCCTGGTCATTCGGGATAGCGCTTGCTGACAGTTGAAGGCCCTCCCGAGTGCCGCGGTACGTTACTGGTGCTGGAAGAGTTCTGTATTGTCCTCGGGATCGTCATCGCATACTGGATCACATACGGCACCCGATTCATGGCGGGTGAATGGTCCTGGAGGCTTCCCTTCCTCCTGCAGATGATTCCCGGCTTCGTCCTCGCCGGCGGTGTTCTCGCCTTGCCCTTCTCTCCTAGATGGCTCGCGTCCAAGGGTCGCAACGAAGAAGCCCTCCAGAGCCTGGCGAAGCTGCGTCGGCTGCCTCCATCCGACAAGCGCATCCGCCAGGAGTACCTCGACATCCAAGCCGAGGTCCGCTTCCACCAGGAACTGAACGCAGAAAAGCATCCTACCCTCCAAGGAGGCGGCGCTCGGAAATCTTTCCTCCTGGAAATGGCCTCCTGGGCAGACTGTTTCAAGAAAGGATGCTGGCGACGGACTCACGTAGGTATGGGCCTCATGTTCTTCCAGCAGGTGAGTCTGAGTACCCCTCTTTCCCCCTTCAAATCCCACTTACATACTATAGTTCGTCGGCATCAACGCCCTCATCTACTACTCCCCCACCCTCTTCGAAACCATGGGCCTAGACTACGACATGCAACTCCTCATGGCCGGCGTCCTCAACGTCACCCAGCTCGTCGGCGTCATGACTTCCGTCTGGACAATGGACAGCCTAGGCCGCCGCGTCCTCCTCCTCTGGGGCGCCCTCTTCATGACTATCTCCCACCTCATCATCGCCGTCCTCGTCGGCCTCTTCTCCAAGAACTGGCCCGCCCACCGTCCCCAGGGCTGGGTCAGCGTCGCCTTCCTCTTCTTCTACATGATCAGCTTCGGCGCGTCATGGGGTCCTGTTCCCTGGGCTCTTCCTTCAGGTATGTCTTCAGCGCACCCCTCACCCGAGAGGAATAGAACTGACAAAGCAGAAATCTTCCCCTCCTCCCTCCGCGCCAAAGGCGTCGCCCTCTCCACCTGCTCAAACTGGCTCAACAACTTCATCATCGTAAGCTAGCCCTCCCCACCATCTAACTCGTACCAAGCTAAGTAAGACTAGGGCCTCATCACCCCGCCTCTGGTCCAAAACACCGGCTACGGCGCCTACGTCTTCTTCGCCGTCTTCTGTCTCCTCGCGCTTGTCTGGACGTTCTTCTTCATTCCGGAGACCAAGGGCCGCACGCTGGAGGAGATGGACCATGTCTTCAAGGATAATTCTAGCGAAGCGGACAAGGCGCGGCGACGTGCTATCGAGGCTGAGCTGTTGCGCGCGGAGTATGAGTATCGGAATGAGGATGCTGGGGCTTGATTTGCTAAGGGATTTTGTGAACAGAAGTCCACTGGGCTTGGTTTTCTCCTCCGATTGTACACTGTACATCACTGAACGACTAGCTAGCATATAACGACGACATGACTACTCTCAGAGTCCTTGCTGGCCAGCAATCGGTCAGGCTCGGGATACTAATGCGTAGCTTCAACTTCCTACATCATCATCATGAACATAAACCTACAGATCCTCGCCAGATTTCCTCACAGATACAGATGCATCCCTCCGAACGCCGTCTCCAGATCATCCGCCCGAGTCACCCCCTCGGCAACCCGATGCTCCCTCCCCCCAACCGGCTCCCCGCACTCAGGACACGCCGTCTGCTGCACCGCACCCCCGCACTCCCCAATCGTAAACGGGTGTCCATTCCGGCAGTAATACCAATGCCCCGTGCCATGGAACTCGCGCGCCATGGCCGCTACCACCGCCATGCGCTCTTCGTTCGTCACCACGGCGTAGAAAGTCGAGTCCCGGAGCATCTTGTCAACAACCTCGATATCGGGCAGGAGACCCCTTGTTTGCGTTGGGTGTTGCGTGCAGAGTGATCGCGCGCGAGCGATCGCCGCTTGCCCTTCTTGAAGGTGTGTCTCTGCGGCTTGTGGAGAAAGGGTCTGGGTTCGCTCTAGGGCGTGGAGGTGCGCGAGGAAAGTGTAGCCCTCTGCCTGCTGGCGGATGCGGCCGGAGGCGGTTGCGAGGGTGATGAGTGTGGCGCATCCGTCTCTTGCGTCGTGTAGGTTGAGGGAGACGTTGATATTGCCCGTTTGTGGCGATGCGTTCTTGACGGCGAGGAAGTCAGTTAGCAGGGTGATGTCGAGGCGGAGGTTCAACGCGGTAGCGAGGAGGACGCCCTTTGACTGAAGGATGGTGTTGTTGAAGTCGAAGTCGAAGTCTCCGTCGGTTTTGTGCCTTCGTTTGGCGTTTTCGACCATGCTGCGGACGCGGTCGTAGGGCTGTTCTTCCAAGGCTACTTGCTTGCGGTAGGTGACGACCTTGTCGCGAAGCTTGGTTATACCCTTCCACCGGCCAGGGGATGTGCGGTGAACTAATTCCGTTATTGTCTTGACAATCTGCTGAGTTGAGCCCTTGAGTTGCAGATGGTTCGGCCAGGCTGGTCCTCTTCTACTTGCAACGTCTGTTTCCTGCATTAGTTTCACCTGTCGGGCGAGCTCCTCCTCCAGAGGAACGTATTCACGGTTCAAGTAAAGGATGAACTTCTTGGTGGACTCGTCCAGGAGCGCTCGACGCACAAGTCGACCGTATCTGGCAAGATCTCTCAGTGACCCACGACACGTGGCACAGGTCTTGATATCGTCCATGGAGAACGGGCGCGATGCATCGTTGATCAACATAGGTCTCCCTTGTTCATCGAGTTCATAGTGCTCTTGCAAGGCCATTTGCCCGTCCATGCTTTCCATGGTCAAAAAGTGGCCACAGCGAGGGAAGATGCACGGATTCTCATCCAGGTTTATGTTCTTGTATGTCTCGCCCAGGATAAAGTCTACAACCTTGTCTTTGATATCTTCACTGGCGCACGTTTGGCAGTACTTGTCGGACGGGCACCTCTCACCACATAACGACGGACATTGGTGACCACACTGCAGCTTCTGGTCGCATCGTTTCGAGCACGGAATGTGATTGCACGGGGCGGCGCAGGGCATTGTGCACGCGCTGTGTGGGCATCTGGAGAAGCATCGCTCTTCTGCACATGGGACGCATGGCTCCCGGCATTTACTGGGACATTTGGAGTGACCGCAATGCACGTCACAAGGTTCTTCGCACGGGGGACAAGGCTCCTCACCGTGGCAAACCGCGCTGCAAAAGTGAGCACAAGTCGAGTGCTTACGGCCGCACTTTTGCTCGCATCTTCCATGGTTGATGCGGACGTCGAAATCAACAAGTTCTAGGCAATGGTGGCATGGCCGCTTGCACGTATGTCCGCAGGTCAAGAGAGCATTACACTGCGCGGGACACTTGAAAGTAGCCGATTTCACGTCTTGATGGCATTTCACCACGATCTCATGCCTGCAACGTTCGACGGTCTTGGTGACAGCCACTTTGCAGTCGACGGCGGACAAGTCTTGATCTTGCCAGCAGGGCAAAGTCGGCATGGGATGGCCGCATTCGAGCTTCCTGTCCTCCTTGTACACGTTCACCATACACCTGACAGGGCAAGGATCACCGCACCGCTTGACGCACGGATGAGTGCACCCCTTGAGCGGACGAGGGCACGGCTGTGGGCAATACACGGCGTTGTGAAGCAGTTCCGAATGGCATTTTTGCTCACAAGCATGGCCGCAGGGAAGACGATTGATGCAGCGCAGATTACAACCTCCTTCTGGGGATAGCTGCAAGAAATGTTCCGGCTCAGAGACATGCAGTGGTGTATCAGGGTGACGGGGACACTGCAACTCCAGCTGTGGTCCTATATTGCCCGACCGCCGAAGTATGTCAATGACCTGCGCCCACATGGGGACGTGACTAGAAGTCTCGGAATTGCCAATGATGTACATTCCATGCTGAGCTCGTGATAGGAGTACGTTTATTCTGTTTGGCGTACGCAAGAAGCCGCAGCGATTCTGAGAATTGCTCCGAACCAGCGATATCACGACGACTTTGGCCTCTTCCCCTTGGAAATTGTCTATGGTCGCTACTCTCAACGTTTGCAGTAGGGTAGCTCTCGTTGTCTTAGCAGTTTCACAAGCTTCAAAGCCAGCAGTCTCGAGCTGGTCCGCATCACGTTCTCCAAGTGTGACGGTAAAGTATTGCGAGAACAGCTGACGTAGTCGATGGAGTTGACCCAGGTACGGAGTAAGAACTGCAATCTCGCCGCTTTGGTATTTGCCCTGAGAAACGAGATGGTTGACCACGGCGATCGTCATCTGAATTTCGTACTCGTTCCAGTGCGAGGTCGCCAGTAGACCAGCATTGGCTGCATCAGCCTCCGGCATACGATGGTCCAGCCAAAACAGTCTCCTGCGCATACCCACGACTTCGGGGTAGCTCGACACGGATTCTGCATCTTCTATCTGAGGATATAGCGTATCCCGAATGAGTTGAGCAATGGAAGGGTGCATCCTGCGCTGCGTTTCCAGTGTGCTGAACGGAAGCCCCAGACCCATGGCGCTCTGCGATTCCACCAGTCGCTCAAACAACGAAACGTCGAGAGAGTACTTTTCGCCACCTCTAGGATTCTCACGCGAGAGCTCGTAATTTTGAACCTGCGGACGCAGTTGTAGGTGGTCACCAATAAGGATGGCGTGTTCGACCGAGGGCAACAGGGCTGTGAGGAGATGTGCTTCCAGGACCTCGCCGGCTTCTTCACATATCACCACCTTGGATCGTAGCTTTCGCAGCATGTTTAAACTCTGAGCCAGACCGGAGGTCGTGACTCCAATGACATCGGCTTTTGCCAGACAGCGAAGATCCACTTCGCTCCGAACGTTGTCGAAACTGGCTTTGGCTCTATGGTGTACCGCGCAGAGCTGCGCTGCTTTATCGTGCACCAGCTTAATCACTTCTTTCGTCCATATCTGGTACAGAGCCTCTCTTTCTTTTCGGGACAATTGGGACGGATTTAGTGATATGAGCACGCCGGAAGGTCGAATCGCATCTCCTGGTTCCCCAGCATGGACCCAACGCCTAACCACGTCATTAGGCTTGCCGCGCTGAACCGTTTGCCAACCTTCTTCGTCTTTGCCGAACAGACTAGAATAATGGCGCGGATATAATTTCTGCATGTGAGGGATAAGATGTGTGGCTAACAAGTCCTCGTTGATTTTCAGGGTGGAGAACTCTTTCTCGCACTCCTCCAGTTCACAATGAAGGTGATATTGATCTTCTCCCTCCCTCTTGGTCTTCCCGGCATCCTTTGCAATGTGTCGTAAATTGAGCAACCTCAGCTCTTCAGACTTGGACTGCGAACCGATCCGGATTATCTGGGATGTCACTCCTTTGTCAATGAGAGCTTCCAACAACTGATCCAGAGCATGGTTCGTATAAGTAACACATAACACAGGACCAATATTGGACTTTCCTTGCTTCTTATTTGCTAGAAGGACTCGGATAAGCGCAGCACCTGTGTAACTCTTACCCGTACCAGGAGGCCCTTGAATTAAGCCGATTCGGTGTTGAAGGCTGTGGACCAAGGCCCTTGCTTGGGCCCTGTCGAGGGCTGAGTTGCGTTGTAAGCACTCTATATCAACTGGTTCATTGGCTTTGATGTATAGATCGGCCCCGTTATTCATCAAGCAACGAAGATTAAAGCGAAATCCGGGTCTCAACGCATAAAGGGGAGGAGGTATGTCGCCAGGACCAGCATCGCCGTTCGGAACCAGGATATCTAGGAATGGTAGCTCCCGGTTCTCCTTAGTTTGCTTCAGAGCTCGCAACGTTGGTTCGAAGCCAGCCAGTAGAATACCTGGGAATTCGACAACAGAAAAATCCCGTTTATTCAGGACCTTGTTCAATATGGTGTAGACCATGCCGGGTTTGGTATCGACCAGCCTCAGTTTGACGGAAGCTTTCTTCTGGTCAGTCCACAGCGATGCCCTATTCTCGCTTTCTTTATCGGCGTCGTCTTTCTTCTGCTTGGAAGACCTGGTTTGCTCGTCCACGACGGTACAGAAGACAACCGTCCTTCCATTGCGTCCATTCATGAGGAGACACACGAGAGCACCGGATTGCAAACGCTTCGACAACTGCCACCAGTTTTCTCGATCCTTGGTTGACATCTCACTGACATGTGGCGGTTGAGGAAATTCAACTGTGAATTGGAAGCCAAGGAATTTGTCAAAGTCAATCTGTCCGATCTTTGCTCGAGGATAGACGTGTGTCCGGACCTGGGAAAATCGTCCTCCTGGTCGCTGTGACCCCTTGAGCTCCTGGTGAATAGCGTCTCGCAGCTGACCGATTGTATCTTCCCTTAGTAGACGGAAATTCCGATCCAACAAACCATCCAGACCACCCACATGCCACTGACCAGGATCATTGACCGGTAGGTATTCGATACGCGAACTCTGGATCTCTTCTAGGGTTGGCATGATTGCGATATTCACAATATCGGCATGATCGTTATCATGTCTGCCACCGGGGGGTTCGCGATGTAGGTTAAAGGTTGCAGTAGATTTCGGTTCACGTTTGAGCTTATCGTTTGCAGGTGCAGATGGTAGCAAGCTGCCAATTTGCAATCGGCGTAGAAGATGATCGAGTAGATTGCGCGAGTGGTGGAGAGAGCTCGCCAGGCCACTTTCGCTCATCTGGAGAAAGATCTGCTGAAACCTGTTTGCTTGGTCTTTGAGTGCATCCTGAACGAATGCGGTGGAGTTGAGATCGACGATCTTTGCAAAGACGAGGAGTGAAACTTCCAACCATTCCACGCCTGTCTCATCGTTGCTGGTTTTTGATAGCACATCGCATATCGAGCTCAGGAGTGGCGCCGCCCTGCGACCATTGATACCAAACAGCACGTTGAAAATAGTTCCCACTGCTTGTTCCAAGATCAGCGAGGATAAAACCTTAGGGTGCGAGATGGTTTCCAGCAGAGGAAGGACCTGCAACTGGAAGACATCTTTCTTTGCCTCTGGTTCAGCCTTGGGGAATTTCTCCTCCACAAGATCTCGGATATGTTCCAAACCCGGCTCCCCAGCTAGCTCGCGTATCACTCCTTGCATAAGACCAGCATCGACATCGACAAACTGCCGAGCATCCCGGAAGAGGTTGTCCATCCTCGCCCGACCTGGTCGAGATGCATGGTAGTCTGTGGTTAGGGTATCCTTCCAGGATCGAAATAGTTTCTCTGAATCTGACAGCTCTGGTCTTTTGGGTCTTGCGTCTCTTTTCGGTCTTGCGTCTCTTTTCGGTCGATCTTCATCTCGTCTTCCGGGGTCGTCTACGTGTTGAAACTTGCAATTTTTGAAGGAACAGGTTCCCCTTCTGGCAAAGTCCCTGCAAATCCTGAATGCCGTCAGTGTTGGGTTCCCTGTGTTGGACTGATCGAGCGACGTACTGTTGTCTTGCCATGTTCACGGTCGACGCGTCTCGCTAGGTGGAAGCCTCCAAGACCACTGTTTTATGACAGAGGTAGGAGAGCGAAATGAAGAAGTTCTGGGTGGTTGGGCCTGATGTGTTCGATTGGAAAGTCAAAATGGTAAGGTAAAGCTATGAGAGCAGAGAGATGGGTAAGGGAAGAAAAACGAAAGCAACCTAAGCTAGTGGAGAGAAGAAAGTGAAAGGTGAAGAGCTCATCTCGTTTTATAAGAGCAGAGCACAGCACGATGCGTTAGGTTGACGGCGCCTGGCACTGCGGCAACTGTGACCACAAAGCATGTTTTGAGACATTCAAAGCCCAACAGGCTGTCTTCCCAGATAATGCCTTGTGTCGGAACAGAGTTAGAAGCAGTATGTCTCCAGCTTGTTGATATGAGCAGTCTATGCTATCATCATTATATGAGCTGCGCCACTAGCTGTGCCACATGCAGTTTCTGATGCTGATGACCACTCGCTTTACCTTTCAAACTCACACTCTGTATGTAGGTTTTTCCATTTGATGTTTGCCTTGACACTGATTGCAAGTTGACTCATAACGTTCCTGGCCCCAGCAGGTGGATGAAGTGCTCCATCACCCAGCCCATTGACGCTCGAAGGAAGTGTCACCAACCGTGCAGATTCTGGCTCAGAAACCAGTATTTAGTAGTTGATATGTTGGTGCTATAGGTGCTTGAAAAGCTTCCTGCAAAGGTCCCTGTGTCTTAGTCAGACTGGATGGCATGCCTACGGGTCTATACTGCCTCGCCACACCTGCATTCTGGGGTGTTGACTGCGTTGATGCGGCGTAGGAAATGGTTAAGCCTGATCCGGCTGGTTGAGCTGCAGGAATGCTAAAGCATGGCTCTTGTGCATGTCCTTCCACATTTGGAGGCTCCCTTTTCCCAGGAGGTGTACCAGGTAGCGTGCGGGTTGGCCTACAGAGCAAGAATCCTACGTCTACTGCATCTTCCATGCCGCCTGGGCTCCTGTTTCGCCTTCTGTCTGAGTGTTATGGCCAGGGCTTGCTCTGAAGCTGGGCCCCGTCTTATAGCCTCTTTGTCCGCCTTGTCAACCGCCTTGTTCTCTGGAACACCTGCGTGCCCTGGGATCCAGTGGATGGTGATCGTTCCCCTTGGCGCGGAGGGAGTTGATGAGCTGGACGATTTCCTTGACGATATATTGGGCTGTTGAAGGACCTGGGTTCCTGATCGCCTGTATCGCGGATTGGTTGCCCGTCATAATGAACAAGGCTGAACTCAATCACGCGGGATATGGAATAGCCAGGGTGTTGCCAGAAATCCAATCCCTACTCAGCGTGGCGGCTTTTGTGCAGGTGTCTCTCGAATCATGGCTTTTCCACACATCCCGGAGTGCCTCCAATGTCTCCTCCAGGAAAAGTCTCATTGCTGTGTTCTGTCTTGGAATATAAAGCAAGGTAAGACATCAGTTCGATGAACCTCCTCATCTCTCAATGACGTCGCGGATATCCTGGAATCCCGGATGCTATACATTTACAGCTATCATCGAGTTCTCTTGAGCAGTCCCTCAGGTTGTGGCTTAAGAAATGCCCAGATCAAACAAACCGAAGCGAACATTATCAAACACATCCTCAAATGCCTCCTCTTCCTCATCGTTTGTGTCCGTTGACACAGCCATATCTAGCGACACGTCTGCTCCGGGGAGTCCCAAGAATAGGACATCAGTTGCGCGTAGTCGAATTCCAGTCCCTTCCATCTCATCACCAAGAGGTACCCGTGACACTTCGACGATACTGAAGCTTGCCAGAGATCTGTTGGAAGAGGCCGAAAACAGGTCCGAAAGCGACGCCTTGGAGATTCGGAGCCAGCGTGCACAGATAAGCCGTCTTCTGAAGGAGATTGAGGGTTTGAAAAACGACAAAGAGGAAGCTGAGAAAGAGAGAGACACTGCAGTTGAACAAAACCGAAATCTCAGCGCGACACTCAAGGAACAGAGAGAGGAAATTACTCGCCAACGGAGCGAAAAGGAAGCGTACTGCATTAAGAAGGAAGACGAACTCCGCACGGCAAGGGACAAGGCAAGCCACTTACAGGTCGAGCATGAGACCTTACAAAAGAAGTATGGCGAATTAAAAACTGAATTAAAGCTGGAGAAGTCAATAACAGCTCAGGCCATAAAGGCTAAGCGGGAATGCGACCATGATCTGGATCTCGCCCACGAAGCTGGCCGGGAATTGAAAGCAAAGTGTTTGAACTTGGAGATGGACAACGCTTCACTTCAATCTCAGATTCAACACTCGAAGGAAAGAGTACTGCGGCTGACGACACACTGCTGTGCCCTGCGCTGGAGAAATATGGTGTTACTCAGAAATCTGCAACAAACCAAGGCAGGCTCTGATGAACTCAAAACCAGATGCGACAAATTAGAGAATGAACAGAAGGAGAAGTCCTTGGCAAAGAAGCTGAACGACAAGCTTCAGGCTGAGCTCCAAGCTCTGTCCACTCAAATCAGTCAAATGTCACAACTCGAAAAGAACTACAATCATTTGCGAGAAGAGCACGATATACTTGAGACAAGGAACAATGAACTCCAAGCGAGCCATGCCTCTGTTCAGATGCAACTTGATAAAATACGAGAAGAGAACGCCTCGCTCCAAAGGCAGATCCGATATTGCAACAAAAACAGACTCGTTGCCTTTACGCGGTACGTTGTCGTACGGTGGAGGGAGAGTATGCTATCCACTCGTCTCCAACAGTCCACAGAAGAATGTGAGCGTCTGAGGGGCACCAATAACCATCTGGAGACCGTGAATACCTCACTCCAACAAAGGGTGCATGGTCTTGAAACAGAGAATATACGGATGGAGAGGAATAGCAACAGAGACCACGAGGTCATCTATGGATTCCTAGCTTTTATTCTGCTGATTAACCGACTCCAACAACAGTCGTATGAAAGACAACCGGATGAACAGCCTATAACAGGGCCAATCCAGGCGCAACTCGATGAGTCTAACCGGCAGGAAAACGAGTCTGGTCAGGGATCTCTCGACCGAGGGCGCCACCGATATGTCTACACCAGGGAGAGACCGTTTGGCAGGCACGGAATGTAAGTGATAAATCGCTGAGGACATGAGTGATAAATACTGACCACGGATCTAGTGGTATACAATCCAATGCAGGAATTAGGGATCTCACCCCATTATTAACAGAAGTCTTTACCTCCTCATCACATCCTACGCCCTTCCATCATCGCTGACGAGAGTGCCTACACTTCGCCACGAGACCCCGACAATTCCGCTCGCGCATCTCGTCGATCGATTTCGGCGGATTAATTATTTTTGCTACGGCGATGGTTCTGCTGCTTTTTGCCCTGCAAGGGCTAGCAGTACTGCGGACAACGACTTCAAGATCTGATATCTGATAAAATCTCACGTCTATATAAAATCTGACTACAAGTCTACAACCATTATATCAAGCAGCAGGCGGATGCAACGAGTACGGCGGCGGCGCATCCTCCCGCGCACTTCTCCTCCACGTCCTCTCCTGCAGCGGAATCTGCGGCCGCCAGTAGAACCCCGCTCGCTCTTTATAATTCCTCGCCGTCCTCTGCTCATACCAGATGAACAACGCTACGATTATAATGCCGGCGATACTCACCCCCACCGCTATACCCGCCTTCGCCTGAGTGCTCAACCCTCGCCCGCTGGTGCCTGTCACGCCTGTCCCGTTGCAGGTGGAGTTGGACGTCGGGGCAGCTTTCTGGAGGGCGCGCTGGAAGGAACCGCAGTTGATGGGGTTGGTGGTGTTGATCGTGACGCGGGTGACTCCTGTGAGGGAGGGAAATTCGGCACTGTAGCAAGTAAGTTTATGTCAGAATGGTGTATAATGGATAGTACCTGGTGATGTTTCCATTGAGCTTGATGGTACCAGCGGAATATAAGCTTGTGAAATTGACGTCTAGGAAGGACGAGGAGTCGACTGTGATGTTGGCCTGGGTTGATTGTAGGGAGTCCAGAGAGAGGCTGTCACGTTAGCATACAGCTTATCGTAGAAGGGTTGCGTATGATGAATATACCTGGATATTGCACCCTGGAGATTGAGAACATCGCCCACTGAGTGTAACTTTGGTAGATCCAGGTCTAAAGGCGCGCCATAGTTATGAATCGAGAGTCCCGATGGGCCAAAATACTTGTTTGATTGGATGTTGGCCGTTTCGAGGACAGGCATTGAGAATCTATCCACCGTCAGTTCGGAGAAGAGAGATGTATACGTATATGCCGATGACGCACTCTGTGATCACGCCCGAGAATTGAATCAAAGTCGCAGACTTCAGAGCAGGAAAGCTAAGCGGGAGTTGACCATAGGCCATATTATCAAGGGAATTCGTGGCGATGGGATCAGAACCCCGCATGCTGAGATTGCCATTGACTTGCTCCAAAGAGTCAAATTTCACACTAAGCTGGTTAGCCCTGTGCTGTCAAGGCACTGCAGAACGAAATGAATACCTCGAGTAATTCCCGGCCAGCGAGATACTCGTCGCTTGTTTCAACGACCGAAAATCCACCGCGCGGGTCAACGGTACGGCTAGATTAATCGAGCCGGCGGCAGTCACTTTGGGGGCAGATACATCTATTATCCCTTGACCACTTGGGAGATTAATGTTAATGCCTCCTAGGTAAAGCGCGTCCGGGAGCTCGATCGACGTGAGTTCCCACGTCTCAGTGGGGGTGGTAGACGTGATGATTCCGCTAATACTGGTGACATTGGGGAGGGAGAACGATCCATTGAAGCTCCCCAGTAGAGTAATATCACCGTTGATTGTGGTGCAATTATGCGCGGAGAACCAATTCAGGTCATCAGGCGAGGCGAGATGGAATGCCGCGGGTGTGTTTTGGGTGCTGGGATCAATGCTCCGCTCGCATGTTGTCGCGGAGACGACTGATCATGTCAGATCTATAGGCTCGTTGAGAGGAAGCATACTTACTTGGCAATACAGGAAATGTCAGTGCGACCACTGAACAAACATGGAAATGTTTCATCGTATAGCATCAAATCGAGGTGCGGTCGTGCGGACTGCGGAGAAGATAAGAACAATCTGCGGGAGAAGACGACATGGAGCCGTGGGCCCGGCCGCCCGGGCATGATAAGAGTTTAATCAGTTATTAATAAGGATACTAGGCGGCTTGAGTCGGGCGCTCTTGAATGCTAACTGGCAGAGTTAGAGTACACTCTGCAATGGCGGCTTCTCGTATGCCTTGGCGCCTCGAGAGGGGTAGACCAGTAGCAGACAAGCATAACCCTTGTCATCAGCCGGCTGAAGACAATTTGAAGCGCTCGGTGCCTCTAAAGCCTGAACTCATCGAATCAAGTGCTGCCGAAAATATTAAGCAATGAGGCTGTGTTAATGTGTGCCTGATATTGCTCGATCAAGGCCCTCGCACATGGTGGTGGGATTTGACAGCCTATCAGTCTTTGTAGGAGAGTCAATAGACTCAATACTATACGACGTGTTCACAGGTGACCTCACCCTTTGGTAAGGTTTCGGGTAACCAAAAGTGGGTCAGCCTACCCTTACTAAAAAAATTAAATACTACTAACCTTAAAGAATAAATAACACTCTGTAATAATTTTTAGAACTTTTACCTATATAAATTTTAATTAGTTCTAAACTAGTTAAGAATCTTATATACTTAATTCCTTAATCTATATATATTAACTAGTTAAGGACTAGTTAGATATTTTTAGAGTTGCATAACCGACCCGCAAGAATCGCACCGAACCCTCACCGAACCCTGAGTGGTTCGAATTCGGTGCCTAGCCTAGGGAATCGCACCGGGTTCGGGTTCTCTAAGGTCAACCCGTTTCGGATTCGGTGAAAACCGCCGGTTACGGTTTTTGCGGGTTTAACCAAACCGTTTAACCAACCCGCACCGTTGTATCAAGAAATCAGTCATTTCTAAATATTTTTAATTAATATTAGTATTGCTAGATAGCCCTAGATTTAGGCTATCTAATGATATAAATATCATTTAAAAATACCTAGTGGTTGTTGAGATATAAAGGAATAATCATTTCTGTCATGGGTTGGTATAAAAGTAGTATAGAGATATATATATAATAGCACCAAGGTCCGACAACCACTATATCTTTTAAATGATTTTTAACCACCACCCATTCAACCCTATAGATATCAAATCGATATTTTAGATCTAGATTAGTATGATGATAATTACCATATATTTCATATAAAAAATATAATTTTATATAAGCATGCTTGATAGGGGGCCTCAGAGGGGTCCCCGAAGGGGGCCCCGGGGGGAATTGGTAAGGGTCAAAACGGTTAAAAGGTGCGGTTTAACCAACCCGAAATCGAACCGAATCTAACCATGGTTAGTTAGTAGGGGCCTAGCTAGGCCTAGCTAGGCCTAGTGGCGGGTTTTGCAGTGAAAACCGCAACCAAATCGCATTGGGTCCGGGTGGGTTGCGGGCCCTAAGATTTGAACCCGAATCCGATGCGATTCGGTGACGGTTTCTAAAAGCTGGACCCGAACTCGCACTAAATGCAACTCTAGATATTTTATATACTTAATTTCTTAATCTATAGATATATTAACTAGTTCTAAACTAGTTTAATAATTTTTTTTATTATCTTCTTAATTTACTATTCTCTCTATATTATTATATATAATAATTTATAGAGGATATAACTAATAACTAGTTAATAACTAGTTAATTCTATATAATTTAATAATTTAGTTAAAGATATATATTTATACTTACTCTTAATAAAGTAATAATATTAAGTTAAAATTTAAAAACTTATTATTTTAAGTAAACTAGTTATTAACTAGTTTAGATTAAATATATAAAGAAATTAAGTATATAAAATATCTAACTAGTTCTTAACTAGTTAATATATATATAATATAGATAAAGAAATTAAGTATAAAAGATATCTAATTAGTTATTAACTAGTTATATTCTTAGAGATACAAGGTATTAACTTTGTCACGGGCTAGAAGCCTTGAAATCTATAACCTAGATTTAGACAGTAAGAAATCACTAAGGAATCTAACTAGATCACAGCAGGCAAATATTATAAGGAGTGTATAAATAGTAGCTAAGATTACATAATATAAGTAATTAGAATATTAAGTATAACAGAGGTCATATGATTGCTAATATCCCTTCTAGATAGGAGAATATTATTGCCTAAGGTAGATTATAAGTATTTAATAAGCTTTAAGCACTTAGTAGGCCCTGCCCACTATACTACCCCCCCTCTCATCTTAATACTAGCATCCCTCCCACTCATTAAGTGCTGCAGTATTAGTGAGATTAATAGCTAGTTCCTATATTAGCTATTTATAGCCTACTTATTTAACTAAATACTCTATGCGGCAGCCTTATCTAATATATTTCTTATACTTATCTATAATCTCCTTAACAATGTACTCAGCTTCACTATTAACTAATATTAATAGTGGCTAGTAATTATTATTTAACTAGCTTAGAAATAGATTATTAGAAGTAAGGTGCAGCAGGCTAATATAGAATATATTATATATATCTAGTAGTATATCTAGTTAGTAGGTATATAATCTAATAGCTTTAAAGATTATAAACTTTATATACTACACATTAAGCTTTTAGCTTAGATAATCTATTTAGACATTCTATAAGTTAAGCTATATCTTTAAATTAATAGTATATCATGGGCTTACTAAATAGATTTAATTTAAATACTCCTTCTACTATTACTGAGCTATAGTAAGCTTAGACTAGGCTATTTTAGTAGCCTTCTTTATCTTTATAATAATTATATTAACTTTATCCTTTACTAAGCAGGCTATAGTAGTAGTAGTAGCCTCTTAATTTAATATTTTAAACTTAAGCAGTTTAATATTATACCTATAGTCTAGGAAGAATAGGCTAACTCTAGTACTTATAGTATCTTAATTATTAATTATAAACTACACCATCAGTAGTAGCAACTTCTAATTAGACTATATATAATTATAGAAGTTATATAGATAGGCTTCTAATATAGTATTTATATATTTAATCTGCCTATTAGTCTATAGATAGAAAGCAGTTGACAACCATCACTAGATATATAGCTACTTATAAAAATACTTTTAAAACTTACTAATAAACTACAGGCTGTAGTCTAATATAATTATACTAGGAATATTATAGTATCTAATAAACTAATCTATCATAAGCTATACTACTATCTTAGAGTCTATTTATTCATATAGCACTAAGATCACCCCTTTCCCAAGCCTATTACTAATGACTATTATATCTTCACAGCCATCAGAGGTAGGAAGTTTCATAATAAAATTAATAGCAATCTCACACCATTTATAGTCTAGGATTGGTAATAGTTTTAAGAGTCCCTAGTGGCATTTGCACCACACACAGTTAGCACTATATTTATTATAGTTCTATATAAATGTAGCAGTTCTTGTTGAGATTCAGTATGGTAAATTGATTGTAAAAGACTAAGATACAAAGGTTCTACTGATTTATCAAGGTTCTACCATACAGGTAGCTGGAGATACCAGAACCATAGGAATAACATAATACAATACAGGAGAACAGCAACATTATAAGAGGTAGAAAGAAAAGCAATATCCCTATTACTATACAGTGGTTAGGCTATAGTACTATCACAATTAAAGGCTTCAATAAGATTAGAAGATCCCTGAAGGTTATCTTCACAGACCCATTAATCATCTTCTAGATCATATCCCTTCCAACAGATGAGATATTCAACAAAGATAGTATAATTCCAACCATACTAAACAGTATATTTACCCAGCAAACATTCAACTTTATATATATTATCTTTATCACTATAGATTTTAGTATTAATAATAGCAGGAGGCTTCAGTAATTTATAGTAGAATAGATTAGATATATTTAGTATAGGCTTAAGATAGGCAACTAACAAGACTGGATAGATCTTCTATATTAAGGATAATTTAATATAGTAAGCTAATTATCCAATATGCTCTAGTACACAGAATAGGCCAGCATTCTATAATTAGAGCTTCTAATTAGTTTATTTAGTTAGTAGTGAATAGCTATGGTATAGCTGGATATAGATCTGGTTACTAATATAGAATTTAATTAGCTTGTGATTCTGATTATAGATCTCTTTTATCTATATAGATATATATTTCATAGCTTCTTTAGCATTAAGTTAAACCAAAAAATTCTACTCTAATTTAATAAGCTACTTCAGAAGCTGCTATAGTTACTAAAAGTTAATATCAAAAAATAGCTAATATAGGGTTACCTTTATAGAATTATTTAGTAATCTATTAATTATTAATATAATACTCAGTAATTCTAATGTCCACTAAAACTAATCAGGCTAGTTAGTAGTAGTATAGGCATGCTATAACATAATCTTAATCATCTAAATAATATATTCCATCTAGCTATCTATTTAGGGATAAAATACAGTAGAGTAAAGCCATTATACTCTCAGTGTGGTAAAGAGGCCTTTCTAGAATATACTTATAAATATTAAATCATAATTAGAGATGAAGAAATATGATATACCCCAGTCATATCCCTAAAAGTATTATAATACTGTAGAACCCCAGTCTATAGTAATATATATCAACTTTCCAGGGATAAGGCCAACACACTTAGTAAACTTATTAATAATAACTAATAACTAGTCATAACTATCATCATTCCCACCTAGTAGTTCAACAATAAAGTCTATAGTAATAATTTCAAATAGAGCAGATAAGACTTATAAAGGCTAGAGGCTTCTATATAGCTTATGATAATAGATCTTATTCTATAAGCAAATCAGACAGTATTTAATATACTAATACAGCAAGTAATAGCCCTAGTATAATATAAATCCACTAAGCAAGGCCAGGCATTTATTAATTCCTTAATAATTCTATTTATTATAGATCAACCAGAACAAGTCTGTAGTAAGGGGGCGCGGAATATAGATCTAGGGTTCCTTAATAATTTTATTACTAATTAGATAATGTTTTGTTATATAGAGCAATCTATTATTATCTAGCTAATAAGGTAAGATAGTTAGTAACTTAGTGGTTTGGTTATTATAGAGGACCTTAATAATGCAGCTAGTCTAGGGATTATCATAATATTCCTTAGTTACTTATCTTTTAAATTTATTAGATAGCTGGACAGACAATGCAGTATATCTATAGTTAGTAAAGTAAGTATTAATAGAATTAAGATTAGATTTATTATACTTGATACTCTATTTAGTTATTAGTAGATGGGAAAGTACATCTATAACTATATTTAACTTACCAGGCCAGTGGAAGACCTATAGTTGGAATTACTAGATGTACTAGGAAGCATAGATCAACTATAGATTCAGCTATTCTAATGTAATAGTATTTATAGATATCTATATAGAGATACTGATAGTGGAAGCATGATTTATATAGATGATGGTTGGTTAATAGGAGGACTTAACTATATAGTATAACTTCTGAAGAGTCTATATAAGGTAAGCTACTTCTAATTTAGTTAGCTAATATTATAATTCAGCACTAGTAAGTATTTAACTAAGAAAGAGAATAGACTAAATAACTATTCAGACTAGTGGAATTAAAAGGTCAGTATACTAATTATTATCTAGAATGTGGTATGCTATAATACTAAAGCTATTATACAAGGTATCTAGGTTAGTATACAACTGTTTTATAGGATTAAAGTAGATATAGAAAAGTAGGCTATTAAATATAGCTTATAACTAATAGAACACCTTAGCTTCCTAGCTAGTAGGCATATTAACTACTTTACTAGTAATAAATACTTTATATTTAGGTCCCTTTAAAGGGCTATCTTTAAGTATCTATATCTTATATTCTTGTAAAGGCTTAGCAATGCAGGCATATCTATTAATATAATAGTAGAATTATCTAGTAAGTACTAGATAATACTCTAGTTTCTTAAGGTTACGCAGGAACTCTAAGATATAAATAGTAGTAAGTTTTTTATCTAGGGTGGATAGGCCTAACACATTAATATATTATCCTAGTAGCTAGACACTTAGGAATCTAATAAAGGCCTTAGTTAATTCTAGTTAAATATAGATATCTTATAGGTGTTATAGAATAATCTTAAAGTACTCTAGATATTTATTAAACCTTTTGGAGGCAATGATATTATTATTAATATAGGTCTTAATAAATAGGAGGTTTTTTAGGATTTAATCTATTTATTGCTAGATATATAGAACAGAATTAATAAACCCTATAATTATAATATTAAATATTTCCTAGCTGTAATGGCTGATGATAGTAAGATAGTTCTAATAAGATTATTTTACTAGCTATTAGTAGAAGAACTAACAGGCATTAATAACTGTAATATAATAATAACTATAAACTATATTAATAATGTCTTCCTGTCTTAGGATAGGATATAGGTCTAGAATAACCTCTTTATTAATGCCTTATAGGTTAATAACCATATGTCCCTTTTCTTTAGTCTAGCTATTTTAATCAGTGACAGTTCTCTATATAATAAATACTGGATATACTAAAGGTGTATAGCTAATAGTGGGCTTAATCTTACTGGCCTTGCAGAGAGGGTCAAGCATGTAATTAATGCACTTATAATCCTTAGGACTGATGCAGTAGATATGTAGCTTAGGTAGATGATTCTCCTAGTTATCTTTTATAGGAACTTCCATCCATTCTTCCTTAAGAATATAGATAGTGGAACCATTATCACCCTAGATATTATATTTCATAAGCACTTCAGTAAGCTAATCAGCTTTAGGACTCTTACTATAGATAGTGATACTATTTAGTAAGGTAGTCTGATTATCTTAGTTAGACAGGATAATAGATTTAGGTTCAGTAGTTAGCTAGTAAGCATATTTAAACTAGCATTCAACATGTTCATAGTATCCAGTGGAGGGGTAAAGTTTAGGTTTAAACTTCTGTCCAGATCCTAATGGTTAAGCTAATAAAATAGCCTCCTCACTAATTTAATAAGCTGTGATGAAATCAGTATCTGAGATAATGCTAATATAGATATATTAGGCAATAATAATTAGAACAGCTGTCTTATTACAGACTTCAATAAAGGAGAACTTATAGTTGACTATGTAAGTATATATAGTAGCTCTATGCAAGGTCAAACCATCTATTAGATTAAAGATAAAGTCTTAGTTAGTTAATAAATTAGTCTTTAGATATACTAGCAGCTTGCTGACTGAGTATGCTAGAATAATAGATTACTACTTTGCATATACTACTACATAGATAATTTAATATAGTTTAGCCTATGCAGTGATTAGGAAGGTTAGCTAATTACAGAATCTAATTATTATAATTCTATATTTAAAGTTAAGTGTAAAATCTTTACTACAGATAACATTAGTTCTAATAAGTAGCTTTAATTTTAATCTATTAACTAGATAGTAGTAAACAGTGATCTTAGCAAAAGTATTAGCAGAGCTACCATTATATATTAGTCTAGGAAACCATAGTGTCAGTAGGGCTAATCAGTTTAATTAGTGATATAATCTAATACTAGATACTATAATACTATTAGTAAGTTCAGTGACTGTAACACTAGGTAGAGTCTTAATAAACTTAGTATTCCTAATAGTAGATAAGCAACCTATATCAAGGCATATTTCATAATATTCTAATATATTATTAATTCTGATCTTTACAGTAGCACAACACTAGAAGCAGATTCTAATTAGTCTAACTAATTTATAAGCAGTAGATTTAATAATATAGACAGCTATTAGATTATTAGTAGTAGGGGTAATAGGGACTGGTTCACAAGTATACAGATATTCTAGAAGGTGTGTATATAGATGGTTCTATAATAAGAATATAGTGCCATAGCCAGTATAAGTAGTAATAGGCTCAACCTCAACAGTATACATATATGACTTATCCTTAGGCTTATACTTAGGGAAGTCATCAGGCTCAAAGGCTAGGTAACTAAGGAATACCTAATAGCCTAGATCTTTATTAGGATAGTCATACAGTTCATTTAGAATATATAGTAGGTATTCTAGTTTATCCTAAACCAGATATTTAATCATTAGTTCAGCATTCATTATATTAGTAGTATAGGCCCATTGTCCTAGGGGGCTAATGCAAACTTAGTTCCATAACTATCTACTATTCTAATTCTATATAGGGCAGTTGTAATTCACAGCCTTATTTAAAGGTTAATTAGCTTATTAATTTCCCTATAGCTAAGCAGTCATCTACAGTTGAATAGTTACTTATAGATATTAATATAGCAGGCCTAATAGTTACTAAGGGTACTAGTACTAGTACTACTGCAGTCACTGGGTAAATAGGGATGCCTATAACTATAATTAGTATAGGTATTACAGAGCTAGTTACAAGTAGTATAACTAACTATATCTATACTAGGGAGTATATAGTTAGTTACTTCTATTCTAGTCAGTTAAATATTATTCCTAAGACTAAGTATTACCTAGAGTCCTCTAGGATTAATAGTGATTAGATTTACCATAGATCCTATCATAATCCTTCTTATAGCTAGTAGCGATATCTTTCTATATACCAGTATAGAATTTAAGCTGCTTAAGGAACTAGGTCAAGGTAGTATTTAGAATAGACTTAGGGATGTCACATCACAGATACAGCTCAAGGTAGGTCCATACTATAGTAATTTAGTTAAATATATTTATAATCTAGGCAGCTTAAGTATGACAGATAACCTCCTAAACAAACACACAAGGCGTTCAGTCATTCCATATATTATTATATCTATAGAAAAGAGACTATAGTTTAACCAAAGCATTAGTAGTATATAGTTTAAAGTATTTAATTAACTTAGATAACCATCCTTCCATTAAGGGCAGGGCATAAAGAGAATATTTTTCTAGATTAGTAAACTTAGTAATAAACTAATCTAAGGCAGCACCATAGAGAGTTATTTATAAGTTAGTCTTAATTATAGCTTCACCCTTATAGTTAATAATATCTTTAACTTAATTAATAAATATATAGACATCTTTATAGAACAAACTGCTATTATATTACTTAATAGATATATTATCTAGTATATTAGGCCAGAAGTAGCCAAGTTCTTCCATTTTCCAACTATAAGTTATAGGAGCAGGTAATAGAGGGTTATTTAAAGGAAGTGGTGGATCTACTAGAGTCTATTAAGCTTGATCCATAGCATTAATCCATTCATTCACCATATCTTAGAACTATTAAAAACACTGGTCCATAGCAATCTAGTTAGCTTATATTATATTCATAAGATCTCACATAGACAGTTTAGTGTCTGTGGGAGGTCCCTGAGGACATGCATTATTTAGCAGTTAATTATTCATATTGAATGACTGGGTAGGCTGACTAGTCTATAGTAAGTCCTAGTCCTATAGTAAGCCCTGCGGTAATGAGACCTGCTCAACAACCAATAGTCTATCCTCACTGAGGAACAGCCATCTTGCCATTCGCCCTAATAAGGTAGAATGTGGTTATGTACAACATATAGATTAGACCATCAGATCAGCTTATTCAACAGAAGTCCTTTGAGGGGTCAATGCAGGCTTAATAGAAGACTAAACTAGAACTACCTAGTCAGATAGTTCTAATAAATTATCAGATGATATCAATACCAAACAAGAACAGGACTGCATCTGACCCAATAGTCATTCAGGCTCAGGCTTATCTAGATTATCAATAGTAGCAGATCCAGCCTAATAATAGTAGTCTTTAGAGTTAAGTAGGTCTAACCAATAAGCTAGATATAAGAATTCTTAAGTAGCTTTATTTAATATAGAACAGTCAATGTCCCAGTCTAGCAGATATAGATAGAGAGTTAAAGAAGTAGGGGGAGGTTTAATAGATTAGATATATTATACTAGACAGATCATCTCACTATTAAACTAATAAGTAAATAAACTTTTAGACTATCCATAAAACCAGTAGATCTGATAGCCAAGCTCTACAATATATAGTGTCTAACTAGTTATTAAATAAAGATATTAGACCATCCACTAGTAGTATGAAAGTGGATCATAGTATAGCAAGGGAGATGAAAAAGAGAAGATAGTTAGTAAGGAATCAGAAGTGCAAGAGGTCCCCAAAATAGTCTGGTATGACTAGGGCTAAACCCTAGGCAGAACGCCAGTCAGAAAACAACAGAATAAATAGTAGAGGAAGAGCAAAGCCTTGGAATCCCAAGGTTTAATAACAGTTAGTAGCAACTAGTAAATAATATAGCTTTAAAAGACAGATACTAACCCAAGAGGAATACCCTCTAATCAAAACTAGACATGCTACCAAGTTATAGCAGTTCTTATTAAGATTCAGTATGATAAGTTAATTATAAAAGACTAAGATACAAAGGTTCTACTAATTTATCAAGGTTCTACCATACAGGTAGCTGGAGATACCAGAACCATAGGAATAACATAATACAATACAGGAGAACGGCAACAATAAATCATTAGATATCTATAGACAGCTCTAGCTAGTAGAAGTTTTAGGTAATCATTACATACAGCATGTTCTTCCCAGGATGACTAGTTAATATAGAGTCATGGATTTCCTATAAGATTCTTATTTATAATAGTTCAGAATCAGGGACCTATTTATATTCTTAGTATAATAGATAACTATCTAGTAATAGTAAGTATTTAGTAATCAACACTTATATATATAACTTAATAGGGAACTTAGTAGCTCCCTCTCTAAGCACTTACTACATTTCTTCTAGGGCGATGTCATTGCATTTAGCTATTCTCTACTAATCTTTTAGTAGTAAGGGTGTTATTGCTGTAGGTATTATATATAAAATTATATAGCTAGGTTAATTATAATATTAATTACTACATTCATTCAGCAGGCCCTTGCCCATCTTAGATACTAACTTATAAATATAGGATATTTATATATATATATAGCTGATAATAATCTTTAAAGGTACTAGGCAGTAATTACAGGCCTTAAGCTAGTTATCTTCTATATTCTTTAGTATATCTTATTCCCTATATAATAGGGTATTAGGGTATGCACCTAGTTTCCTAGGCTAGTAGTGCATCTTATAATTAAACCTACTTAGTATATATAACTAATATATTTACTATTTATTAAGCCTATAGATCATCTTGAAGTATTTAAGGTTGTAGTAGTCTATAATAAGTTTAAATTATAGTAGGCTAATTAGCTCTAATTCCTATTTCTTAAGGATATTAATAATAGCTAGTAGTTCTTTATTATAAATCTTATAATTACATTCTACCAGTGTGTTCTTCCTTAAGATATAAGTAATTAGTCTTAATATACTATTATTATTATATTATAATATAATAGCTTCTATTATCTAGTTTAAAATATCTATCTTAACTACTATCCTCCTATCAGAGTTAAATTATATAAGAATTAGGGCTGTGGTGAATATCTTCTTTAATAATTTAAAAGCTATAGCTTATTCCTTTCCCTATATAAAGGGGGCTTCTTTATATATTAATACTATTAGTAGCTATACTATATCTAAGAAGTTTTATATAAATTACTAGTAGAAGTTTATAAAGTCTAGGAATAATTATATACTATAAATAGAGATAGAAGCTTACTATTCTAATATAACTTTTATCTTATTAGAGTCTATCCACACACCTTTACTAGCTTCTATTATAAATCTAAGATACTTTATACTCTTAATCTTAAACTTATACTTATTAATATTTAACTATAAGCCTATATTCTTTAGGCACTCTAGCACTTAGTAGATATATTATTAATACTTTACTAGTAATCTATTAGTAAAGATTAGTATATTATTAATATATATAGAGGTAAATTTATCTAAGAAGTCCTAGAGTATCTAATTAATATACTATTAGAAGATACTTAGTGTATTTACTAGTTTAAAGGATATAATTAGCTATTTAAATAGGCTAAATTATATATAGAAGGCTATTAGCTATTTATCTCTAGAGGTAATCTAGATCTTATAGAAGGTAGTAATTATATCTAACTTAGTAAACTACTTTATCTTTAAGATATACTCTAAGGTCTTATTAATTAGAGGGAGCAAGTAGTAATCTTTTTTTATAATTATATTTAGAGTATAGTAATTAATATAGAATTATAGCCTACTATCTAATTTATAAATAAATAGTACTAGTACTGCAGTAGCTAAGCTATTAATATAGATAAAGCCCTTCTCTAATAGTTCTATTAATATCTTCTATAATACTAGAAGCTCCTTTTATAATATACTATATAGTAGTCCTTAAGGTAATTCTATTACTCTTCTCTTTTTATCCTTAACTAATTTAATATAATAATCTATACCTAGATAGTGCAGTGGTAGTTTATCAGCCTTCTTTTAGTTAAATACTTCTAAAAACTTATAGTAATACACCAGCAGCTTTATAGTAGGATTAGAATACTTCTTTATCTATAAGGCCTTCTTAATATTCTTAATACTGATAGTAAAGATCTATATTATCTTATCTTTCTTTTACTACTAATTATAAACTATAAACCCTTAGATACTAATCTACTTTACTACTAGCTTTAGTTTATTCTTAATACTTTTAATAGTTAATTTATTAGTAAATCTTAGTTAAGGCCCCTCTACTTCTATAGTTGCCTTCTAGTACACTATCTATAGGGTCTCTAAGATTAGATTAGTCTTATTACCTAGCTTAGGTACTAGGTATATAT
Organism: Aspergillus quadricinctus; assembly: GCA_022814375.1. NCBI lineage: Eukaryota > Fungi > Ascomycota > Eurotiomycetes > Eurotiales > Aspergillaceae > Aspergillus > Aspergillus quadricinctus. The sequence continues at coordinate 344,517 of JAKLNT010000026.1, forward strand.
AAACTGTGCATTAATAGTTTTCTTTAATATCTAATAAGAAGTATATAATTACTAAGATAATACTATCTATTATATCAGTATAGTTCTCTAAGATTATTAGCTTAATCTTAATCTACTCTAGTTATAGCTTCTAGATAAAGTATTTAGCTATAACTGTATAAGATATATATCTAGTATTAAAAAGAATTCTATAATTATATTCTTTATTAATAATTCTAGATATAATAAATTCTAGGGTGTTAAATCTGATAGCCTAGTAAAACTTTCTATAATTAATAAGTATATCTTTCTTAGGACATGGTTAATGCCAGCTTTTTAGTTACATTAACTATTTAATAGGCCCTTGTAAGAGTCTCTTTATAGAAGTAACTAGTTTTTTAACTTATTTACTTTATTAGCAGACTCCAGGGCCTACTTATCTATTTTATTATCTTTAAGCATCAGTCTAATAGTGCAGAAGGTATAAGACTATCTTATTTCTCTATCTTATAGAGGAACAGTACTAAGATACTAGCATCTCTTAATTATATAGTCTATAGCTCTATAGCATAGGCATCTTCTTGTGATATTGTTGGTGAACATATGGCTTTGGTAGACCTATGATTAGGATTATATAGAGTATGACTATATATATATTTAATATCTAGTTAGTTAGTTCTAACTCTACAATCTTTAATAGCTTAGGTAGAAGTATAAATAGGAGGTGGAATCCTATTAATATTAATAAGGTATATTTAGGGTAGCTACTAGCCTGCCCCCTATCCTTATATAATTTAAAAGCTCTACCTCCACTGTGATAAATATTATTCCATCTAGTAGTATATCTAGATTAAGTAAAGTTATAATACTTAATACTTAAGAAGGTTTAATTACCTCTTATAGATATAAACTAGCATATAGTTATAATAGATAAGACTATGGTTTAAAGCTACTAAGAAAGTATTAACTCTAACCTTAATAAAATACCTTATACAGATTGTCTTAGCTAAAGGAAAATATCTTATTTAGATATTCTTTAGACTAAATATCTTAAAAGTAAGATTAAATACCTTATAGTTTAATTAACCTCTTTAGACTAATCCAGAATACTTTATAGCAGTAAAGAATTTACTATAAGATTTTTTAGCTTTTCCCCTGCAGTAACATCACAGTGTGAAGATAAGGATTATAGAATCTTTTAAAAAGTAACTAATAATATTATAGATAGTTAGACCCTAAGAATAGGATAAATTAGAGCTATTAAAACTATTTTACTAAGTTTAAAAAGTCATTAACAGTTATAAGTTAAATCCTTAGTTTTAATTTAAAATTAAGATTAATCCTATTCTCATCCTCTAATTATAATAGATGATAAAACTATATCTTTAAGTATAGAGACCCCTTAAACCTAATCTATTAATAATAGTAGTAATCTTAAAAGAATCCATGCCTAAGTCTAGGATTATTTTATAAGATTTACCTATAAAATAACTAACTAGACTATCTATAATGCAATCTAATAGATATATAATAATATTATTAAGATCTATTAAACTTAATATAAATAATAAAGTTATATCTAGCCTAATAGAACTACTAAAACTATACTGGCAATAGCTACTCTAGATCTAGTAATTATTACTTTCTTTCTTATTAGAGTATAAGCAAATAAACCTTATTAAAAGATCTCTAATCTTAAGCCTATTTCTATCTATAATAGTAAGTTCAGTAAGGATGCTGTAATAAAATAGCTTAAGTATATTAAAGATTATTTTTATAATAAGAAAATACTTACTTAGAAGAAGACTACTAATCTTAAAAAGATTATAGTAATTAAATATCATCTTATAGGCCAAGCCAAAGAGTATTAGGATATTTATAAGTAAAAAGTTAAATATAATCTAATAGCAGTGATTACTACCTTAGATACTTTTAAAAAGTAGATTTAAGATAACTTCAAAGAAATTAGAAGTAAATATAAATAATGATAGGAGTATAAAGATTATATATAAGATAAATATATAGTGCAATCCTATACTGCTACTCTTATAAAGGCTATATAATATATTAAGCCTAGAATTCCTGATTATATATTAATTTAGAAGTTCATTATTAACTTAAGGCTAAACTTACAGACTTACTAGATAGAAGATTATAAGAAACTAATAACCTTTAAGGAAGTTATTTATAGATTTACTAAGTATAAAATAGGAGTTGCTATATAATCTTATATACACTCCTAAACTTTTGGTAAAACTAATAATTGCCATATAGATCTAATAGATATTAATTTAAATATTATTATTATATCTTCTAACTAATCTAAGAAAGGAATATATAAATAGAAAATATAGTATTAAATAAATAAAGCCTACTTTACCTATAGACAGAAAGGCCACAGTGTATAAATCTATACTAGTTTAGATAAACTAAAATTAGATCCTAAAAAGAAATCAGGAAAAGCAAATAACCACTAGATATAGAAGTACTAGTTAGTTAAATATTAAAGGCTTCTAATATTAAGAAATATAATATTCTAGATAATCTTAAACCCCTGAAGGATTATAATAATCCTAGGAATAATAGTGATAAGGAGAATCACCCACCTTAGAAAGCAATACTTAGTGTGATGATAGCTAGTATAGATGACCCTAAGTATATTTAAGCATATCTTAATACTTTTAGATTAGATATTATCTGCTATATTACTAAGCTTAAAACCTCTTAGATAATTATCTATCTCTAAATATTATTAGACTGTGGCTCTAGTTATATATTTATTTTAAAATAATTAGCTGATTTGCTGCTATACTTATAGTTTAGATTTTATACTATAACTAAGCTATTAAAAGTCTATCTACTAAATAGTGAATTTATATATATATTAAGTTAAGTTTATATTCTAATTTAGTTAGGTAATTAGAATTATATTCTTATACCTTAGGTTCTAAATATAAATAAATATAATATTATCTTAGGATGAGATTAGTTATAATACATTAACCCTCTTATTAATTAGGTTATAGGCTAGATAGTTATTAAAGGATAGAAGTAAAGATACCACACTATCCTCTTAATTAATCTTTAATCTAAGATTGATGCTGATAACTTTAATAATTCTAATTTAGAAGGGTCTATTAATATTATTTTAGTAAAATAGTTTAAGTATACCCTGTATAAAGGCTAGCAGGAAGCTTAATTATATATTATTTATAAACTTAAAGAGGATACTAAGCCCTTAATAGAACCTTCTTAGTTAAAACCTCTTCTTACCTAGTATAAGGATATCTTTAGAGAAGAGTTAGTTCTAGGGATGCCTCTAGAATAGCTACTAAAGCATTATATTAATACTAGAGATACTCTACTAATAAATATTAATGCTTACCCATAGTTACTAGAGAAATTCTATAAAATAAAAAGATAAGTTAAAGAACTTCTATAGAAAGTAGTTATTCATCCTTCAGCTAGTGTCTAGGGATTTCTAATTATAATTATCCCTAAGCTAGGAGGTAAGTAGTGGTTCTATATTAACTATCACTTATTTAATAAGGTGACTATAAAGAATACCTATCTACTACTATAAATTTAAGAACTCCTAGATCAAGCAGATTATACTAAATATCTTTTAAAGATTAACCTCCTCTCTAGATATTAGCAGCTATAGATAGGTAAAACCTTAATTCTAAAGATAACTTTTAATATATTATTTAGAAAGTTTAAATTCTTAGTAATGTCTTTTAGACTTTATAATATATCTATAATATTCTAAATAATAATAAATAGTATTATATAAGATTTTAATTTTATTATAGTATATCTTAATAATATCCTAATCTTCTTAGACTCAGACTTAGAATATATAGAATATATTTATTAAGTGCTTAAATAACTCTAAGAATACAAACTCTATATAAAGTTATCTAAATATATCTTTATAAAAGATAAGCTGGAGTTCTGTAGTTATATTATTAGTAATAAAGTTATCTAATCTATGCCTATAAAGGTTAAGGTTATAAAGATATAGCTAAAATTAAAAAATATCTATAAAGTATAATAGTTTTTAGGACTTGCTATATACTATTATTAATTTATAAGGGAGTTTATAAGGATCACTGCATTACTTTATAAACTTTTAAAGAAGTTAGATACTACTCTTTAAAAAAAGAAGTTTTAATCTATTATCTAGAATGCTTAATATTAGTATATATTTATAATACTTAAGAATACTATAATTTATATCTTTATTCTAAGAATTATTAATTCTAATCTATCTTATTAAATTAAAACTAATACCTCTAAATAGGCTATTAGTATAGTTCTTCTTTAATAAGATAAAAATAGAAATTAGTATCTAGTAGTATTTAATAGATGAAAGCTTAATAATATTAAATAAAACTATTCTATATATAAGAAAGAACTTCTTATAATTAAGGAAGCACTCTAATAATAGGACTATTATATTAATAATAATAAGCCTATTATAATTATAACAGATTATAAGAGTCTATAATATCTTATAATAATAAAGACTTATTTAAAGCATCTTATATATTAGATTAAGGAATTTTAGATATATAACTTAGTAATTAAATATTATAAAAGAATTAAAGCAGTTATCCCTAATATAATTAATTATTAATCTAACTTTATAGAAGAAGGTCTAGTAAACTAAATATAAATATCTACTCTAAGCTTATCTATAATATAATTATAGTAAGTAATAGATGAATAATACCTCTATAATTTACTAAATTTATCTAAATTAGAATAGTACTAGTTAATAATCTTATTCTTAAAGAGTAAGGAGCTGGATGTATCTAATAAGATAAAAATAAAAATTAAGATATTAGTAATAAAGTTTCATCTAAAAATAGAATATATTAAATATAAATCTATAGATAGGTTATACTATCTTAATAATAATATTAAGATATCATACCTTAAAATCCCTTTTTAATAAAATTTTATATTAGAGCTTTATATCTAGTATAGTTATCTAGCTTATCCCACCTTACTTAGAGTTATTTATATCTATATTTAGTAGCCTATAATATACTAGGATATCTAGAATATCACTAAAAGCTATTTAAATTATTAAATTATAAAATTATTATAACTAGATCTTAAATATAAGACAGCTTAACACTTAGTAAAAAAGGGTATTTATCTATTTAAATAATAGGGAATTAACTTAATTAGATATTTATTAATAATACTAAATAAAAATAAATAAATTATTACTATAGTTAATTATATAACTAGTTAAATTATAGTAAAAGTACTAAAGGATATAAAGAAAGAAATAATAACTTAATTCTTATATAAGAAGATCTTTATTAACTATAGAGTATTTAAGAAACTACTTTCTAATAATAGTTTAAATTTTCTATCTAGTGTTATTACAGTATATATTAAGATACTTAAGATAAAATACTATATAATAATACTATATTACTTATAAATTAATAGTAAAAATAAAAATATGAATAGCTTACTTAGTAAAATATTAATAAAGTATTTTATAGGAAAACTAATATATCTATAAGATAAATATCTATATTAAGCTATTTTTATAACTTAAGTATATATTTATACCTAGATAAAGCTATCTTTATTCTATCTTTTATATAGCATCTACCCATCACTGCCTAGTTATCTATATATTATATAGCTAATAATAAGAGATCTAAAAAAATAATTATAATAAATAAATTATATATAAGCTCTAGCTAATAAAAAGCTATTAGTATATATAATTAAATAGAACTTAATTTAGGATAGTAAAGTAAAAGAATCTTAACTTAAGATTAGTTAATAAATACTTATATATAATAAATTATCTTAGAAATTTAAGAGTAAGTAATTTAGACTATATTAAATTAAGAAATTACATCTACTTAGTACTTATATAATTATAGAATCTAATAGATATATAGTAGAGAATCTTATTAATAGCTAATAATTAGTTATAGTAGATATTAGTAAAGATCTAAAGAAACTATAGATATTAGCTACTTTAATAGCACAGCTATAGCAGGAAGGAATATTAATTAAATAATTTATTAAGATGTGGAAGGTGCTTAAAGAGGTTAATAAACCCTTATTTTTATATAAAGACCTTTTAAATTAGATATAAAAGGATTAGGAATCTACTAAATATTTAGAAGTATATTTAAAGTAGATAAGGGAGGGAATATTAATAAAATAATATAGTTAATAAGTAAAGGCTTAAGAATGCATTAGTAATATATTAATAGTAAATAGCTAATCTATATAATATTTAATAAAATCAACTCTAGAGAGTGACTAGAGTAAAATTAATTTAACTTCCTTAGATAATAAGCTAAATAGGGGAATACTATATAATTTATTAAGGAACTGTTAGACCTAATAGGATACTAGTAAGGAAGATATAGACTTTAATAAACTATTCACAGTAATAATTTTAGCTTATTAGAAGTAATTAGGAAAGTATATATATCTAGTATTATAAGAAGATATAGACCTAGAAGGAACCTATTTATTAATTTATTAGTTACTTAACTATAGTATAGGCTGAAAAGAAATAGTAGAATAAAAGAAAATCCTATCCTCTAATAGATTAGTCAGATTAATATGTCTAAATAAAGATATTATTATTATTATCCTTATTAATTTAAGTAAGACTAAGCACAGCAGCCTAGGCTATCTAATAGTCCTTCTCTAACTTCTTTAGTTCTAGATAAGTAAGTTATTTATTAATAATCTTAATAAAGTAAAGTAAATTATAATAACTAATATATAAAGACACTGCATTCTTAAAGGCTTCTTTAGTAAATAGCTAGGGTAATATCTCTCTATTAAATAACTTATAGTATAACTTCTTAAGAGTTAGCTCTTTAAGAATGCTATTAAGATATTTCTTACCCTTACTAATAGAACTATTAATATTCTCATAAGCTCTAGATATATTAGTATTAATAAATCTACTTTAGAACTAAACCTTCTTATCTATAGAAGAAGAACTAGGGACAGATAAAGATGCAATATTAAGAGAATATTTAATAGTATAGGTAGTGTAAGATGAAGTAGGAGTAGTAATATAATTAATTAATAGCTTATAAGGGGTATGCTTAGCTTCTGTATTAGCTAAAGGGCTAATACTAGAGGATACTATATCTATTATATCTTTACTATTATAAGTATCCTTAATATCATCCTCAGCCTTATTCTTAGGTTTATTATTATTATATTTATTACTATTCTTATTATCATTACTGAGCTTAGTAATGGGAAGTAGATGATTATAAATAAGAGGGTTATTATATAGCATAGAATAGAGTCTACTAGCTTTAAGAATTATTCTACTTATATTAGCATTATTATAGTATATTTAATAGGAATAGGACTTACTTATTATTATTAAAGTTTTAAATATTTTAGCTAAGGTAATACTTATATTTAGATCCTTTTATATTCTATAAGTAATTAGTATATAAACTAGTGAAAAGAGTATATAGATTCTCCTTATTACTATACTATAGGATAATAATATAAAAATAAAAAGGTCCTAAGAACTTATATAATTCTAAAGAGTAAATACTATATTTAAAGAGGATAGCTATAGACTATTAACTAATAATAGTTATTTCTTTAATTACTAGTTCACCATCATGTCTATAGCACTACTTAAGCTTATAGACTAGATTAAATAACTTAATATAACTCTACTCCTACTTTATAAGGTTTAAGGGCTATTTTATTTTAGCTTTAGTAATTCTACTATAATAGTCTAGTAATTGCATTTTATTAGAGGGCTAGTTAAAGAAATAAAGAAGAGAGTAAAGGAGATTAATATACTTAGAGAGTAGAATAGATTTAAATAAAGAAAAGATCTAAATACTAATTAAAGTCACTAAAGCAGTCATTAAATAGAGAATAGTGATATAGAATTAAAAGGAAAGAGAGGTAATAAATAAGGGTAAAGTAAGAGTATTTATATCTAGAGAACTAGCACTAGCTACTAAAGCTTATCTATTCCCTATCTCTTATTAGTTAATTCTAGCTTTGTTGATTTTACTTATTTATTAATATAAAAATAAAGTAGTATTTATTTAAATCTTTATTTACTACTTACTAATTACTAATTACTTAAGTAATTTATATATTACCTACCTTAAGTAAGCCTAATTTAATAATACCTCTTACTTATTGAATAAGGGTTGATCTAAGGCTAATCTAAGCTACTACTCTAATCTTAGGGTAATAAGGTTATAAAGAAATAGTTATTTTAAGTCTTTGGTAATTAAATAAAGAGAATATATTAAATAATAGTTTATTATTCTAATATCTCTTAGTAATAGCTAAACTATATATAATTCAGTGGCTTAGTAGGTGCTGACTAAAAGGATGCTAACTAAAGAACTCTGAGGATGAAGTTCTGCCTAAGTAGGGGAGGATATAATATTATTAATAAATATATAGCTTGGTAGACCTATGGTTGGGATTATATAGAGTATGACTATATATATATTTGATATCTAGTTAGTTAGTTCTAACTCTACAATCTTTAATAGCTTAGGTAGAAGCATAAATAGGAGGTGGAATCCCATTAATATTAATAAGGCATATTCAGGGTGGCCACTGGCCTGCCCCCTACCCTTGTATAATTCAAAGGCTCTACCTCCACTGCGATGAACGTTATTCCAGAAATCTATAATCTAGATTTAGATAGTAAGAAATTACTAAGGAATCTAACTAGACTATAATAAATAAATATTATAAGGAGTGTGCAAACTCTAGCTAAGATTATATAATATAGGTAATTAGAATATTAGATATAATAAAGGTTATATAACTAGTATTGTCCCAGAACACTGCTGCCTAAGGCAGATTGTGAGTGCCTAGTAGGCTTGAGCACTCAGTGGGCCCTGCCCGCTACACTTTCTCTAATTTAACTAGCATTTTGCTTTGTCTTCATTGATTCCTTTACTTAATTAAATAGCTTTATTAATACCTTCTTTATATGTAATTCTATAGCTTAAATATCTTTATTAATATTCCCTTTATACATAATCCTAATATCTATATAACTTAGTGTTTCCTTTATCTTTTATATATAGTATTTCTATAGCTAGGTGTCTCTTTATATATATAGTTCTAATATCCTATAGTCAAGGCTATCTAGTATTTATTATATATAGATCTTTTATATTATAGTATAGTAATTTACTTTAGTACTATACTTCCTCTTCCCCTTATAAAAGAGTAGAAGTCTATATTAATAAGAATTTATACTAATAAAATTAGTAAGCCCTTTATATTATAAAATTATATACTAATAATAGCTCCTAGTCTCCCTTACCTTAATTATCTAAAGAAGAAGCTAATTAACCCTAGCTACTACTACTATAAGAAGAAGGTAGTAAATAGCTATATTTATAAGATATATATCTTCTATACTATAGATAAATATATCTATATTTAGATATATATCCTAAACTATTTTTTCTTTTATAAATTTTAATCTATATTATATCTCCTTTTATAGATTCTAATCTATATAGATATTTCTTTATAGGTTCTTGATTATATAACCTCTACTTTATAGATTTACTAATCTAGTATATAAATCTTAGTATCTAAAATTATAGATATCTAGTATACTTTAGTTATACTAAAGATATAGTATACTACCACCCTCTACCTTATTATTATAGAGGTAGAAAAGTAGGTAAAACTCTTTTAGAAGCTTGCCTATATCCTAGCTATTAAGATTATTATACTACCCCCCCCCCTCTTCCTATACTCTAAGTCTAGTGGTGTCCTCTCCCTCTATAGGGTTCACCTCTATCTACTTCTCTCTAGAGGTAATAGTTAGTTATTCCACTTTAGTAGATAATATCTTTATATTTCTCACCTTAGTAGTTATTATTTCTAGCTCCTTTATTTTAATAGATAGTATTAGTCTAGATACTTTAGTATCTATAACCCTAGCTCTTATCTACTTACAGGCTTTTACTTTAGATTAGTAGTCTAGATAGGTATATAGGCTAGTTAGATAAGTAGATATAGTAATACACAGCCTATATACTTTTTTTCTTTATTTTATCTATATATAGTAGATAAGTAGTTAAATTAAATCTTTTTCCTATATCTTTTAGACTTCTTATTTATAGATCCTATAGGTTTTAGATTTTTAGTAGCTAAGTAGAGTTTAAGTATCTCTATATTTTTTAGATTCTTAATAGACTCCTAGATAGCATTAGATTCTAGCTATCCTGTCTACTTAATAAGGTACTATAGTTTGCCATAATATATCTAATTATATAGAACTTTTTCTATATATTATTCTAAACTTTTATCATCTAGCTTAATTAGTCCAGGCTTTAGATCTTTAGTATCCCTATAGAATGATTTAAGTAGGGAGATATAGAAAGTTAGATATAGATTATAGAATTATAGTATAAGCTTTAGCTTATAGGCCTGCTTACTAGTAGATTTTATAATCTAGAATAGCCCTATATACTTATAGTCTAGCTTTTTATTTAGCCTTTTAGTATTAATATTCTTTATGTAAAATATGACCTAGTTATTAGTATGGAAAGTTATATCTAGATAATTCTAGTTATAATTTTATTTTATAGCTTTCTTTATAGCTTCTAGCTAATAATTAAGAAATTTCTATATTATCTAGATGTCCTGTACCCATTTAATAGTATTTAGATTAAGGTTATCTATAGTCTATAGAATATTAATCTATAGTTCTAGCTTATAGTCTATAGTGTAGCGGGCAGGGCCCGCTGGGTGCTTAAGCTTACTAAGCACTCGCGATCTTCCTTCGGCCCTGGCTAAAATCATGAAGCCCCAGCCAGAGTAGTAGTAATTACATGATCTCAGTTACTATTTACACACTTCTTATTATATTTAACCACTGTAATCTAGTTAGATTCCTTAGTAATTTCTTACTGTCTAAATCTAGGTTATAGATTTTAAGGCTTCTAGCCTATAATATTAGAAATTACTCCTTAAAGCTAGTTAGTGAGACAGAGCTAATATAATAAGATATTATTAAAGTAGTAGAGATAAATAAACTAGTTAAAGCCATTATCATAGTCAGCTAGCATACCACACAGATATATTAATAGAGATAAGATAAATTAGATAAACTAGATAAGATAGATAGGGTTATAAAATAGCTAACTAGAATAGATAGATTTAATAGCACAGAATAATAAATTTTAATTAATAATAATAGGAGAGTATAACATATAGTAAGCACTACTAAATAACCTATTAAATAAAGCCCTTATATAGCTAACCTAGTAGATGGAGAATATGTATAGTAATATAGCCTAGTAATTCAAAGCCTATATAAATAAGGTAGAAGCAAGGGCTGCTACTATCATTACTACTATAAATACTATAACCCTAGAAGCAGCTACACCCTCTACCTCCTCCAGGCCAGCAGTGCCAACCCTAATAATAATACTAGTAGATAACAGTGTGAGAAGACTGAAGCCAGTATTACCTAATATAGAGATATATAATAGCATTAATAAGGCTATATATCAGACCTTCTAGTCCAAGCTGTAAGTAAAGTTAATATTAGACTAAGCTATAATTAGTTCCTACTATAGATATATATAATATACTTTTAGCAGGCTTAAGGACAATACTGCTGCAGCCCTTACTCCTTAAATAAATTAATATAGAAGTAATCTAAATATAATATAAGCAATATTAAATAGTATGTATAATCAGCTTAATCTTATATTCTAAGACTAGGGCTAAGCTAAGAAGGCTTTACAAGAGCTATAAATACTACACTAAGAGAACCACCTATTTAGTGAGCTACTCACAAACTTAAATCAACTACTAATAGAAGCTAGAGGCCACTTATAATCTAATAAGATAAAAAAGAATTATCTAGATAGCACCCTGAGCTATAAAGTAGAAGAAGTACTAACTAATATTAAAAAAGAAGATAGCTTTATAGACTACTATCACTAGATATAGCAAGTCACTAGCTAAGTAGAGGCTTTATATATACAAGGAGCCAGCTATTCTAACTAGTATAGAAAAGGCATAGCTATAGTAAGCTATAGTTATACTAGTTATATATCTCCCTTAGCAGCCCTAGCACTAGCTGTATCTAATACTACTAACTCTATAAATTAGGAACTGACAGCCATAACCTTAGCTTACCAACACCACTGTGCTAAGTAGATAGATGAAGCTAAATATACCTATCACTATAATAAGAGTAGATGCTTATACTGTGGAGCTACTGAGTATATAATTAAGGCATGCCCTTACCTTAGTACTATCCCTCTACTAGACTACCTTACTATAAGATAGCCATAGGCTTCCTAAGCAGTGGGACCTAAGCTAGATAATACTAATATAGAAGAGATAGTTGCAGGAAGAGATAATAAGTTAGAAAACTAATTACTTCTATAAAAAGACTCTTATAGGGGCCTGTTAAATAGTTAATATAATTAGAAAGCTAGCATTAATTATATCCTAAAGAAGAAGATATACTTACTAATTATAGAAAGTTTTGATAGGCTATTAGATTCAATACCCCTAAATTTATTATATCTAGAATTATTAATAAGGAATGTAATTATAGAATTCTACTTAATACTAGATATATATCTTATATAGTTATAGCTAAATACTTTATATAGAAGCTGCAACTGGAGTAGATTAAGATTAAGCTAATTTAGCTTAAGAACTACACTAGTATAATAGGAAGCATTATCTTAATAATTACCTACTTTTTACTAGATATTAGAGGGAACTACTAGCACACAGTCTATATATATATAGTGCTAAAGTTAGGTGATGGAACTAATTTAATCTTAAGAATTCTATAGTTAGTAAATTAGAAAGTAATAGTAGATGTAATAGGGCTATAGTTATAATTTAAAGATAGCCTTACTATTAAGAGTATTAAGAATGAGCTAAAGCTTATAGTAAAGTAGATTAGTATATAAGGGTTTATAGTTTATAACTAATAGTAAAGGAAAAATAAAACTATATAGATCTTTACTACTAGTATTAAGGATATTAAGAAGGCCCTATAGATTAAGAAGTATACTAACCTAGCAATGAAGCTACCAGTGCACTATTATAAGTTTCTAGAAGTATTTAATTATAAAAAAGCTAATGAACTACCACCATATTATCCAGGTGTGGATTACTAGATTAAGCTAGTTAAAGATAAGAAAGGGAAGATAATAGAGCCCCCCTAAGGACTATTATATAGTATATCATAAGGGGAGCTTCTAGTATTATATAAGATACTAATAGAACTACTAGAGAAAGGCTTTATCTATATTAGTAGCTTAGCTGCTACAGCACTAGTATTATTTACTTATAAGCTAGAGGATAGACTATAGTTCTATATTAATTACTGCATGCTGAATGCAATCATAAAGAAGGACTATTATCTACTTCCCCTAATTAATAAGACCTTAGAATATATCTTAAAAGTAAAGTAGTTTATTAAGCTAGATATAATCACTGCCTTCTATAAGATTTGCATTACTCTAGAAGATAAATAGCTAATAGCTTTCCACATACAGTTCAGCCTATTTAAATAGCTAGTTACCCCTTTTAGAATAGCTAATATGCTAAGTACCTTCTAGTAGTATATTAACTAGACCCTTTAGAACTTTCTGGATAAATTCACCTCTATATATATTAATAATATACTAATTTTTACTAATAGGTTATTAGCGCAATACTAATAGCATGTCCACTAGATACTAGGATATCTAAGGAATACAGATTTGCAACTAGATATTAATAAGTATAAGTTTAAGATAAAGAGCATGAAATACCTTGGATTTATAATAGAGGCTAGTAAAGGTATGTGGATGGACCCTAATAAGATAAAGACTATACTAGAATGGCAGGCCCCTATCTCTATATATAGTATATAGTTATTCCTTAGTTTTGTAAACTTCTATTAGTAATTTATATAGAACTTCTCTAATATAGTATAACTGCTGATAGTACTGATATATAAGGGAGCCCTCTTTATATAGGGAGATAAGTAGGAAGTAGTCTTTAAAAAGTTAAAGAAGATGTTTACTATAGCCCTAATTCTTATATAGTTTAACTCTAATAGGAAGATAGTAGTAGAGATAGATGCTTTAAACTAGGTAATAGGAGCTACTATATCCTAGTATAATAATAATAGTATACTAAGGCCAGTCACCTATATCTTAAGAAAGAATATACTAGTAGAATATAATTATAAGATTTATAATAAGAAGCTGCTGGCTATCATCAACACATTTAAGGAATAGGAATTAGAATTAATTAGCTTATTATAATTTAAGCTCATTACAGATCACTATAATCTTAAATACTTTAAAATAGTCTATAGGCTTAATAAATAGTAGATACATTAGTTGTATATACTAAGCAGATTTAACTATAAGATATACTACTAATCTAAGAAGCTAGATATGCATCCTAATGCCCTATCTCACAGAGAGTAAGATATACTAAAGAATATAGAAGATAACTAACTTAAGGCTTATAATTACTACCTAGTGCCCCTGAAGACTATCACTAGCTAAATATATATATAAGTATCTTATGTATATATATTAATAGCCAAACTAGGTGAAGGCTCCCCAGAGGAATATAGTAATTAATATTATAATTAATCTAACCCTATAATATTATATACAATACCTACAGAAGGGGTGCTACTGCTATTAGAAGAGTAATAGAAGGTAGTAGAGTATAATAACATCCCCTTAAAGAAGATATAAAAAGCCCTAAGGGAGGAAGCAGCCTACTTCCCTAGTAAGTTATATATATAAGTATTAATTACTAAATATTTACTATTACTAGATAGTCACCTATTATACTAAGGGTATAAATAAATCTCTAATTCTGAACTGCTATAAATAAGAATCTTATAAGAAATCTATAACTCTATATTAACTAGCTACCCTAGGAAGAATACACTATATATAATAATTACCTAAAATTTCTACTGACTAGAACTATCTATAGATATTAGATAATTTATATAGAACTATAATAAGTGTAGCACTAATTATATATGGTATAAGTAATGCTAGGGACTTCTGAAACTACTACTAATTCTAGAATATAAGTAGTGTAAGATTACTATTAACTTTATTATAAAGCTACCTACCTCCAATAGTTATAAGGATATTATGGTGATTAGTGATAGGCTTAGGAAGGGCATAATCTTAGTACTATATAAGAGAATAAACTCTAAGACAGTAGTGTAACTTCTAATAGATTAGTTTATTAGATACTATAGTATTCCTAGTATAATTATATTAGATTGTAGCCTGCAGTTTATTAGCAAGTTCTAGAAGTACTTTTATAAGTAACTATATATTTAGTAATAGCTCTTAATAGCCTTCTATCCCTAGACTAATAGATAGATTAAATATATAAATACTATATTAGAGGTCTACCTATAGAACTTCTATAACTATATATAGATAGATTAGAAGTTGCTACTACTAATAGCATAACTTATAATTAATAGTTAGAATACTATAAGTATGGGAGTTAGCCTATTCTTCTTAGACTATGGGTATAATATTAAACTACTAGAAATTAAGAAGCTAGATTAAGAGGCTACTACTACCACCACAGCCCACTCTATAAGGGAGAAGGCTAATACTATCATTATAAAGATAAGAGAAGCTATAGAGATAGCCCAGTTAGAACTAGTAATAGCTTAATAATAGTAAGAGGAGTATTTAAATTATACTTACTTAGTGAGCCTGTAATATACTATTAATTTAAAAGTATGGCTAGATTTATAGAATATCTGGATAGATTACCTGAGCTAGAAGCTTGATATATAGTATATAAAGTTTATAATACTTAAAGCTATCAGATTACATGCCTACTAATTAGATATATCACTGGGTATATATAATATATTCTATATTAATCTACTTCACCCTACTTCTAATAACCTATTCCTAAGCTAGATAAATAATGATTATTAGCTACCACTAGTATTAGTTAATAGTGAAGCTGAGTACATTGTTAAAGAGATTATAGATAAGTATAAGAAGTATATTAGATAAGGCTGCTATATGGAGTACTTAGTTAAATAGGTAGGCTATAAATACCCTATATAGGAGCTAGCTACTAATCTTACTGATATAGTAGTGCTGGAGATATAGAAGAATAGACTTACTATTTTCAGCCCTGGCCAGGCTGGCTAGAGAGTGGTGATTTTAGTGCCGGCCAAGCCCACTAGGGGGTAATGATTTTGGCGCCGGCCAGGGATGCCTAATTTAGAAAAGGGGGGAGGTAGTGTAGTAGGCAGGGCCCACTAGGTGCTTGAGCTTACTAAGTACTTGTGATCTTCCTTTAGCCCTGGCTGAAATCATAAAGCCCCAGCTAGGGTAGTAGTAATCACATAATCTTAGTTACTATTTATACACTCCTTATTATGTTTAACCGCTGTAATCTAGTTAGATTCCTTAGTGATTTCTTACTGTCCAAATCTAGGTTATAGATTTCAAGGCTTCTAGCCCATGACATATAAGAGCTTATACTAGTAATATATCTAGTACTAAATAGTTAGAATTATTATAGATAAATTAGGTATATAATAGCCACCTAGTCTAGTTATTCTAGTGGTAGTTAATATAGGCGCGGAGATAGTACTCTAGTATTTAATTCTATCTTTTAGTTTACCTATTAGTCTGCAGGTAAAAAGCTATTAATAGATAGTATTTAGTAGCTAGTAGTAGATATAGACTTAACTAAAATCCTAAAGTAAATAGGGAACTATAGTCACTAATAAGGTTTTATAGCATTCTAAAGTATAATATAAACTTTATATAGATAATTTCTATAAGTCCCTTAGTAGTAAAGTCCTTCTAATAGGGATAATAAACTATAAACTTAGTATATATATCTACTATAACTAGTATTAAATTATAGACTTTATTCTCTCACTATAATAGTAATAAATCTATAATAAAATCTATACTAACCTATTCTATTAGCTTTTCTAGGATTAGTAAGGATTATAGAAGTCTATATAGCTTATATCTATATATAGTAATTTACTAATAGATTATATAATTATAGATATATACCTTAATATCTTCTATAATACTATACCACTAGTATCTATATTAGATATTATTTAAGGTTTAATTCTTATAAAAATAGCCGCCTTATAGATTATTATAATTTTAGTAGAGAATCTTTTAATAAATTACTAATATCTTTAATATAAAGGCATAATTCCTAAACCTAATAAGTCTATCTTTAGATTTTAACTAGGGAGAGCTAATTTACTACTCTAGAGTTATTTCCACTATCTCTTAGAATACCTTAATATATTTAGGGCATTTTCTCTATATCTGGTGTAGTAGGTCTATTATAATAGGTCTTAATTCTATAATATATATAGCCTTATACTATATAACAGCTTTAGCTATAATATATAATACTAGAATATCTAGAATATCTATATCATTATTAGTATAGCTCTTAAGGGTGTTAACTATTAGATCTATATTTAGCTCCTAATTTTATACTAGTATACTAATCTTTACTAGTTCCTTTTTATTAAGTAATAGACTATCCTATATCTTAGCTTAAAACTTTTCCAAAAGCAAATCAGTAGTATATTTATTAGGATTAATAATATAGTCTAGATAATAGCTAGATATATTTATAGGATTATTCTTCTCTAAGTAGTATTTAATTTAGATATTAAATATAGATAGAAATTCTACCTATCTTATATAACACCTGTTAAGTATTTTCATTATTAGAAAAGCCTATAGATTGGTATAATCACTAAGAATTTCTACTATATAGTAGGTTCCTTTAATATAATACTGCTATTACTTAATATATTCTATTATAGCTAGTATTTCTCTATTATATATATTATAATAGGTTTCTATCTTTTATATTTTCTATAATTAGTAGGCCACTGGATACTATTATCTATTATCTTAGAGTTATATATAGATATTAGTAATTATAGCCTTTAAAGTATTAGATTTAATATAACTTTTTCTTATTAGATTAAAATAGCAAAGTATAGAAATAGAGGTAAATTAATATTTTAGCTCTTTAAATACCTTTCTAATATCCTCTATAAGGAATTCTCCCTTTTCTTCTTCTTCTAGAGGTTATTAAGCATATCATTTTCTACCCTTAGTACTATACCCCTTAGTTAAGTTAGTTAGTAGTGTAGTAATTTTAGAATAGTATTTAATAAATCTCTAGTAGAAATTTATAAAACTAAGGAATTACTAAACTTTATAAATATTCCTAGGCTCAGGCCATTCTATAATAGTTATAATATAGCTTAGCTTTATCTTAATACCTTCTATACTTATATTAAAGCCTAGGAAATTAATTTCCTTAATATAGAATCTATATTTACTGTATTTAGTAAATAGCCTATATTTATAGAGTTTTATAAGAACTTCCTACATCTAGTAGACATAGTCTTTCTCATTATTAGAATAAATAATAATATCATCTAGATAGATAATATAGTAAGTATTTAAAAGGTCACTTATAGTACTATTAATATAAGATTAGAATATAGCTGATATATTTACTAGGCTAAATAATATAATAGTATATTTAAAATATCTATATCTAATATAGAATGCAGTCTTCTACTTATCACCTTTCTAAATTTAGATTTAATAGTAGGTATTGCAGAGATCTAGCTAGATATAGATCTTAGTACTAGATAACTAATCTATTAGCTTACTTATAAGTAGCAATGGGTAGTAGTTTTTTATAGTGATCTTATTAAGGCTATAGTAATTAATATAGAGCTAAAGGCCACTATCCTTTTTAGATATAAATAAAATTAGAGCACCTGCAGGACTTTTAGATAGCCTAATTTACTCTCTCTATAGATATTCTTTAATATACTTATAAAAGATGTAGAGTTCTTCCTATAATAGTAGATATAGTGGCTTATAAGATAGCTAGGTTTTATCTTTCAGCTCTATTATATAATTATATATGGCATTCTTAGGGAGTATACTAGCTTACTCTTTACTAAAGATATCTATAAATTCTATATATTCTAGGGGCAGATCTAGTACCACCTTAGTGCTATTTATAAAGCTATATAGTTTAATAGCTGATTTTACTATTCCTATAGGTATAGCTACTATATAAAATAGTAGCTTTCTAACTTATAGTTCTACTGCGGCTATAGCTGTAGAAATAAGCTTAATATCTAGCTTATTACTATTAGTATAGGACTCTAGATAGTAGTGCTATATAAGGTTCTTCTAGTTAATTTCTAGGTTAATAGCTTTTAGCTAGTCTATATCTAAGATTAGGTTATACTTAACTATATTAACTACTTCTATAGCTAGCTAGTAAATTTAGATTCTTTCTAAATAATCTGTAATCTTAATATCTAAATTCTATTAGCTATAAGATATTATCTTATAATTATTAATAGCTTATATAGGCTGTAGTAATCCCTCTATATTAGATAGGAATTCCTTTACTTAAAGCTAGTTAATAAATAATTTCTTCACTCTATAGTTAATCAGTATCTAATATAGGAAGTAGTTTTTTTTTATAATAATATTAATAGAGCACACTAGTACTTAGCTACTATTAGAATCTTTTCTAATATCTAGTACTACTGTAGCCTGTAGTATAGAGTAGCTTAGTTTTTTAAATACTTAGAGACTACTAGATTCTAGCATTCCTATGGCTAATAGCTATATTTATTATACTAATTATAGTAAGGCTCTAGATAATCCTATTATAAAGAGTAGGAATATTTCTGCTTCCTAGAATTAGATTAATTATTATTTTAATTACTATTATTAAAGTTCCTGCTACCCTAGGGTCTGTGGTCTAAAGTATAGCTAGTTTAGTTATTAAATTAGTTATTAAATTACTTTAGATTCTACTAGTTATCTAGTTTAGTAGATATCTTATTCTATAATCTCTATAGAGTGGTCTGTCATTGCAGAATTCTATCTTTAATAATAGCTAGATAAGAGATATATACTTCTAGTAGTTCTAGAGGATTACTAAATCTAATAGTTTTATTCTAAATAACCTCTATAATATAGGTATAGAGGAAGTCTTTGTAGATATTATCAGGTAGGGGTTTCACTAGTTAGCTATATATATTATTAAGATTATAAGTAGGCAGTTATCTAATACTTCTCTATAGAATAATAAAAAGGATAAATAGTATGTGTGAATTCCCATACTATTTATCCTTTTTATTATTCTATAGAGAAGTATTAGATAACTGCCTACTTATAGAGCCATTATATAGGTTTTTCTATAAGCTTAGCCTTATAGGCCTGCTACTTATTATAGTAGTTATCTATAAGTAAATTTATTACTATCTATATATAATTTCCCTTAATTATAAATTATTCTAGGTATTCTTCAAAGTAGGAGGCTAGATAGTTAAAGAAGGTAATATATTTCTATTAGTTATATATAATAAATTACTTAATATTCTATAGCTTCTTTAGCTATTCTAGCTTTAGCTACTTCTAGATTTCTATAGATGCCTTTAGTTTAGACTTAATATTTTCTATATTATAGATTAGGTTTTCTGCTTCCTAAGCTTCTTATCTAATAAAATTATTAACTTCTTAGTATAGGGTATTAGAGGTAGGATCTTTATTAGAGATCTTATCTTAATCTTCCTATAGTAGTGCTTCTATCTTCTAGATCTATCTCTATAATTCCTTTTACTCTAATCTTTTATGGAGCAGATATTCCCTTTTATAGAGACTATAGATTTTCTTACTAGTATCTTTAAGAGTTAGATTTATAGGCTATTTCCTTTTTTCTATAGGTTCTGGGCCTAGTGCAAGGGTAGATTAGTTATTAGTACTCACTAGCTAAATACTATCTTAACTATTATTAGGATTTTCTACTACTATTACTATAGATTTAATTATTTCCTCCTAGATTAGAGTTTTGACTGCTGTGTTTTCTATAGTAGGGGTTAATTTATTATATTAAGTTAGATTTCTAGAGGAAGAATAGATATTAATTATTATATCTATAGTGTCCTAACAAGCCAGTCAGCTTTTTAAGAGTAATTAGAACTATAAGAGGCACCTATATAACCAGTATAAAGGGAGCAAGATAGTATATATTCTATAGTAAGGAGAACTAATTACTAAGTTATAAAGTACTTAGTAGAGGTGCGGAATATATACAGTGGGTCATATAATCTAGTAGGTCTAAGCCCTCTGCACTGTCCAGAGGTTGCGGCCTTAGCGGCCTTAACATAGTATATTATTATAGTTTATGCTATCTATATTATCTATATTATCTAATTTAGCTATCTTAGCTAATTAGTTATCTTATCTAGTTCTATTTATCTAGTTCTATAGATACAGTTGTCTTTTACTAGTTCTATTTAGCTATCTAGCTTAGTATACTACTTATTAGTTTATTAGGTTTATCTATTTATTTACTTCTTATTAGGTTTATTTATTTATTTTAATAAGTAATTTCTAATATTATAAGCTAGAAGCCTTGAAATCTATAACCTAGATTTAGATGGTAAGAAATTACTAAGGAATCTAACTAGGTTATAGTAAGTAAATATTATAAGGAGTATATAAACTCTAGCTAAGATTATATAATATAGATAAGTAGAATATTAGGTGCAATAAAGGTCACATGACTGGTATCATCCTAGAACGCTGCTGCCTAAGGCAGATCATGAGTGCCTAGTAGGCTCGAGCACTCAGCGGGCCCTGCCCGCTACAAGGCTAGCCCTACTCTAATTATTAAGTTAAGGAAAGCTAATAGCTAAGCTACCCTTTAGTAGAGAAGTACTAAAGTTATTAATTATTATACTTCTCCTAGTCTAACCCCTAGATAATATCTATCTCTAAGTCTACTCTCTAAAGAGAACCCTATTATTTCTTCTATTACTAGCCCTCTAAAGGGTTACCTAAACTCTTCTATTTTAGATTTATCTATTCTTTCTCCTACTATCTCTTTTACTATTCCTAAAGATAGGCTCTTACCTAGCTCTTTATATAATTAGAGTATAGCTTCTAAGGAACTAATAATTACTAATCTCTAATCTATAAATATCTTAAGATATTAACTAGTAATAACTAAAGTAATTAATTAATAATATAGCTAGCTAAAGATAGAATATACCTTATAAGATAAAAATACTAATATAATCTTATAAAAATAGTATATCCCTTCTTTATATAAGATTATAATTAATATTACTATAGTAAGGGCTATAGCCTTTTATTAATATATATAAAAGAAATAGATTATAATCTTCTTATTATATTTATATAAGATTAATAAACTTATTAATAAAAAATATAATAAGTAGCTATTTATTCTTCTTTAATATCTAATTATTATAATTTAATCTCTAATATCTCCTTTTACTAATTAGAATACTGTAATCTCTAATAAACTAAATAAGATAATTAAGATTAAGTAAGTTTTACTAAAGTAATATTATAATCTAGTAGATATCTTCTTTAAGAAGAAATTAGATACTCTTCCTCTATATTACCCTAAAATTAATTATAAGATAAAGCTATAGTAGAAGAATACTATTAGATATAATCCTTTATATAAAATAAATATAGAAAAGCTAGAAATAGTATAGAAGTATATACTAAATAATCTTTCTAAAGATTTTATTATATCTAATAATATACTATTTACTTCTCTAATTCTAATAATAGAGAAGCCTAATAAAAAACTATATTTCTATATAGATTACTATAAGCTAAATATTATTATATAAAAGAATAGATACCCCCTCTCTCTAATTAATAAAATCTTAGAGTAGATCTCTAGGGCAAAGATCTTTATAAAATTAGATATTTATTGTAGCGGGCAGGGCGCGCTGAGTGCTCAAGCTTACTAAGCACTTGCGATCTTCCTTAGGCAGTAGTGATCTTTGGCCCTGGCTGAAATCATGAAGCCAGCTGCCATCTGCCTTAGGCACTAATAAACACCTATCTAGCTAGAACAGTAGTAATTATATAATCTTAGTTATTATTTATATACTTCTTATTATATTCAGCCACTGCAATCTAATTAGATTCCTTAGTAATTTCTTACTATCTAAATCTAGATTATAGATTTCAAGGCTTCTAGCCTGTGATATTAGAAATTACTTACTATAGTTAGTTAGATAGAATTAGTAAGAGATAGCTAAACTAGCTAAAGCTATTATTATAGTCAGCTAGCATACTATATAGGTATATTAGCAGAGATAAGACAGACTAGATAAACTAGATAGAATAGATAGGGTTATAAAGTAGCTACCTAGAATAGATAGATTCAATGGCATATAATAGTAAATTCTAAATAATAATGATAGAAGAACTTAGCACACTATAGATATAGGCTGTATAGTAGAATAATATATAGAATAAAGCCTTTACTTAGCTAGCCTAGTAACTAGAGGGCATGAATATATATATAGTATAATAGATAGATATAATAGCTATTTATATAGCCTAAATAGAGGAGAGATAGGCTATAACTTCTATACTAGTATCCATCTTAGTCAC
This sequence comes from Aspergillus quadricinctus, assembly GCA_022814375.1. Taxonomy (NCBI): domain Eukaryota; kingdom Fungi; phylum Ascomycota; class Eurotiomycetes; order Eurotiales; family Aspergillaceae; genus Aspergillus; species Aspergillus quadricinctus. Next base: position 368,063 of record JAKLNT010000026.1, read on the forward strand.
CTTAATACTATAGTTAGTGGTGCCCACATTAATAGTAACCCTAGTAAATAATAGAGTAAGAAGACTAAAGCTAGTACTACCTAATATAGAAATATATAATAATATTAATAAGGCTATATACTAGACCTTTCACTCTAAGCTATAGATAAAGCTAATACTTAACTAAGCTATAATTAGTTCTTACTATAGATATATATAGTATGCCTTTAGTAGACTTAAGGGTAGTACTACTATAGCCCTTACTCCCTAGATAGATTAGTATAAAAATAATCTAAATATAATATAAGTAATATTAAATAGTATATATAATTAGCTTAATCTTATATTCCAAGACTAGGGCTGGGCTAAGAAGGCTTTATAAGAGCTATAAGTACTATACTAAGGGAACTACCTATTTAATAAGCTACTTATAGACCTAAATTAACTACTAATAGAAGCTAGAGGCTACTTCTAATCTAATAAGATAAAGAAGAACTATCTAGATAATGCCCTGAGCTATAAGATTAAAGGAATACTAACTAGTATTAAGAAGGAAGAGACCTTTATAAAATACTATTATCAGATATAGTAAATAGCTAGTAGAGTAGAAGCTCTATATATAAGGGAAGCAAGCTAATCTAACTAATATAGAAGGGGTGTAGCTATTATAAGCTATAGCCATGCTAGCTATATGCCTTTTATAGCACCCCTAATACTAGTAATACCTAATATAGCTAACTCTATAGATTAGGAACTAATAGCTATAACCTTAGCTTATTAACACCACTATATAAAGTAGGTTAATGAAGCTGAATAAATCTATTACTAAACTAAAGGTAGATACCTATACTATAGAGCTATAGACTATATAATTAAGGGATATCTATACCTTAGTGCTATTCCACTACTAGACTACACTATTATAAAATAGCTATATACCTCTCAGGTAGTAGGACCTAAGCTAGATAATACTAATATAGAAGAACTTACTATAGAGGAAGATAATAAATTAGAAAACTAGTTACTCCTATAAAGAGACTTTTATAGGGGCTAGTTAAATAGGTAATATAACTAGAAAGCTAGTATTGACTATATCCTAAAGAAGAAGATATACTTACTAATTATAGAAGATTTTGAAGGACTATTAGATTTAATACTCTAGAATTTATTATATCTGGAATTATTAATAAGGAATATAATTATAGAATTCTCCCTAATACTAGATATATATCTTATATAGTTATAGCTAAGTGCTTTATATAGAAGCTATAACTAGAATAGATTAAGATTAAGCTAATTATACTTAAGAACTATATTAATATAATAGGAAGTATTATCTTAGTAATTACCTGCTTCTTACTAAATATTAGAGGGAACTACTAGTATACTATGTATATATATATAGTGCTTAAGTTAGATAATAGAACTAATCTAATCTTAGGGATCTTATAGATAGCAGATTAGAAGGTGATAGTAGATGCTATAAGGCCATAATTATAATTTATAGATAGCCTTATAATAGAGAGTATTAAGAATAAGCTAAAGCTAGTAGTAAAGTAGATTAGTATATAGGGGTTTATAGTTTATAACTAGTAGTAGAAGAAGGATAAGATAATATAGATCTTTACTATTAGTATTAAGGATATTAAGAAGGCCTTATAGATTAAGAAGTATACTAACCCTACTATAAAGCTACTAGTATACTATCATAAGTTCCTAGAAATATTTAACTATAAAAAGGCTAATAAACTGCTACTGTATTATCTAAATATAGATCACTATATTAAGCTAGTTAAGGATAAGAAAGGAAGAATAATAGAGCCTCCTTAGAGACTACTATATAGTATATTATAAGGAGAGCTCCTAGTACTATATAAGATGCTAATAGAACTATTAGAGAAGGGCTTTATCTATATTAGTAGCTTAGCTACTATAGCTCTAGTATTATTTACCTATAAACTAGGGGGTAGGTTATAGTTCTATATTAACTATTATATATTAAATATAATTATAAAGAAGGACTGTTACCTACTCCCTCTAATTAATAAGACCTTAGAGTATATCCTAAAAATAAAATAGTTTATTAAGTTTAATGTAATTACTACCTTCTATAAGATTTATATCACCTCTAGAGATAAATAGCTAATAGCCTTTCATATATAGTTTAGTCTATTTAAATAATTAGTTACCCTCTTTAGGATAGTGAATATACTGAGCACCTTTTAATAATATATTAATTAGATCCTCTAAGACTTTCTAGATGAATTTACTTCTATATATATTAATAATATATTAATCTTTACTAATAGATTATTAATAAAGTACTAGCAGTATATCTATTAAGTTCTAGAATATTTAAAAAGTATAGGGTTATAGCTAGATATTAATAAGTATAAGTTTAAAGTAAAGAGTATAAAATATCTAAGATTTATTATAGAAGCTAAGAAGGGCATGTAGATAGACCCTAATAAGATAAAGACTATACTAGAATAGCAGGCCCCTATCTCTGTATATAGTATATAGTTATTTCTTAGTTTTATAAACTTCTATTAATAATTTATATAGAACTTCTTAGATATAGTATAACCACTGATAATACTAATATATAAGGGAGCCCTCTTTATATAGGGAGATGAGTAGAAAATAGCCTTTAAGAAGTTAAAGAAGATGTTTACTATAGCCCTAATTCTTATATAGTTTAACCCTAATAGGAAGATAGTAGTAGAGATAGATGCTTTAAATTAGGTAATAGAAGCTACTATATCCTAGTATAATAATAATAGTATATTAAGGCCAGTCATCTATATCTTAAGAAAGAATATACTAGTAGAATATAATTATAAGATCTATCACAGGCTGAGCCCCTGACACACACTGTATTATGGATGCGGCTGTGGTCATATAATAACAGCTATTAGTATATTAGTTAGAATATTCTATCTACCTATACTTAGTCTTCTTTCCTCTTTAGTAATTCCACACTATACCTTTATAGCCTATTAGGATAGCTAGAGTAAAGCCTTAGACTAAGATATTCTAGCCTATAATAGTTAGAATTACTCACCTGCCTACTAAAGTAGTGATAATAGTTAATAAAGCTATTATAGACTTTTAGTAAGAGTTTTATTATCTCTAACTTAACCCTCTAAAAATTTTTTATAAGATATCTAAATAACCTGCCCTCCATCTACTTATATAGTAACTCTAGTAAGAGCTCTAAAACTAGTATAATAAGATCTAGATGCTTTATACAGATCTTAATACCTCTTATACTAATATATAACAACTCTAGATCTGCCTATCTCAGACATCCTAATCCTATCTATCTAACCCCCCTTAATTTAATAGCAAACTATATACCCTGCGCACTTAGCTACTATTAATCTGAGTAAAGCTTTAATTAGACTAGCTTACTAGAGCTAATACGTTTAACTATATATAGGACTAACTAGAATAACTATAATAAGCTTCAGTCCTTTATCTATATTAAGCTATAGAGATAATCTAATTATAGGAAGCTAAAGCTATATTTTTATTCTTCTAATATCTTTATTATAACTCTAAAGAGTAATAAGAAGCTATGTAGTGCTTCTCTAATATATAGTAATAGAAAGATAAATCTCTTATAGTATTTTTTATCTACTTTAAGTGCCTTCTCTATAAGGTTAAAGCAACTTCATGGCTAGATAGTTTATATTTAGCCATCTTATATAGAGGGCTTCGCCCCTCCCTCTACTAGACCCTAAAAGATATAAATAACTCTATCTTTAGCCTTCTATATAATAAATATATGGAGCTTATCTAGCTTATTAACTAGTATATCTACTATATCTAGCCTGCTAAGAATCCTACCCTAAAACCAGTACCTACCTTAACACCTTATACTGATATTATAGATACTAAGCTTATCTAGGCCTCCTATATATATATTACTTAACTTATCTTACCTATCTAACCTACTTCTCCTATTTAATTATCTACTTCTAAATACTGTGCTTATCATCTAGAGTATAATCTCTACCTATACTATAGTTCTAATAACTATTAGATTAAGAAATGTAATTAGCACTTCTATTACTCTAGTTCACCTACTACTTCCTAATCTAGTTTACCTATACCTGCCCTTGCTAAGCCTTATTCTAAGATAATAGTCTAGAGCTCTATAATAGATGCCCTCTTCACTCATTAGCCCCTGGAGGTGGCCTTAAAGAAGAGGGATATTATTATAGGCTAAGCCCCTAACATGCACTGCATTATGGATGCAGCTATAGTCATATAGTAATAGCTATTAGTATATTAGTTAGAACATTCTGCCTATCTATACTTAGTCTTCTTTCCTCTTTAGCAATTCCACACCATACCTTCATGGCCTATTGGGATGGCTAGAGTAAAGCCTCAGACTGAGATATTCTAGCCCATGACAAGATCTATAATAAGAAGCTACTAGCTATTATTAATATACTTAAGGAATAGGAATTAGAATTAATTAGCTTACTATAATTTAAGCTTATTATAGACTACTATAATCTTAAATACTTTAAAATAGTCTATAGACTTAATAAATAGTAGATGTATTAGTTATATATACTAAGTAGGTTTAACTATAAGATATATTACTAATCTAGGAAGCTAGGTATATATCTAGATATATTATCTTATAGAGAGTAAGATATGCTAAAGGATATAGAAGATAATTAACTTAAGGCTTATAATTACTACTTAGTACCTCTAAAGATTATAGCTAATTAGATATATATATAGGTATTATATATATAATACCTAGTATCTAAGTTAGATAGAAGTTTCCTAAATAAATATAGTAATTAATATTACAATTAGCTAGACCTTATAATTTTATATATAATATCTATAAGAGAGGTTACCCTACTACTAGAAGAATAGTAGTAGGTAGTAGAGTGTGATAATATTACTCTAAAGAAGATATAGAAGGCTCTAAGAAAGGAAGTAGCCTGCTTCCCTAGTGAGTTATATATATAGGTATTGATTGCTGAATATTCACTATCACTAGATGATTATCTACTATACTAAGGTTATAAATAGGTCTCTAATTCTAAGCTATTATAAATAAGAATCTTATAGAAGACCTATAATTCTATACTTACTAGCTACTTAGGGAAGAATATACTATATATAATAATTATATAGAATTTCTACTAGCTAGAGCTATCTACAGATATCTAATAATTTATATAGAACTATAATAAGTATAATACTAACTATATATAGTATAAGCAGTGCTAAGGACTTCTAAAACTACTGCTAATTCCAGAGTATAAGTAGTATAAGATTACTATTAACTTTATTATAAAGCTACCTACCTCTGATAATTGTAAGGATATTATAGTAATTAGTAATAAGCTTAGGAAGGGTATAATCTTAGTACTATATAAGAGAATAGACTCTAAGATAATAGTATAACTCCTAATAGATTAGTTTATTAGATACCATAGTATTCCTAGTGTAATTATATTAGATTATAGCCTATAGTTTATTAATAAGTTCTAGGAGTACTTTTATAAGTGACTATATATTTAATAATAGCTCTTAATAGCCTTCTATCCCTAAACTAATAGATAGATTAAATATATAAATACTATATTAGAAGCCTACCTATAGAACTTCTATAATTATATATAGATAGATTAGAAGTTACTGCTACTAATAGCATAGCTTATAATTAATAACTAAGATACTATATGTATAGGAGTTAGCCTATTCTTCTTAGACTATAGGTATAATATTAAACTACTAGAAATTAAGAAACTAGATTAGAAGGCTACTACTACTACTATAGCCTACTCTATAAGGGAAAAGGCTAATATTATTATTATAAAGATAAGAGAAGCTATAGAGATAGCTTAGTTAGAACTAGTAGTAGCTTAATAATAGTAAGAGGAGTATTTAAATTATACTTATTTAGTAAGCCTATAATACACTATTAACTTAAAAGTGTGGCTAGACTTATAGAATGTCTGGATAGATTACCTAAGCTAGAAGCTTAATATATAATATATAAAGTTTATAGTACTTAAAGCTATTAGATTACATGCCTACTAGTTAGATATACTACTAGATATATATAATATATTCTATATTAGTCTGCTTTGCCCTACTTTAGATAATCTATTCCTAAGCTAGTTAAATAATAATTATTAGCTATTACTAAAGCTAGTTAATGGCAGAGCTAAATATACTATTAAGGAGATCTTATAGAAGCATAAGAAGTATATTAGATAAGGCTACTATATAGAATATTTAGTTAAATAGGTAGGCTATAAATAGCCTACCTAGGAGTCTATAACTAATCTTGCTAATATAGTAGTACTAGAGGTGTAGAAGAATAGACTTACTATTTTTAGCCCTAGCCAGGCTGGCCAGGGAGTAGTAATTTTAGCTCTAGCTAAGTCTACTAGGGGATAATAATTTTAGCACTAGCTAGAGATACCTAATTTAGAAAGAGGGGGGGGGTAGTATAGTAGACAAGGCCTACTAAGTGCTTAAGCTTACTAAGTACTTATAATCTTCCTTAGGCAGCAGCAACCTTCAGCCCTAGCTAAAATTATAAAGCTAGCTACTACCTACCTCAGGTACTAATAAACACCTATCTAGCTAGGACAGTAGTAATCATATAATCTTAGTTACTATTTATACACTCCTTATTATATTCAGCTACTATAATCTAGTTAGATTCCTTAGCAATTTCTTACCATCCAAATCTAGGTCATAGATTTCAAGGCTTCTAGCCCGTGACATTTATTAGGGCTTCTACTATATTTATATATATCTAGACTTTAAGAATCTTATTATCTTCTATTCTTATTATAGTAGTTTTAAGTATAAGATAATATTATTTAGACTAACTAATAGGCTAGTAACCTTCTAATAGTTTATAAATAATATTTTTATAAATTACCTTAATTAATATCTAATAGCTTTTATTAATAATCTATTAATCTATTCTAATAATAAATTAGAATATTAGCTATATATCTACACTATTTTATAATACTTATAAGAGTATAATCTATAAATATTCTTAAAGAAATATAAGTTTTATATTACTAAGACCTATTACTTAGATTTTATTATCTTAACTAACAGTATTAGGGTAGACCTAGAGAAGGTTATAGCTATATAGAAGTAGAAAATACTAATAATAGTATAGAGGGTCTAGTCCTTTCTAGGCTTCTATTGTAGCGGGCAGGGCCCACTAAGTACTCAAGCTTACTAAGCACTCACAATCTGCCTTAGGCAGTAGCATTCTAGGATAATACTAGTTATATAACCTTTATTACACCTAATATTCTAATCATCTATATTATATAATCTTAGCTAAAGCTTATATATTCCTTATAATATTTATTTACTATAATCTAGTTAGATTCCTTAGTAATTTCTTACTATTTAAATCTAGATTATAGATTTCAGAGGCTTTAGCCTATAATATTAGAAATTACTCCTTAAAGCTAGTCAGTGAGATAGAGCTAATATAATAAGATATTATTAAAATAGTAAAGATAAGTAAATAAAGCTAAAGCTATTATTATAGTCAGCCAGCATACCATATAGATATATTAATAGAGATAAGATAAATTAGATAAGCTAGATAGGATAGATAGGGTTATAAAGCAGCTAACTAGAATAGATAGATTTAATAGTATAGAATAATAAATTTTAACTAATAATAATAAGAGAACCTAATGCATAGTAAGTACTATTAAATAATATACTAAATAAAGCCCTTATATAGCTAATCTAGTAGATAGAGAATATATATAGTAATATAGCTTAGTAATTTAAAGCCTATATAAATAAGATAGAAGTAAGGGCCACTACTACTATTACTACTATAAATATTATAGCCCTAGCTCTCTAAGTAGCTATACCCTCTGCCTCCTCTAAACTAATAGTACTAACCCTAATAATAATACTAGTAGATAACAGTGTGAGAAGACTAAAGCTAGTATTATCTAATATAGATATATATAATAGTATTAATAAGGCTATATACTAGATCTTTTAGTCTAAGCTATATATAAAGTTAATACTTAATTAAGCTATAATTAGTTCTTACTATAGATATATATAGTATACTTTTAGTAGACTTAAGGGTAGTACTATTATAGCCCTTACTTCTTAGATAGACTAGTATAGAAGTAATCTAAATATAATATAAATAATACTAGATAGTATATATAATTAGCTTAATCTTATATTCTGAGATTAGGGCTAGGCTAAGAAGGCTTTATAAGAGCTATAAATACTATAATAAGGGAATTACCTATTTAATAAGCTACTTATAGACTTAAATTAATTATTAATAGAAGCTAGAGACTACTCTTAGTCTAATAAGGTAAAAAAGAACTACTTAGACAGTACCTTAAGTTATAAAGTAGAGGAAGTACTAACTATGACAGCACTGCACATAGAAACTAAATATATAGTAGTATTTTGATAAAATACTAAGTATGGAGAGAAGAAGAAGAATATATATATAATAGGGGAATATATAAATAGAGGAGTGGTGTAAACTAGCTAAACATCCTAGAATAATAAGTAGTATAGGAGGGTAGAAAGTACAGAGCTAAGATAGCCTGCTTAGAGATATAGTAATAAATATAGTAATAGTTATTATATTACCCCCCCCCTTTAGGCTCTAGATGCCCTTATCTAGGGCTTATTATTATTAGGGTGATTATTAAGGAAAATATTATCTTTAGTAGCTTATAACTATTCTAGTAATTGTACTAGAGGGCCTGGTATAGCTAGATATTAGATATAGAAGTTATAAACTAGTATTAGAGAATTTTTAAAGTTTTAGGCTAGATACTATATTATATTAGCATTATATCTAATCTATTATATATAATACTAAAGCTTCTAGTAGTATAGCTAGGATATTAATATCTTACTAATCTTTTACTTATTACTACTATTAACTTCTAATAGAGGGGCTAGATCCTTAAGCTATCTAGATAAGGATACTATTATTAGAGCCTTATATAGCTTCTCTAGTATAAAGATTAGATAAACTTTAATAAAATTAGATAGATATAGATAATAAGTATTACTAATATATTTAATAATCTTATAGAGCCTAGTAAATTAATTAGTAAGCTTTTAGCTTAGATAGTCTAACTTCTAATTAGCTATAATTATAAAGACTAAATCTCTAATATTAAAATTAGTATCCTAGTAATACTTATTAGCTTATTATTTTTAATAAGACTAAGTAGCTTCTATTATCTATTATATAAATAATTAAATATCCTCTATCTATTAGACTATTTACTAGACCTACTAATAGCTTATATCTAGATTAGCTAGCTCTATTACTACTAACTAGTTAAAAAATATCTATAGTTTAAAGTCTTATTTAATAAAAAAGGGTAATATTCCTATAGACTTGCTTAGAAGTACTATAATAATAAAGTTTAATATAGATAGCTATTAGTCTTAATTATCTTAATAATAATTTATAAAGGATTATAAATATTAGATAATCTATTAATTTATAATCTCTATCTAGCTATTAGTCTATAGATAATAGCCTAATATTAGTTTAATATAGATTTATAAAATCTAATAGAGCTTATTCTAGAAATTAGAGATAAACTAGCCTTCCCTATCTAATATAATTATATCTAGTAATCTAGTCTATAGATAAATATAAGTAATAAAGAGTTATATTATATCTAGAGTAGTTATAGTCTTATAGTATAGAATAATAAAAACTTATTTTTCTAAGTAATCTACTACTATATAGATAGTATTAAACCCTATCTTTAAGTATAGGAAGAAATAGAAGTTTATAGTAATATATTACTAGAGCTAGTTTAGAATTAGAAGAGGTTATAATAGATCTAGTAGTAGATCTTAGTGTAGCGGGCAGGGCCTGCTGAGTGCTTGAGCCTACTAAGCACTCGCGATCTTCCTTAGGCAGCAGTGACCTTTGGCCCTGGCTAAAATTATGAAGCCAGCTGCTGCCTGCCTCAGGCAGTAATATTATATTTAATATTCTAATTATCTTTATTATATAATCTTAGCTACTATTCACACATTCCTTATAATATTCACCTACTATAATCTAGTTAGATTCCTTAGTAATTTCTTACTATCTAAATCTAGGTTATAGATTTTAAGGCTTCTAGCCTATGATATTAGAAATTACTCATTAAAATAAATAAATAAACCTAATAAGAAGTAAATAAATAAATAAACCTAATAAACTAACAAGCAGTATACTAAGCTAGATAGCTAAATAAAATTAGTAAAAGATAACTATACCCATAGAATTAGATAAATAGAACTAAATAAGACAACTAATTAACTAAGATAGCTAAATTAGATAATATAGATAATATAGATAGTATGAACTATAATAACATGCTATTAGAGATATTAACTTCTTCTAAAAGATCTAGTAAGGGGCAACCACTATTGTCATGGGCTAGAAGCCTTGAAATCTATAACCTAGATTTAGACAGTAAGAAATCACTAAGGAATCTAACTAGATCATAGTAGTTAAATATAATAAGGAGTATATAAATAGTAACTAAGATTATATGATTACTACTGCCCTAGCTAGGGCTTTATGATTTCAGCTAGGGCTAAAGGAAGATTATAAGTATTTAGTAAGTTTAAGTACTTAGTGGGCCCTGCCTGCTACACTACCCCCCCCCCCTTTCTAAATTAGGTGTCTCTAGCTAGCACTAAAATTATCACCCCTTAGTAGACTTAGCTAGTGCTAAAATTACTGCTCCCTAGCTAGCCTAGCTAAGACTAAAAATAGTAAGTCTATTCTCCCACACCTCTAGTACTACTATATTAGTAAGATTAGTAGCTGGCTCTTATATAGGGTATTCATAGCCTATCTATTTAATTAAGTACTCTATATAGTAGCCTTATTTAATATATTTCTTATACTCATCTATAATCTCTTTAATAATATACTTAGCTTTGCTATTAACTAATATTAATAGTAGCTAATAATTATTATTTAACTAGCTTAGAAATAGATTATTAAAAGTAGGGTGCAGCAGGCTAATATAGAATATATTATATATATCTAGTAGTATGTCTAGTTAGTAGATATATAATTTAATAGCTTTAAGGATTATGAACTTTGCATACTATATATTAAGCTTTTAGCTTAGATAATCTATTTAGATATTCTATAAGTTAAGCTATATCTTTAAATTAACAGTATATTATAGGCTTACTAAGTAGATTTAATTTAAATACTCCTCCTGTTATTACTAAGCTGTGGTAAGCTTAGATTAGGCTATTTTAGTAGCCTCCTTTATCTTTATAATAATTATATTGACTTTGTCTCTTACTAAGTAAGCTGTAGTAGTAGTAGTAGCCTTTTAATCTAATACCTTAAGCTTAAGCAGTTTAATATTATATCTATAGTCTAGGAAGAATAAGCTGACTCTAGTACTTATAGTATCTTAGCTATTAATTATAAGCTGCACTATTAGTAGCAGTAACTTCTAATTAGATTATATATAGTTATAGAAGTTCTATAGATAGGCTTCTAATATGGTATTTATATATTTAATCTATCTATTAGTCTGTAGATAGAAAGTAGTTAATAACTATTATTAGATATATAGCTGCTTATAAAAGTACTTCTAGAACTTACTAATAAACTATAGGCTACAGTCTAATGTAATTATATTAAGAATATTATAGTATTTAATAAACTAATCTATTATAAGCTATGCTACTATCTCAGAGTCTATTTATTTATATAGCACTAAGATTACCTCTTTTCTAAGCCTATTATTAATAACTATTATATCCTTGTAGCTATTAGAGATAGGAAGTTTTATAATAAAATTAATAGTAATCTTACATTATTTATAGTCTAGGATTAGTAATAGTTTTAAGAGTCTCTAGTAGTATTTATGCTATATATAGTTAATACTATACTTATTATAGTTCTATATAAATTATTAGATATCTATAGATAGCTCTAGTTAGTAGAAGTTTTAGGTAATTATTATATATAATATATTCTTCTTAAGATAACTAGTTAATATAGAGTCATAGGTTTTCTATAAGATTCTTATTTATAATAGTTCAGAATTAGAGATCTATTTATATCCTTAGTATAATAGATAGCTATCTAGTAATAGTAAGTATTTAGTAATCAATACCTATATATATAATTTAGTAGGGAATTTAGTAGCTCCCTCTCTAAGTACTTACCACATTTCTTCTAGAGTAATATTATTATATTTAGCTATTCTCTACTAATCTTCTAGCAGCAAGGGTATTATTATTATAAGTGTTATATATAAAATTATATAGCTAGGTTAGTTATAATATTAATTACTATATTCATTTAGCAGGCCTTTGCCTATCTTAGATACTAGCTTATAAGTATAGGATACTTATATATGTGTATAGCTGGTGATAATCTTTAAGGGCACTAGGCAGTGATTATAGGCCTTAAGCTAGTTATCTTCTATATCTTTTAGTATATCTTATTCTCTATATAATAGGGCATTGGGGTATATATCTAGTTTTCTAGGCTAGTAGTGTATTTTATAATTAAACCTGCTTAGTATATATAACTAATACATCTACTATTTATTAAGCCTATAGACTATCTTAAAGTATTTAAGGTTATGATAGTCTATAATAAGTTTAAATTATAGTAGGCTAATTAGCTTTAATTCCTATTCCTTAAGGGTATTAATAATAGCTAGTAGTTCCTTATTATAAATCTTATAATTGCATTCCACTAGTATATTTTTTCTTAAGATATAAGTGACTGGTCTTAATATACTATTATTATTATATTATAATATAATGGCCCCTATTACCTAGTTTAAAGTATCTATCTTAACTACTATCTTTCTATTAGGGTTGAATTGCATAAAAATTAGGGCTATAGTGAATATCTTCTTTAATAATTTAAAAGCTATAGCTTATTCCTTTCCCTATATAAAGAGGGCTTCTTTATATATTAATACTGTTAGTGGCTGTACTATATCTAAGAAGTTTTATATAAATTACTAGTAGAAGTTTGTAAAGCCTAGGAATAACTATATATTATAAGTAGAGGTAGGAGCTTACTATTCTAATATAACTTTTACCTTATTAGGGTCTATCTGCATGCCTTTACTAGCTTTTATTATAAATCTGAAATACTTTATGCTCTTAATCTTAAACTTATACTTATTAATATCTAACTGTAAGTCTATATTCTTTAGGTACTTTAGCACTTAATAGATATATTATTAGTACTTTACTAGTAATCTATTAGTAAAGATTAGTATATTATTAATATATATAGAGGTAAATTTATCTAAGAAGTCCTAAAGCATCTAATTAATATACTATTAGAAGGTGCTTAGTGTATTTACTAGCCTAAAGGGCATAATTAGTTATTTAAATAGGCTGAACTATGTGCAGAAGGCTATTAGCTATTTATCTTTAGGGGTAATCCAGATCTTATAGAAGGTGGTAATTATATCTAATTTAATAAACTACTTCATCTTTAAGATATACTTTAAGGTCTTATTAATTAGGGGGAGTAGATAGCAATCTTTTTTTATAATTATATTCAGAGCATAATAATTAATATAGAATTATAATCTATTATCTAGCTTATAGATAAATAGTACTAGTGCTATAGCAGCTAAGCTGCTAATATAGATAAAGCCCTTCTCTAATAGTTTTATTAATATTTTTTATAATACTAGAAGCTCCCCTTATAATATACTATATAATAGTCCCTAAAGTAGTTCTATTACCCTTCCCTTTTTATCCTTAACTAGTTTAATATAGTAATCTATGTCTGGGCAGTATAGTAGTAGTTTATTAGCCTTCTTTTAGTTAAATACTTCTAGGAACTTGTGGTAATGTATTAGTAGCTTTATAGTAGGATTAGAATACTTCTTTACCTATAAGGCCTTTTTAATGTCCTTAATACTAGCAGTGAAGATCTATATTATCTTATCTTTCTTCTACTACTAATTATAAACTATAAACCCTTAGGCATTAATCTGCTTCACTACTAGCTTTAGTTTATTTTTAATACTTTTAATAGTTAATCTATTAGTAAATCTTAGTTAGGGCCCCTCTACTTTTACTATCACCTTCTAGTGCACCATCTATAAGGTCCCTAAGATTAGGTCAGTCTTATTACCTAGCTTAGGCACTAGATATATATAAACTATGTATTAATAGTTCCCTCTAATATCTAGTAAGAAGTATATAATCACTAAGATAATACTATCTATTGCACTGGTATAGTTCTCTAAGGTTATTAGCTTAATCTTAATCTACTCTAGTTATAGCTTCTAGATAAAGTATTTAGCTATAACTATATAAGATATATATCTAGTATTAGGGAGAATTCTATAATTACATTCTTTATTAATAATTCTAGATATAATAAATTCTAGGGTGTTAAATCTAATAGTCTAGTAAAACTTTTTATAATTAGTAAATATATCTTTCTTAGGATATAGTTGATGCCAGCTTTCTAGTTATATTAATTATTTAACTAGCCCCTATGAGAGTCTCTTTATAGGAGTAACTAGTTTTTTAACTTATTATCTTTCTTTATAATAGGTTCTCTGGTATTAATATTATCTAGTTTAGGTCTGGCTATCTAGGAGATATATGGCTGCTTCATAGTAATATAATCTGGCAGTGGGATGGCACTAAGGTATAGATATATTTTAATTATATAGCTTATAGCTCTGTAATGCAAGTATCTATTCTTAGTATAGTGATGTATTAGCTCAGCTTTATTAACCTATTTAGTGTAGTGGTGTTAGCAGGCTAAGGTTATAGCTATTAGTTCCTAATCTATAGAGTTAATTATATTAGAGGCTGATACTGCTGGGGGTGCTAGAGGTAGTATATAGCTAGTATAGCTATGGCTTGTAGAGGTTATATTCCTTCCTTACTATTTAGCTTAGGCTACCCCTTATGTGTAGAGAGCTTTAACTTAGTCTATAATCATCTATAACTACTAGTAGTATTTCTTAAAGCTTAATTCCTTAACTATATTAACTAATTATATCTTTATCTCAGTGCTTAGGGTTCTATTAATAAAGATCTATTTTATATTATCTATCTAGCTATAGCCTCCTACTTCTATTAGTAGCTAGTTAAAGTCTGTAAGTATATTACTAAAGGGGTGATTATCTTATTATAGATAATAAAGTTTTTCTATAGCCTTCTCTACACAGTTCCTATCTTAAAATATAATATTAAACTAATTAATTATATAATCTAAGTCCTTAGCTATTATAGAGTAGTTCTTAGTATACTAATCTATCTAAGGGCTTATTATAGTGGCTACTTAATCTTTAAGCCTGGTAAATATATACTATATATAGTTATAGTAGCTACTAAATAATAGGAGGTCTATCTTAAGCTTTATAATTAGATTAGTATAGAAGATATTATACATAACCTTATTAATACTATTATATTACTTAGGATCTAGTAAGATTAGTTTAGATTATCTTGCTGGGTCTTCTATAGGAATAAGGGTTACTTAAGGGGCTGGCACTGCTTATATAGGAGCTGTAGGAGTAGTAGTAGCCTAAGAGATAGTAGCTACTTATCAGGCCTTAAGTAGGGTTATTTAATTAAGTATCTCTTATAGCTACTGGGCTATCTAGGCTATAGGGTTTATTTATACTTTATTTTATTATAGTAGTTATTCTTTGCTAGATCTTCTAGAAGATATTAATATCTCTAATAGTGTGTTATTATAGTTCATGCTATCTATACTATCTATATTATCTAATTCAGCTATCTTAGCTAATTAGTTGTCTTGTTTAGTTCTATTTATCTAGTTCTATAGGTATAGTTATCTTTTACTGGTTCTATTTAGCTGTCTAGCTCAGCATACTACTTATTAGTTTATTAGGTTTATTTATTTATTTACTTCTTCTTATTGGGTTTATTTATTTATTTTAGTGAGTGATTTCTAATGTCACAGGCTAGAAGCCTTAAAATCTATAACCTAGATTTAGATAGTAAGAAATTACTAAGGAATCTAACTAGATTGCAGTAGTTGAACATAATAAGGAGTATATGAATAGTAACTAAGATCATGTGATTACTACTGCCCTGGCTGGGGCTTCATGATTTTAGCCAGGGCTGAAGGAAGATCGCAAGTGCTTAGTAAGCTTGAGCACTCAGCGGGCCCTGCCCACTACAACTATAATAGAATAAAGCCTAGATAAATACTATAGCCTAGATGGCCTAGTAGCTATAAGAGATACTTAATTAAATAACCCTACTCAAGGCCTAATAAGTGGCTACTACTACTTAATTAACTACTATCTCTATAGCTCTTATATAGATAATACTAACCCCTTAAGCAGCCCTTATTCCTATAGAAGACTTAGCAAGATAATCTAAACTAATCTTACTAGATCTAGAGTAATATAATAATATTAATAAGATTATATATAATATCTTTTATACTAATCTAATTATAAAGCTTAAGATAGATTTTCTATTATTTAATAGCTACTACAACTATATATAATATATATTTACTAAGCTTAAAGATTAAGTAGCCACTATAATAAGCCCTTAAATAAATTAGTATATTAAGAACTACTCTATAATAGTTAAGGACTTAGATTATATAATTAATTAACTTAATATTATATTTTAAGATATAAACTATATAGAGAAGGCTATAGAAGAACTTTACTATTTATAATAAGATAATCACCCCTTTAGTAATATACTTATAGACTTTAACTAGCTACTAATAGAAGTAGAAGACTATAGCTAGATAAATAATATAAAGCAGACCTTTATTAATAGAACTCTAACTTCTAAGTACTAAGATAAAGATATAATTAGTTAATATAATTAAGAAATTAAGCTTTAAGAAATACTGCTAGTAGTTATAAATAATTATAGATTAAATTAAAGCTCTCTATATATAAGAAGTAGTCTAAGCTAAGTAGTAGAAAAGGAATATAACCTCTGTAAGCTATAGCTATACTAGCTATATACCACCTCTAGTACCTCTAGTAGTATCAGCCTTAATATAATTAACTCTATAGATTAGGAACTAATAGCTATAATCTTAGCCTGCTAATACTATTATACTAAATAGATTAATAAAGCTAAACTAATATATTACTATACTAAGGGTAGGTGCTTGCATTATAGAGCTATAGACTATATAATTAAGGCATGCCTATATCTTAGTGCTATCCTACTACTAGACTATACTACTATAAAGTAGCTATACACCTCCTAAGTAATCAGATCTAAACTAAATAATATTAATACTAGAGAACTTATTATAAAGAAAGATAATAAGTTAGAAAACTAGTTACTCCTATAAAGAGACTCTTATAAGGGCTAGTTAAATAGTTAATATAACTAGAAAGCTGGCATTAATTATATTCTAAGGAAGATATACTTACTAATTATAGAAAGTTTTACTAGGTTATTAGATTCAACACTCTAGAATTTATTATATTTAGAATTATTAATAAAGAATATAATTATAGAATTCTCTTTAATATTAGATATATATCTTATACAGTTATAGCTAAATACTTTATCTAGAAGCTATAACTAGAGTAGATTAAGATTGAGCTAATAATTTTAGAGAACTATACTAGTATAATAGATAGTATTATCTTAGTGATTACATACTTCTCTTTAGATATTAGAGAAAACTATTAATACATAGTTTATGCATATCTAGTGCCTAAGCTAGATAATAAGACTAATCTAATCTTAGAGACCCTATAGATAGCACACTAGAAGATAACTATAGAAGTAGAAGGGCCTTAACTAAGATTTACTAATAAGTTAACTATTAAAAGTATTAAGAATAAACTAAAGCTAGTAGTAAAGTAAATTAGTGCCTAAGGATTTATAGTTTATAATTAGTAGTAGAAAAAAGATAAAATAATATATATCTTTACTATTAGTATTAAGGATATTAAGAAGATCTTATAGATAAAGAAGTATTCTAATCCTATTATAAAGCTACTAGTGTATTACTATAAGTTTCTAGAAATATTTAACTAAAAGAAGGCTAATAAACTATCACTATACTACCTAGGTATAGATCACTATATTAAACTAATTAAGGATAAAAAAAGAAGGATAATAGAACTACCTTAGGGACTGCTATATAGTATATTATAAAAGAAGCTTCTAATATTATAGAAGATATTAATAGAACTATTAAAGAAGGGCTTTATCTATATTAGTAGCTTAGCTACTATAGCACTAGTACTATTTATCTATAAGCTAGATAGTAGATTATAATTCTATATTAATTACTATACTCTAAATATAATTATAAAGAAAGATTACTATCTACTCCCTCTAATTAATAAGACCTTAGAGCATATCTTAAAGATAAAGTAATTTACTAAGTTAGATATAATCACTATCTTCTATAAGATCTAAATTACCTCTAGAGATGAATAGCTAATAGCCTTCTATATATAGTTTAGCTTATTTAAATAGCTAGTCATATCCTTTAGACTAGTAAATATACTAAGCACCTTCTAATAATATATTAATTAGATGCTCTAGGACTTCTTAGATAAATTTACCTCTATATATATTAATAATATACTAATCTTTACTAATAGATTACTAGTAAAGTATTAATAATATGTCTATTAAGTGCTAGAGTGCCTAAAGAATATAGGCTTATAGTTAGATATTAATAAGTATAAGTTTAAGATTAAGAGTATAAAGTATCTTAAATTTATAATAGAAGCTAGTAAAAGCATGTAGATAGACCTTAATAAGATAAAAGCTATATTAAAATAGTAAGCTCTTATCTCTACTTATAGTATATAGTTATTCCTAGGCTTTATAAACTTCTACTAATAATTTATATAAAACTTCTTAGATATAATATAGCTACTAATAGTATTAATATATAAAGGAGCCCTTTTTATATAGGGAAAGGAATAAACTATAGCTTTTAAATTATTAAAGAAGATATTTATTATAGCCTTAATTCTTATATAATTTAATCCTAATAGGAAGACAGTGATTAAAATAGATATTTTAAACTAGATAATAGGAGCTACTATATTATAATATAATAATAATAGTATATTAAGACTAGTTACTTATATCTTAAGGAAGAACACACTGGTGGAGTGTAATTATAAGATTTATAATAAGAAACTACTAGCTATTATTAACACCCTTAAGGAGTAGGAATTAGAGCTAATTAGCCTACTATAATTTAAATTTATTATAGATCACTATAACCTTAAATACTTTAAGATAGTCTATAGGCTTAATAAATAGTAAATATATTAATTATATATACTAAGTAGATTTAATTATAAGATATACTACTAGCCTAAGAAACTAGGTATATACCCTAATACCCTATTATATAGGGAATAAGATATGCTAAAAGATATAGAAGATGACTGGCTTAAGGCCTATAATTACTACCTAGTGCTCTTAAAGATTATTACTAGCTATATATATATATAGGTATCCTATACTTATAAGTTAGTATCTGAGATAGATAAGGGCCTACTAAATAAATATAGTAAGTAATATTATAATTAATCTAGTTATATAATTTTATATATAACACCTATAGCAATGACATCCTTACTACTAGAAGATTAATAGAGAATAGCTAAGTGTAATAATATTACCCTAGAAGAAATATAGTAAGTATTTAAAGAGAGAGCTACTAAGTTCTCTATTAAGTTATATATATAGGTATTAATTACTAAATATTTACTATTACTAGATAGCCATCTATTATACTAAGGATATAAATAAGTCTCTAATTCTAAATTATTATAAATAAGAATCTTATAGGAAACCCATAACTCTATATTAATTAATCACTCTAGGAAGAATATACTATATATAATAATTATCTAAAACTTCTACTAGCTAGAGCTATCTATAGATATCTAATAATTTATATAGAACTATGATAAGTATAGCACTAACTATATATAGTATAAATACTACTAGGGACTCTTAAAACTATTACTAATCTTAGACTATAAATAGTATAAGATTGCTATTAATTTTATTATAAAACTTTCTACCTCTAATAGCTATAAGGATATAATGATTATTAGTAATAGACTTAGAAAAGAG
This sequence comes from Aspergillus quadricinctus, assembly GCA_022814375.1. Taxonomy (NCBI): domain Eukaryota; kingdom Fungi; phylum Ascomycota; class Eurotiomycetes; order Eurotiales; family Aspergillaceae; genus Aspergillus; species Aspergillus quadricinctus. Next base: position 388,190 of record JAKLNT010000026.1, read on the forward strand.
ATAATCTTAGTACTATATAAATAAACAGACTCTAAGATAATAGCATAGCTTATAATAGATTAGTTTATTAGATACTATAGTATTCCTAGTATAATTATATCAGACTATAGCCTATAGTTTATTAATAAGTTCTAGAAATACTTTTATAAGTAGCTATATATCTAGTAATAGTTATTAACTGCTTTCTATCTATAGACTAATAAATAGATTAAATATATAAATATTATATTAGAAGCTTATCTATAGAACTTTTATAATTATATATAGACTAATTAGAAGTCACTACTACTAATAGTATAGCTTATAATTAATAACTAAGATACTATAAGTACTAGAGTTAGCCTATTCTTTCTAGACTATAGGTATAATATTAAACTACTTAAGCTTAAAGTATTAGATTAAAAGGCTACTACCACTACTATAGCTTACTTAATAAGGGATAAAGCTAATATAATTATTATAAAGATAAAGGAGGCTATTAAAATAGCCTAGTCTAAGCTTACTATAGCTTAGTAATAGTAGAAGAAGTATTTAAATTAAATCTACTTAGTAAGCCTATAATATACTATTAATTTAAAGATATAACTTAATTTATAGAATATCTAGATAGATTATCTAAGCTAAAAGCTTAATATATAGTATATAAAGTTTATAATTCTTAAAGCTATTAGATTATATGCCTACTAACTAGATATACTATTAGATATATATAATATATTTTATACTAGCCTACTGCGCCCTACTTCTAATAATCTATTCCTAAGCTAGTTAAATAATAATTACTAGCCACCACTAGTATTAGTTAACAGCAAAGCTAAGTATATTATTAAAGAGATTATAGATAAGTATAAAAAATATATTAGATAAGGCTACTGTATAGAGTACTTAGTTAAATAAATAGGCTATAAATACCCTATATAGGAGCTAGCTACTAATCTTACTAATATAGTAGCACTAGAGATATAGAAGAATAGACTTACTATTTTTAGCCCTAGCTAGGCCAGCCAGAGAGTAATAATTTTAGCTCTAGCTAAGTCTATTAGAGGGTAACAATTTTGGTACTAGCCAGAGACACCTGATTTAGAAAGGGGGGAGGGGATAGTATAGTGGGCAGGGCCCACTGAGTGCTTAAGCCTACTAAGTACTTATAATCTTCCTTAGGTAGTAGCAACCTTTGGCCCTAGCTGAAATTATAAAGCTAGCTACCATCTGCCTTAGACAGTAATATTACACTTAATATTCTAATTATCTTTATTATATAATCTTAGCTACTATTTGCACATTCCTTATAATATTTACCCACTGTGATCTAGTTAGATTCCTTAGTGATTTCTTACTGTCTAAATCTAGTTTATAGATTTCAAGGCTTCTAGCCTGTGACACTTAGTAAGTCTTTATTTATTAATAAACTAAATAATTATTTATATAGTAATTAATATCCTTTCTTTAGATATTCTAGTAATAGTATATACTAATTAGTTATTTTATCTTTATCTTATCTAGATAGATAATAGAGGGCTAATAGTAGATATTATCTAATAGCCTAATATAAAGATTATTAATATTTAGAACTACTAACTATCTCTAAAATATTAGTAGTCTATTCTTAAGCTCCTACTAATTAATTTCCTTCTATATAAAATGTCTAGTAGGCTCTAAGATTTTATATTATTAATTAGCTTTAGATATATAATCTACTATTATTAGAGATTATAGAAAGATTAGTATTAAGATCTATAGATTAAGGCTATTTAGCTTTAGTATAAACTAAATATAGTAGTTATTTATCTCTTTAGTATACTTAGACTAGGATAAGATATTAGCTAGAGTCTTTAACTTTCTAGATTAGAACATAATAATAAAATAAAAACTAAAAAGAAACTTATATTAATAAATTTATTAGAAATTTAATCTTTATTTCTATATAAAGTACTATAGGGCCTAATAATAAGTATAAATCTTAAATAACTTAAATCTCTACAGGTCTTATAGCTCTATTTACTATTCTTTTAGTATATATATAATAGTTAGTATCTCTTAGTTATAGATTCTATAGTTATACTTAACTAGATTTATAGTTTTAGAATAGTAGATAACTAGATACTACTTATCCCTCTACTACTAGAAGAGTATACAAATAATAACCCTATCTAAGATATTAGTCTTAAGCTTTATAAGTAGAGATAGATTATAATAAATTAGAATTAGTACTTCTATAAATATAACTTTTAAGTAATTAAATATCTCTATATAGTTTATTATCTAGATAAATAAGATGTCCTTCTTTATTAGGGTAATAAGGGGCTTAGTAATATAACTATAAATATATCTAAATTTTTAATAAAAATTATAGAAGTCTAGAAAGGACTAGACTCTCTATATTAGTATTAGTATTTTCTATTTTTATATAGCTATAACCTTCTCCAGATCTACCCTAATACTATTAGTTAAGATAATAAAACCTAAGTAATAGATCTTAGTAATATAAAATTTATATTTCTTTAAGAATACTTATAGACTATACTTCTATAAATACTATAAAATAGTATAGATATATAGCTAATATTCTAATTTATTATTAGAATAGATTAATAGATTATTAATAAAAGCTATTAGATATTAGTTAAGGTAATCTATAAAAATACTATTTATAAACTATTAGAAGGTTACTAGTCTATTAATTAGTTTAAATAATATTATCTTATACTTAAAACTATTATAATAAGAATACAAGGTAGTGAGATCCTTAGAGTCTAGATATATATAAATATAGTAGAAGCCCTAGTAGATATCTAATTTTATAAAGATCTTTATCCTAGAGATCTGCTCTAAGATTTTATTAATTAGAGGGAGAGGATATCTATTCTTTTATATAATAGTATTTAGTTTATAATAGTCTATATAGAAATATAGTCCTCTGTTAGGCTTCTCTACTATTAGAATTAGAGAAGTAAATAATATATTATTAGGCATAATAAAACTCTTATAAAGATTATCTAGTATATATTTCTATACTACTTCTAGCTCTTCTATATTTATTTTATATAAAGAGCTATATCTGAAAATATTCTTCTATTATAGCTCTATCTTAAGATTAACCTTAAGATAGTATAGGGGAAGGATATCTAATTTCTTCTTAAAGAAGATATCTACTAGATTATAATACTACTTTAGTGAAGCTTACTTAATCTTAATTATCTTATCTAGTTTATTAGGGATTATAGCATTCTAATTAGTAGAGGGAGATATTAGGGATTAAGCTATAATAATTAGATATTAAAGAAAGGTAAGTAGCTACTTACTATACTTCTTATTAATTAATTTATTAATCTTATATAAGTATAATAAAAAGATTATAGCCTATTTCTTTTATATATATTAATAAAAGGCTATAGCCCCTACTATAGTAATATTAATAGTAATCTTATATAGAGAAGGGATATATTATTTCTATAGGATTATATTAGTATCCCTATCTTATAAGGTATATTTTATCTTTAACTAACTATATTATTAATTAATTACTTTAGTTATTATTAGTTAATATCTTAGAATGCTTATAGGCTAGAGGTTACTAGTTATTAGCTCTTTAGAAGCTATACTCTAACTAAATAAAGAGCTAGGCAAGGGCCCCTCCTTAGGAATAATAAAAGAGATAGTAGGAGAAAGAATAGATAAATCTAAAATAGAAGAGCTTAGGTAACCCCTTAGAGGGCTAGTAGTAGGAGAAAGAATAGGGTCCCTTCTAGAGGGTAGAGTCAGAGGTAGATACTCTCTAGTAGTTTATCTAGGGGGAGGCAGGCAGTATATAGCTTCTATACTGCCCTGCTAAATAGTAGTATAGCCACCTATCTCCCCTAGTTCAGTATAAGGGGCAAGGCCAGCCTAGCTGATGCTATCTTAAACTTTATTACTAGTTTCACTAGGGCTGCCCCTACCCTACTAAGTATATATAGTGCTAGGCAAGGTATACTATAACCTTATACCCTAGCCTTATAGTTCTTCTATTAAGTTATATATATTTAAAGGCTTGGTTACTGCCTTAGGAAGAACTATAGAGCTAGGCATAGCCGCATAATTAGGGGAAGAAGAGAAGATAGAGAAGAGGAAGAGAGAGAGTTCTTTTTATACCCTTTCTATTATTTAGTATAGTATGTGATATCATGCTAATAATCTTAATTAATAGGTTATCTAGTTAGGAAGGCATGGGGGACTTCCTAATTTATTTATATAGTAATCTCTTTCTAATAGATTGTAAGATGCGGCTTATAAGACCAGTGTGGAGGGAGTAAGATAGCTAGAATTCCATAGTAAGGAGAACTAATTGCTGAGTTGCGGAGTACTCAGCAGAGGTGCGGAATATATACAGTGGGTCATGTGATCTAGTAGGTCTAAGCCCTCTGCACTATTTAGAGGTTGTGGCCTTAGTAGTCTTAATAGTTGCCCCCCTCCTTCTATGGCTTTGCTCTTAAAGCTATAATACTTTTTAATTTAGAAATCTTAATAGCTTTAATAATATTATTTAGTATTATATCTCTATAATTAGCACATACTGTGGAGGTGGTGATTTAATATTAGTAATGATATTATTTAGTTATGGCATCTGTATATGATTCTATTATAGTAAATAATTAATAAAATTATATATAGCTCTATAGTATTATATTATATTTCTATATAGTATAAAATATTTATAGGTTACTAAAGATTTAAACTTCTTCTTCCTCTCTCCCTAGTTTTATTAAGATGTCTACCTTATATATATTCTAATTAATTTTAATAGTATATCTTCTTATTTAATCTTATATAGCTTCTATACATTATCTGCTGCTTTAAAATCTATCTTTATTAAATAGATTATATATTATTAATAGTAGGTTCTATATTATATAGTTATTTAGAAAGCTAGCTGACAGGTGTTTAGATTTATAGGCTTTATACTTATAGTTTAATAATTCTTTATCTAATTTAACTAGTATTTTACTTTATCTTTATTAATTCCTTTACTTAATTAAATAGCTTTATTAATATCTTCTTTATATATAATTCCATAGTTTGAATATCTTTATTAATATTCCCTTTATATATAATCCTAATGTCTATGTAACTTAGTGTTTCCTTTATCTCTTATATATAGTATTTCTATAGCTAGATATCTCTTTATATATATAGTTCTGATGTCTTGCAGTTAAGGCTATCTAGTATTTATTATATATAGATCTTTTATATTATAGTATAGTGATTTGCTTTAGCACTGCTCTTCCTCTTCCCCTTATAAAAAAGTAGAAGTCTATATTAATAGGAATTTATACTAACAAAATTAGTAAGCCCTTTATATTATAGAATCATATGCTAATAATAACTTCTAGTCTCCCTTATCTTAACTACCTAAAGAAAAAACTAGTTAACCTTAGCTACTACTACTATAAGAAGAAGGCAGTAAATAGCTATATTTATAAGATATGCATCTCCTATACTATAGATAAGTATATCTATATTTAGATATATATCCTAGACTGTTTTTCCCTTTATAGATTTTAATCTATATAGTATTTCCTTTATAGATTTTAATTTATATAGATATTTCTTTATAGATTCTTAATTATATAACCTCTGTTTTATAGATTTGCTAACCCTATATATAGGTTCTAGTATCTAAAATTATAGATATCTAGTGTGCTTTGGCTGTGCTAAAGGTGTAGTATGCCACTGCCCTCTACTTTATTATTATAGAGATAGAAAAGTAGGTAAAACTCCTTTAGAAGCTTACCTATACTCTGGCTATTAAGATTATTATACTGCCTTCCCCCCCTCTCTGTACTCTAAGTCTAGTAGTGTCTTTCCCCTCTATAGGGTTTATCTCTGCCTATTCCTCTCTAGAAGTAGTGGTTGGCTATTCTACTTTAGTAGATGATGTTTTTGTGCCCTTTACCTTAGTAGATGTTAGTTCTAGGTCCTCTGCTCTAGTGGATATTGCTATAGTAGTGGCTCTAGCCATTATATAGGGTATTTTAATATCTATAACCCTAGCCTCTGCCCACATGCAGGCTTTTACTCTTAGTTAGTAGACTAGTTAGATATATAGGCTAGTTAAGTAGATAGGTGTAGTAATGTATAGTCTATATACTTTTTATTTATTCTTACTATATATAGTAGATAGTAGTTAAATTAAGTCTTTTTTCTATATCTTTTAGGCTTCTTATTTATAGATCTAGTAGACTATAGATTTCTAGATATAAGGTAGAGCTTAAGTATCTTAGTATCCTTAAGATTCTCTATAGGCTTTTATATAGCATTAGATTCTAGTCACTCAGCCTATTTAATAAAGTACTAGGGCTTGTTATAGTATATCTATTTATTAAGGATTTTTTCTATATACTATTCTAAACTTCTATCTTCTAGTTTAACTAGTCTAGGCTTTAAATCTTTAGTGTTTCTATAGAATAGCTCCAGTAGAGAGATATAGAAGATTAGGTATAGATAGTAGAATTATAGTATTAGCTTCAGCTCATAGGCCTACTTACTAGTGGAATTTATAATTTAGAATAGGCTTATATACTTATAATCTAGTTTTTTACTTAGCCTATCTATATAGATATTCTTTATATAGAGCATTACCTAATCACTAATATTAAATATTATATTAATATAATTCTAATTATAATACTGCTTTATAGCTTCCTTTACTACCTTTAGCTTATATCTTAAGAAATCCTGCATTATCTAGATATCTTATACTTACTTAATAGCATTTAGATTAAGATTATCCACTGCCTGTAGAATATTAATCTATAGTTCTAGCTTATAATCTATAAGGGCCTGTGCTGGTAAGATGCCTAGTACTAAATAGTTAAAATTATTATAGATAAATTAGGTATATAGCAACCATCTTGTCTAGTTATTTTATAGATGATTGATATAGGTATAGAGATAGTACTCTAGTATTTAATTTTATCTTTTAGTTTACCTATCTAACTGTGGGTGAAAAGCTATTAATAGATAGTATTTTATAGTTAGTAGGAGATATAGGCTTAACTAAAATCCTAATATAAAGAGGGATCTATAATTACTGACAAGGTTCTATAGCATTCTAAAGTGTGATATAAACTATATATAAATAATTTCTATAAGCCCTTTAGTAGTGAGGTCTTTCCTATAGGGGTAGTAGACTATAAACTTAGTATATATATCTACTATAACTAGAATTAAGTTATAGACTTTGTTTTCCCACTGTGATAGTAATAGGTCTATAATAAAATCTATACTAACCTATTTTATTAGCTTTTCTAGTACTAGTAAGGGTTGTAAAACTCTATATAGCTTATATCTATATATAATAATTTACTAGTAAACTATATATTAGTAGATATATTCCTTAATATCCTCTACAATACCATGCCACCAGTATCTATATTAGATATTATTTAAGATTTAATTCTCTCTAAAGTAGCCACCTTGTGGGTCATTATAGTTTTAGTAAAGAATCTCTTAATAAATTACTAGTACCTTTAGTATAAAGATGCAATTCCTAAATCTAATAAGTCTATCTTTAGATTTTAACTAGGGGGAGCTAACTTACTACTCTAGAGTTATTTCTACTATCTTATAGAGTATTTTAATGCACTTAGAGTATTTTGCCTATGCCTAGTATAGTAGGTCTACTATAGCTAGTCCTAATTCTACAGTATATATAGCCTTATACTATATAGTAGCTTTAGCTATAGTATATAATACTAGAATATCTAGAATATCTATATTATTATTAGTATAGCTCTTAGATATATTAACTATTAGATCTATATTTAGCTCCTAATCTTACACTAACATTCTGATCTTTATTAGTTCCTTTTCTTTAAGTAATAGACTATCCTATATTTTAGCTTAAAGCTTTTCTAGAAGCAAATCTGCGGTGTATTCATTAGGATTAATAATATAGTCTGGATAATAGCTAGATATATCTATAAGATTATTCTTCCCTAGGCAGTATTTAATTCAGATATTAAATATAAATAAGAATTCTGCCTATCTTATATAATATCTATTAAGTATTTTTATTATTAGAAAAGCCTATAGATTAGTATAGTTACTAAGAATTTCTACTATATAGCTAGTGCCTTTAATATAATACTGCTATTGCTTAATGCATTCTACTATAGCTAGTATTTCTCTATTATATATATTATAGTAGGTTTCTATATCTTATAGTTTCTGTAACTAGTATACTACTGGATGCCATTATCTATCATCTTAGAGTTATATATAGATACTAGTAATTATAGCCTTTAAAGTATCAGGCTTAATATAGTTTTTTTATTTTAGATTAAAATAGTAAAGTATAGGAGTGGAGATGAATTAGTATTTTAGCTCTTTAAATATCTTTTTAGTATCCTCTATAAGGAATTCTCCTTCTCCTTCTTTCTTTAGAGACTATTAAACATACTATGTCACGGGCTAGAAGCCTTGAAATCTATAACCTAGATTTGGACGGTAAGAAATCGCTAAGGAATCTAACTAGATCGCAGCGGGCGAACATTATAAGGAATGTGCGAATAGTAGCCGAGATCACATGACATAGGCGATTAGAACATTAAGTGCAACAGAGGTCACGTGACTGCTGATGTCCCTCCTGGGCAGGAGAATGTTGTTACCTGAGGCAGATCGCAAGTGCTTAGTAAGCTCAAGCACTCAGCGGGCCCTGCCCGCTACACTACCCCCCCCCTCATCTCAATGCCGGCAACCCTCCCACTCATCAAGCACTGCAGTGTCGCTTAGATTGACAGCCGGTTCCCACATTAGCCATTCATAGCCCACCCACTTGACTAAGTACTCTTTGCGCCGGCCTCGACCAACGCATTTCTCACACTCTTCCAGGATCTCCTCAACGATGTACTCGGCTTCGCCGTCAACTAGTACCAGTGGCGGCTGGTAGTCGTCATTCGACTGACTAGGGAATGGGTTATCTGAAGCAGGGCGTAGCAGGCTGACGTGGAACATGTTGTGAACACCCGGCGGCATATCCAGCCGGTAGGCATGCGATCTGATAGCTTCGAGGACTGTAAACTTTGCATGCTGTGTGTCAAGCTTCTGACTTGGGCAATCTGTTCGGACGTTTTGCAGGTCAAGCCACACCTTCAAGTTAACAGCGTACCGCGGGCTTGCTAGGCGGGTGCGATTCGAATACTCCTCCTGCCGTTGCTGAGCTGACGCGAGCTCCGACTGGGCCATCTCCGTGGCTTCCTTCATCTTGGAGATGATCGCATTAGCTTTCTCCCTTGCTGAGCGGGCCGCGGCAGTAGCAGTAGCTTCTCAATCTAATGCTTTAATCTCAAGCGGCTCGACATTGTATCCATGGTCTAGGAAGAACAGGCTAACTCCCATGCTTGTGGCGTCCCGACCGTTGATCGCGAGCTATGCCATCAGCAGCAGCGACTTCCAATCTATCTGCGCGTAGTTACAGAAGTTCCGCAGGTAGGCTTCCAACGTAGCGTTCATGCGTTCAATCTGCCCGTCAGTCTAGGGATAGAAGGCTGTTGAGAGCCGTCGCTGGATGCGTAGCCTCTTGTAAAAGTACTCCCAGAACTTGCTGACGAACTGCGGGCCGCGATCCGATGTGATCGCGCTGGGAATACCGTGGTATCCAATGAACCGATCTATTAGGAGCTGCGCCACTATCTCAGAGTCTGTTCTCTCACACGGCACTAGGATCACGCCCTTCCCAAGCCTATCGCCGATCACCATGATGTCCTCGCAACCGTTGGAGGTAGGCAGCTTCATGATGAAGTCGATAGCAATCTCACGCCACTTACACTCCAGAATCGGCAGTGGTTTCAGAAGTCCCTGGCACCGCTCACGCCATACACAGTTAGCGCCACACTTATCACAGTTCTGCACGAATTGTCGGACATCTGCAGACAGCTCTGGCCAATAGAAATTCCATACAATCATCGCGTACAGCGTATTCTTCCCTGGGTGGCCAGTGAGTACGGAATCGTGGGTCTCCTGCAAGATTCTTGTTCATAACAGCTCAGAATCGGGGACCCATTTGCGACCTCGGTACAGCAGGTGGCCATCCAGTGATAGCGAACATTCGGCAATTGACACCCGCACGCGTAACTCACTAGGGAAGCGGGCTTCCTCCTCCCTCAGAGCCTTTCGCATCTTCTCTAGAGCGACGTCATCGCGCTCTGCTGCCTGCCACTGTTCTTCTAGTGGTAGGGTGACCTCCCTCACGGGCGTTATGCGCGAAACCACAAGGTCCAGCTGATTGCAACATTGATTGCTACATTCATCTGGGGGACTTCCATCTGACTTAGGCACTAAGCGTTGTATGCGCGATACCTGTACGCGCATCCAACTGGCTATAATCTTCAGAGGCACTAAGCAGCGATCGCGAGCTTTGAGTCAGTCGTCTTCCGCGTCCTTCGGCATGTCTTGTTCTCTACGCGATAGGGCATCTAGACGCGCGCCTAGCTTCCCAGGCCGGTAATGCATCTCGTAGTTGAATCGGCTCAGTATGTATGACCAACGCATCTGCCGTTCGTTAAGCCTGCGGACCGTCTTGAAGTACTCAAGGTTGCGGTGGTCCGTGATAAGGTCGAATCATGGCAAGCTGATCAGCTCCAATTCCCACTCTTTAAGGGCGTTAATGATTGCTAACAGCTCCTTGTCATGGATCTCATAGTTGCATTCCGCTGGCGTATTCTTTCTCGAGATGTAGGCGACTGGCCTCAGTACGCCGTCGTCATCATATTGTGACATGGTGGCTCCTGTTGCCCAGTTCAAAGCATCCGTCTCAACTACTGTCTTCCTGTCGGGGTCGAACTGCATAAGAATCAGGGCAGTAGTAAATATCTTCTTTAACTTCTCAAAGACTGCTTCCTGCTCGTCTCCCCACACAAAGGGGGCTCCCTTATGTGTCAGTGCCGTCAGCGGTCGTACTATATCTGAGAAGTCCCATATGAATCGTCGGTAGAAGTTCGCAAAACCAAGGAATGACCGTACGCCGCGTGCGGAGGTAGGGGCCTGCCATTCTAATATGGCCTTCACCTTATCAGGGTCCATCCGCACGCCCTTGCCAGCTTCTATTATAAACCCTAGATACTTCGTGCTCTTGACTTCGAACTCGCACTTGTCGATGTCCAGCTGCAAGCCTGCGTCTCGCAGGCGTTCCAGAACCTTGCGGACGTGCTGTCAGTGCTTCGTCAACGACCCATTAGTAAAGATCAGCACGTCGTCAATGTATGCAGAGGCGAATTCATCTAGAAAGTCCCGGAGTGTCCAATTAATATACCGTTGGAAGGTACTCGGTGCATTTGCCAACCCAAAGGGGGTGACAAGCCATTCGAATAGTCCAAACCGTGTGCGGAAAGCCGTCAGCCACTCATCTCCTGGGGCAATGCGAATCTTATAGAAGGCAGCGATCACGTCAAGCTTGGTAAACCACTTTGCCTTAGAGATGCGCTCTAAGGTCTCGTTAATTAGGGGGAGCGGGTAGCGGTCCTTCTTTATGATTGCATTCAGCACGCGGTAGTCAACACAGAATCATAGCCCACCCCCAGGCTTATGGGCAAATAGCACTGGCGCCGCGGCAGCCGAACTGCTGACGCGGATGAAGCCTTTCTCCAACAGTTCCATTAACATCTTTTGTAGCACCAGGAGTTCTCCGCGTGACATGCTATACAGCAGTCCCCATGGTGGCTCCATTGACTTCCCTTTCTCATCCTTGACTAGTTTGATTCAGTGATCCACGCCCGGGCGGTGCGGTGGCAGCTCGTCAGCTTTCTTGCGGTCAAATACTTCCAGGAACTCATGGTAGTGCCCCGGCAGCTTCGTAGCCGGGTCAGTGTACTTCTTAACCCGTAGGGCCTTCTCGATGTCCTTAATACTGGCGGCGAAGATCCGTATGGTCTTGTCTTTCTTCCGCTGCCGGTTGCGAACTGCAAACCCTTGCGCACTAATCTGCTTCACCACCAGCTTGGGCTCATTCTCAATGCTCTCCACGGTGAAACCGTCAGCGAATCGTAATCAAGGCCCTGCTGCCTCCACGACAGCCTTCTGATCAGCCATCCACGGGATCCCTAAGATCAGATCGGTCCCGTCGCCTAACTTAGGCACCACGTACGCGTACACGGTGTGCTGGTAGTTCCCTCCAACATCTAGCGAGAAGCGAGTAATCGCTGAGATAACGCTTCCCGTCGCGCCAGTGTAGTTCTCAAGCGTAATCAGCTTGATCTTGATCTGCTCCAGTTGTAGCTTCTGTGCGAAGCGCTCGGCCATGACCGCATAAGATATACATCCAGTATCGGGGAGAATTCTACAATTGCGTTCCTTATTGATAATTCCAGACACAATGAATTCTGGGGCGTCGAATCCGACAGCCCATCAAAACTTTCTATAATCAGCAAGTACATCTTCTTCTTTGGGACATGGTCGGCGCCAGCTTTCCAGTTGCATCAACTGTTCGACTGGCCCCTGCGAGAGTCTCTTCGCAGGAGCAACTAGTTTTCCGACTCGCTATCTTCCTCTGCAGCAAGCTCTTCCGCGTCGGCATCATCTAGCTCGGGTCCCACTGTCCGGGAAGCACGCGGCTGTCTCGCGATGGGGTGGTCTGGTGGCAGGACAGCGCCGAGGTACGGGCATGCCTTAATCATATGGCCTGTAACTCCGCAGCGCAGGCATCTGCCCTCAGTACAGCGACGAGTACGTTCAGCTTCGTCCACCCACTTAGCGCGGCGACGCTGGCGAGCTAGGGTCGCGGCCGTCGGTTCCCAATCCATCGAATCAGTTGCGTTGGGCGTTACTGGTGCCAGGGTCGCTGGGGGAGGCACATAGCTTGTGCGATTGCGGCTCACAGTAGCAGCACCCCTCGCGCGCCAGTTGGAGCGGCTGGCTCCTCGTGCACGCAGGGCTTCTACTCAACTGGCAATCTATTGCACCTGGCGGCAGTAGTCCGCGAAGCTATCTTCCTTCTTAACGCCAGTCAGTGCTCCTTCGACTTCGTAGCTCAGGGCGCCGTCTAGGTAGTTCTTCTTCACCTCGTCAGACCAGGAGTGGCCTCCGGCTTCCATCAGCAGTCGATTCAAGTCCGCAAGCAGCTCATTGAACGGGCGGTTCCCTTGGCGTAGTGCTCGCAACTCTCGTAGGGCCTTCTCGGCCCGGCCCTGGTCTCGGAACATAAGGTCGAGCTGATCGTACATGCTATTCAACGTCGCTTGCGTCGCATTTGGATCATTTCCGTACTGATCCATCCAGGGAGCAAGGGCTGCGGCAGCGCTGCCCTTGAGCCTGCTGAAGGCGTACCACATGCATCCGTGGTAAGAACCGATCGCGGCTCGGTCAAGCATCAGCTTCGCTTGCAGCTTGGACCGGAAGGTCTGGTACGCGGCCTTGTCGACGCCGTCGTACATCTCCACGTCGGGAAGTACAGGCTTCGGTCTCCTCGCTCCGTCGTCGACCGGTGTCATCGTCGGGGTGGGTATCCCTGGCCCAGAAGAGGCAGGTGGTGCAGCTGCTTCGGGAACAGGGGCCGCAGCATTCGCGGCAGCAACGGCGGCAGCGGCCCTTGCTTCCACTTCATTCACGCGGGCCTCGAACTGCTGAGCCATGTTGTTGCGCATGTTCTCCATTTGCTGGGTCAGCCAGGCGAGGGCTTCGTTCGGTATGTTATTCGGCGGCGCTTGCTGCGCGTTAAGTTCTCCTGTCATCGTTGGTTGAAATTCGTTATTCTGTGCCATTGAATCTGTCTGATCCAGTTGGTTGCTTCGCAACCCTGTCTGTCTCATCTAGCTCATCTGACTCGTCTCGTCTCTATCGGTATACCCGCGTGGTATGCTGGCTGACTATGACAATGGCTTCGGCTTGGTTCGTTCGTCTCTGCTGCTTCGACACGTCTCACTATGTCGGCTCTATCTCACTGGCTAGCTTTGAGGAGCAATTTCTAATGTCACGGGCTAGAAGCCTTGAAATCTATAACCTAGATTTGGACGGTAAGAAATCGCTAAGGAATCTAACTAGATCGCAGCGGGCGAACATTATAAGGAATGTGCGAATGGTAGCCGAGATCACATGACGTAGGCGATTAGAACATTAAGTGCAACAGAGGTCACGTGACTGCTGATGTCCCTCCTGGGCGGGAGAACGTTGTTGCCTGAGGCAGATCGCGAGTGCTTAGTAAGCTCGAGCACTCAGCGGGCCCTGCCCGCTACATACTATTTTCTACTCTTAGTACTATGTCCCTTAGTTAAGTTAATTAGTAGTATAGTAATTTTAGAGTAGTGCTTAATAAACCTCTAATAGAAGTTTGCAAAACCTAGGAATTACTAGACCTTATAGATATTATAGGGTTCAGGCTATTCTATAATTATTATAATATAGCTAGGTTCTATCTTAATACCTTCTATACTTATATTAAAACCCAGAAAGTTAATTTTCTTAATATAGAATTTGCATTTACTGTATTTAATATAGAGTCTATATTTATAGAGTCTTATAAGCACTTTCTAGACCTAGTAGATATAGTCTTTCTTATTATTAGAATAAATAATAATATTATTAAGGTAGATAATATAGTAAGTATCTAAAAGATTACTTATAGTATTATTTATATAAGATTAGAATGTGGCTAGCATATTTACTAGACTAAATAGTATAATAGTATATTTAAAATATCTATATCTAGTATAGAATGTAGTTTTCTATTCATCACCTTTCTAAATTTAGATTTAGTGGTAGGCATTGCAGAGATCTAACTAAGTATAGATCTTAGCCCTAGATAACTAATCTATTAGCTCACTCATGAGTGGCAGTGGGTAGTAGTTTTTTATAGTAATCTTATTAAGGCTATAATAATTAATATAGAGCTAAAGGCTGCTATCCTTCTTTAGTATAAATAAGATTAGAGCACCTATAGGACTTTTAGATAGCCTAATCCACCCTCTCTATAGGTATTTCTTAATATAGTTATAAAGGATACAGAGTTTTTTCTGTAATAGTAGATATAGTAGCTTATAAGGTAGCTAAGTTCTATCCTTAAGGTCTATTATATAGTTATACATGATATTCTCTAGGAGAATGCCTGCTTACTCCTTACTAAAGATATCTATAAATTCTATATATTCTAGAGATAGATTAAGTGCAGTTTTAGTGCTATTTATAAAGGCACATAGCTTAACTATTAGCTTTTCTATTCCTGTGGATATAGTAACTATATAAAATAATAGCTTACTAACTTACAGTTCTACTATAGCCACAGCTACAGAAATAAGCTTAATATTAGGCTTATCACTATTAATATAGGATTCCAGGCAGTAATGCCATGTAAGGTTCTTCTAGTTAATCTCTAGATTAATAGCTTTTAGCTAGTCCATGCCCAGGATAAGGTTATATTTAATTATATTAACTACTTCTATAGCTAGCTAGTAAATTTAGATTCTTTCTAAATAGTCTATAATCTTAATATCCAAATTCCACTAGCTATAGGATGTCACCTTATAGCTATTAATAGCTTATATAGGCTATAGTAATCCTTCTATATCTAGTAGGAACTCCTTTACCTAAAACTAGTTAATAAATAATTTCTCTGTACTATAGTTAATTAGTATCTAATATAAGAAGTAGCTTTTCTCTATAATAATATTAGTAGAGCATACTAGTACTTAGCTACTATTAGAATTTTCCTTAATACCTAGTGCCGCTACAGCCCGCAGCATAAGGTAACTTAGTTTTTTAAATATTTAGGGACTACTAGATTCTAGCAGTGCTATAGCTAATAGCTATACTTACTATACTAGTTGCAGTGAGGCCCTAGATAATCTAACTATAGGGAGCAGAAGTGCTTCTACTTCCTAGACTTAGATTAATTATTATTCTAATTACTATTATTAAAGTTTCTACTACTTTATAATTAGTAATCTATAATGTGGCTAAATTAGTTACTAGATTAGTTATTGAATTACTTTAGATTCTATTATTTATCTAGTTTTATAATTATTTTATTCTATTACTTCTATAGGGTAGCTTATTATTACAGAATTCTATTCTTAATAATTACTAGATAGGAGATGTAGGCTTCTAGTAGTTCTAGAGGATTACTAAATCTAAGGATTTTATTCTAAATAACCTCTACAATGCAGGTGTAGAGGAAGTCTTTATAGATATAATTAGGTAGGGGTTTTGCTAGTTAGTTATATATACTATTAAGGTATATAGTAAATTCCTAAATTGTTTATCCTTCTTATTACTTAGTAGAGAAGTAGTTAATAACTACCTACTTATATAGCTGCTTTAGAGCAGAAACTAATTATAAGTAAAAATCTTAAAAATCTTTCTATATAGATTTCTTCAAAAGCTTAGCCTTGTGAGCCTGCTATTTATTATAGTAGTTATCTATTAGTAGATTTACTACTGCTTATATATAATTTTCCTTAATTATAAATTAATCCAGATATTCTTTAAAATAGGAGGCTAGATGGTTAAAGAAGGTAATATATTTCTATTAGTTATATATAGTAAATTACTTAATATTCTATAGCTTCTTTAGCCTTTCTAGCTTAGATAGTATTTAGATTTCTATAGCTAATCTTAGCTTAGGTCTAATATTTTCCACTGCCTATATAGCTTCTATAGTTAATTTTAGTTTAAATGCAATGTTTTCTACTATCTATATAGCTTCTATAATTAATTTTAGTTTAGATGCAGTGTTTTCTACTGTCTAAGCCTCTTATCTAATGAAATTATTAACTTCCTAGTGTAGGGTGTTAAGGGCAAGATCTCTATTAGTAATCCTATCTTTAGTTTCCTATAGTAGTGCTTCCATCTCCTAGATTTACCTTTATAATTCTTTTTACTCTAGTTTCTTGCGGAGTAGATGCTCCCTTTTATAAAGATAATAGGTTTTATTACTAGTAGCTTTAGGAGTTAGATCTATAGACTATTTCCCCTTTTCTGCAGGTCCTAGGCCTAGCTTAAAGATAGATTAGTTATTTGCGCCCACTAGCTGGATACTATCTTAACTATTATTAGAATTCTTAGCTATTATTTCTATAGATTTAATCTATTTTTTCTAAATAGGAGTAGTGATTGCAGCGCATTCCTTAGTAGGGGTAGACTTATTATGCTAAGTTAGGTTTTTAGAGAAAGAATGGGTATTAATTATTATATCTATAGTGTCTTAATAGGCTAGTTAACTTTTAAGAGTAATTAGAACTGTAAGATATGGCTTATAAGACCAGTGTGGAGGGAATAAGATAGCTACTATTCTATAGTAAGGAGAACTAATTACTAAGTTATGGAGTACTCAGTGGAGGTGCGGAATATGTACAGTGGGTCATGTGATCTAGTAGGTCTAAGCCCTCCGCACTATTTAGAGGTTGCGGCCTTAGCGGCCTTAACATAGATGGCTAGTTCTAGCTAGATTAGTTACTTCCTTATATAATTAACTAAGATATAATGCTCTATTAGCCATATCCTTCCTAGTATAATATTATGATAGCCTAGGTCTAAGATGAGAAAGGGTATCTATCTTATAATATAGTTATCTAAAGCTATTATTAGTATAATAATATATATAAGGGGAACTAACTACTTTCTATTAAACCTAGTTACTATATACTCTCTCTCTAGGGGGACTATTAGGATTCTAAATTATTAGAATAATTAGATAGTTAAAGAAGTTATTATATAAATATATATATTTACTCTAGTATTAATTAATAAATATATAGATATAGAGAATCTATTAATAAGAATAAGTAATTCTATTTTAAAACTATCTTTTTTAGACCCTAAGAGATTCCTTAAGTCTAAATTATATAAGTTAATCTATTATTTATCTAAGAAGAAGACTTCTTCTAGATATTATTATTTTCTAGCTCTAAAATATTCTTAGTAGACTATTTTAGCACCTTAAGCTATACTATCTACTTTATAGAGTAATTATAGCTAGTATAGCTTATCTAGAAGTACTTAAAGTACTTACCCTTTATTATTAAATACTTATAGATATTCTTATTAATATTATTTAGAGCTAGAGAGGTAGTAGTAGTATATCTATAGATAATATTACTATTAGAGGAGGTAGAGATAGTAGTAGAGATAATAGTATAAGAGATTATAATAATTCCTCTAGTCTAAGTATTTATAAAGCTATTTATATAAGCCTTAATTCTTTCTATATTCTTAATATTTATAGTTATATAACTATAGTAGTTAGTAAATTTATAAAAGGTTTTATTATTATTATTATAAATAAATATTATAAGCTTCTATATCTATAGATAAAGCTTATTATAAAGATTATCTTTCTAGCTCTTCTTAGAGACTCCTATTTTAGTAGCTAGATATAGGAATTTAGAGATAAAGTTATTCTACTTTATTAAAGACTTTATATATAGAGTATTATACTTTTATTTAATAACTTACTTATAATTTAGATCTATAAAGATATTCTTAAGATACTCAAGGAGATTAGTAGAGTCCTAGTATAGATTAGCTATATTATCTCTAAGATAAGGGGTAATATACTTCTAGGCATTACCCTTAGTATAGCTAGTTATATAAATAATTTGGAATTTCGTTCATTGCAATGGGAGGTGGTGCCTTCAAATCATGCAAGGGTAGGGGGCTGGCCAGCAGCTGCCCTAAACATATCACCCTGATATTAATGAGATTCCATCTCCTATTTATGCTTCTACCTAAGCTATTAAGGAGAGTATGAGTAGAACTAGCTAAGTAGATAGTAAATATATATATAGATATTCTTCTAATAATCCTATAGATCTGCTGAAGCCATATATATAGCTATAATATTATATCCTCCCCTATCTAAAGGGAATTCTAGCCTTAGGGTTCCTTAGTTAGTAGCTATAGAATATTAAAATCTTATATAGTTTAACTATTACTAAGAGATATTAGAAGCTAAATTTAGTAATATAATCTCTCTACTCTTTATTTAATAATTATAGAATTAATAAATAATTCCTTTATAATTTTACTTTAAGATTAAAGAGTTAGTAATTTAGGGTATTCCTTATTAATAAATAAATAATATAATTAGATTAGCTTACTTAAGACTTACTTAAGGCTTGCTTAAAGAGGTAATATATAAGATATTTAAGTAATTAATAACTTAGATTAGTATATAAAAGAATTAAAATAAATAAAACTATTTATATATAGTAGTAAATAAATAAAATTAATAAAGATAGAATTAACTAATAAGTATAGAAGAATAAATAAGCCTTTACTACTAGTACTATTATTATTAAATATAAATATCCTTAACTTTCTATACTTTATTATATAAGCTTTTATATATTAATTTAAGCTAGCTTTTTCTTTTTATTACTTCTCTTTCTTTATATTAAATTAGCTTATCTCTTCCTTTAATTATTTTAATTACTTCTCTTATAATAATTACTATTCCTAATTATACTAGTATAATTAAAGAAGTTAATACTATCTATCTCTTACTAATATTATATTAAAATAAGATATATATAACCTTACTTAATATTATATATCTAGTTAAATAGGCTATTAGTCATAATAATAAGCTAGTTTAAAAGGTAATTTTATAATTTATTTAATAATCTATATTCTTACTTTATTAGTATAGTATTATAATAGAAGCTTATATAAATTATAAGAAGTCTAGTACTTTTTAAAAGTATATTACTACTCCTCTCTATAGTCTATTAAAAAAGCTATATACCTTATTTAATAGTATATATACTAACTATATATAGTATAGATATATAATAAAGTATTCCTATTATATTAAAAATAGTAAATAGAACTTTAATAATAATCTATAAATTTCTCTTTTAGTATTTTTACTTATATTATTATTACTAATATAACTAGCATAATTTTATAAGCTAGTAGTCTATATATACTTACTAGTAGCCCTACTATTATTAATATACCTTCTTATACTTTAGCTAATTCTAATACTATAACTAGTTCCTATAATAATAATAGTAATAATAATAATAATAAGGATAGTAATAATAATAGTGATAGTAATAATAGTAATAATAATACTATTAGTAATAATTATAATAATAGTAATAATACTACTAGTAATAATAATAATAGTAGTACTAGACCTTCCTTACTTATTACTTCTAAGAGAACTTTATTTAAATTAGCTATTCCTAGTATACCTATATCTATATCTTTTTATATTATATAATCTAGCACTAGCAAGCCTATAATTATAAGTTCTTCTATTAATATATTTATAACTTATTATACTTCTATTATATCCCTCTTTAGTTCTACTTTAAATATTCTTTCTATATTAAAGGCTGCAAAGGGCAAAGGTAAAGATATATTATTTAGTAAATATAATTATAATAACTCTTCTACTATCTCTAAGACCCTATTAAAGAAGATAAAGTATTCTCTTAAAGAATACCCTCTTAATAATAAGGCCCTTTACTAGCCTATTAAAGAAGATAATTTTAAAGATATTAAATTCTTATAGTTAGTCTATAATAATCTTAATAAGTTTAAAAAGATTATTAATAGTAAGATTATAGATCTTAAGGCTATAAATAATAATAATAATCTTAAATCTTTAGATATAAAGAAGCTTATTTACTAGAATAATATTATTTTAAAGTTTAATAAGTAGTTACTTTAATAGTCCTTTACTTATTACTTAAAGCTTAGATTATAGATTTCTTTTATAACTAGTAATTAGTTTAGTAGCTAATATTAATTAAATAGGTATTTTATCTTTTAACTATTATTTTATAATAGTAGATATTATCCTTCTCTATTTACTCCTAGTAAGTTAGAATCACCACTATAAATAGTCTATTAAAGTTTAAATTATTTTTACTAGTATCCCTTTATTTATAATTATTCTTTAATAAATTATATAATATTTCCCTATTTAGCTTATTATCTAAAGAAGTTAAATTAATTTTACTCTAGTTACTTTCTAGAGTTAATTTCTTTTAATATTATATAAATTAACTACTTACTATTAATATATTATTAGTATATTCTTAAACTTTTACTTATTAAATATATTATTTTATTAATATTCCCTTCTCTATCTACTTTAAATATACTCCTAAATATTTAGTAGATTTCTAATCCTTTTATATCTATTCTGAAAGTTCTTTATATAAGAATAAAAATTTATTAATCTCTTTAAGTACCTTCTATATCTTAATTAGAGACTAAATTAATATTCCTTTCTTATATAACTATATAACTATATTATTAATATAGATAATATCTATAGTTTCTTTAGATTCTTATTAATACCTGCCTTAACTAATTATTAACTATTAATAAGATTCTTAACTATATATCTATTAGGCTCCTTAAATATATCTACTCTTATCATAAGGAAATAAGGGTGGGTCCCGGCTTAATAATCAGCTTAATAATTAGCTTAATAATTGGTTTAAAAATTACCTATTTAGCTCTAGTACTTTTAGTTTATTTACACTACCCCTTACACACCTACTTTCCCTTCTTATAGCTATATAGATTTTATAATAGCTCTCCTATACACCTACTTCTATTATATTCTATACTTCCATCTATATCTATCTTTACCTCTCTAGCTATAGCCTTAAATATACCTCTCTCACAGCCTCACTATTATATCTATAAGCTGCAGAAGGATACTATATTATTTAGTTATAGTTATATATATAATAATTATACTATAAAGCCTCCCTATAGTTACTATTCTAATTTTTAGACTACTAATACTCTACTTACAGGCCTATTCTAAGAGATTTCACTTTACCCCTACTAATATACATTCATCATCTCCTTCTACTACTTTATCTCATCCAGCTTCCCCTACTACTATTATTCCTACACCTACTCTACCCTATTATTATAAATACCTTTAGCTACATTCTACAATCCTAGAGCCTGCACCTATGCTAGTCTATAGTAATAGCTAACCTTAGCTACATTCTACAACCCCAGAGCCTACACCTATACCAGTCCATAGTAATAGCCAATCTCACCTATATTCTATAATCTCTAAGCCTATACTAATCCCTGCAGTGCAATTATTACAGCTTCCACTAGCTTTTTAGTTACACTATCAACACTAGAAAGTTTTAGATCTAGGCTATATAAACCATGCCTGCTACTACTACAAAGCACTATACTAGATTATAAAGTATAATTAGGGATTATTAATTACTTCCCTAATCTTTATAAAGTACTGTATACAAGGCAAAGTCTAGTTATAGATATTTCCTACTCCTCTACAGTCCCTCTAATCATACCTTAGTAATATTAGTAGTAATATAGCTAATTTCTACTATAATATTCATTACTATAATAATACTCTATACTTTATATCTATAAACTACTATATAGATATATATATTAGTAGTAGCTTCATCCCTTTCTAGATCTAGGGCAAGCTTTTCCATCTATATAGACTACTAGCAAATAGTACTACATTTATATTTATATAGGTATAGTTTCTAGACCCTAAGTATATAAATAGCATCTATTTAGATAGGGATACTAATCTTAAGAATATAGTTCTATTAGAGTTAACACATAAGTTATAGTTATATAATCCCTAGATATCTATCTATATAACTACTCATAAGTAGCTACTTCTTATCTAGGACTATTTAACTCCTATCTCTATTATACTATTATTAGAGCTTTATTTAGTTATAGAGATTAGAGTAGACTATTATTAATTAAATTTATTAACTTCTGCTAAGGTTGTAGCTGTTATTCTATATCTTAGTTAAGATTTTAGATATTAAACCTTCTAAGATTTATAGCTTACACTTCAGCCTAGTGCAGATTAGTATAATATAATCTATATTAATTTTAGCCACCTATCTTATCTGCCTCTCCACTATATACTAATTTTCTCTTATAGTATACTAGGCTAGGGTTATAACATATAACTAATTACACCTATAGAGTATACTATAAGTATTACACCTATTTATATTCCTATAGCTAACTATATAGGCTATAAGCAGACTATTCCTAACCCTATAACAGCTATAGTTAATAAGCCTCTTAATAAGGCACCTTTACTAGATACAGAGTATCTTAATAAGACTTAGATAGAGAAGGCCAGTTATCTTATACTCTATATATAGTATACATTTCATATATTCACCTAAGTAGATATCTTTAATATAGCTTATTATGCAGCCTACCTGTATTAGTAATTCTTAGTTAATATAGATATAACTATTAAGCAGGCACACCTAGCTTAGTTTATCTATTATTAAAAAGAGATCCATGCAGACCTATATAACAGCCTTATAGATACTATAGATGCTGATAAGGTAGATTTTATGGAGATTATAGATAGTGCTTTAGATTATTAGATAATCTTACCTTCTTCTTATATTAGTAGTAAGCAGTATATAAATACCCTTTATTATAATACTATAGTAATTATAGCCTATTATAAGAAGCCTACCTTCTTTATTATCTTTATAGCTAACCCTTACTAACCTAAGATTCAGCTAGAGTTATATCCAGGGCAGAATATTAAAGACTATCTAGATTTAGTTATATATATATTTAAGTTAAAAAAGAAGGTGCTACTTAAAGATATATTTAAATAGTATATTTTCAGCCTAGTCTAGGGACATATTTAGATAATTAAGTATTAGAAATATAGGCTTCCTCATTTACACCTATTAGTCTTTATAGAGGGTAGTGATCATTTCCTTAATATAGATATAATTAATAAGATTATTTAGGCCTATTTCCCTACATCTACAGAGGACCCAACTAGCAAGCTATAAAATATAGTAAAATATATAATAGTCTATGGCCCTTACAGCAAGCTTAACCCTATAGCCCTATATATAGAGGTTAATAAGGCTATAGATGTTTACTATTACTCTAAAGGCTTCCTAATATTATTTATAGACTATATAATTCTAGAGTAAGATAGTTACCCCATTTACTTTCAGCCTAATAATCTAAATATAGTAGATATAAAGGAGATTAGTAGTTATACTATTACTATTAATAACTACTAGGTTATATCTTATAGTCTATTCTTTCTAAAGTATTTTAATACTTATATTAATATGCAGATGTGCTAGTTAATAGATGCTATTAAGTATCTTTTTAAATATATCTATAAGAGAGGTGATCTTACAATACTCTAGATTATAGCTATTAAAAATAAGGTTAAGCAGTTTCTTAATAGCTATTATCTAGGTCTAATAGAGGCTGTATAGCATATACTAAGCTTCTAATTCTATAAAGAGTTCCTATCTATGCAGTGGCTTACTATATATAAGGAGGATAGGCAGGCTATCTACTTTCTAGAGAATATAGACTATTTATAGCTTAAGAAGAGTATATAATAGGCCTATACTATCCTTATAGACTACTTTAAGTATAACTTATATATTACAGTGGCTACAAGGTGTCTATATACTGATATACTAAATAACTATATATAAGACTAGCACAGTCAGAAGTGGCAGCCATACTAGTAGGGTTATATAATTAGCCATATATAATATTACAGCCCTCTTATAGATAAGAGATACTTTATTTAACTACTTTTAATAACCTAGATCAGCCCTATAAGCTATAAAGATCTTTAGATAGTTAAGGGGATAGTTTATCTAACTTATTAAGCAGCCTATATAGCAATAAATCTTCTTAAAGATGATTAGGAATAGACTACTACAATTAAAGAAATATATATATTTACCTCTAGCTATATATTACATGCCCTATTTATAACTACATTACTTTTTACTATAGTTACTAGGCTGGTTAAACCCAACCCTAGAACCCGAACCCAACCCGGCCCAAACCCACTATGGGCTGGGTTTGGGCCTAGGGCCTAGGGCCCATGGGCTGGGTTGGGTTCTAATTCTAGAACCCATATGGGTTTTGGGTTGAAAAATGGGTTTTTATTACCATACCTTAGTAATTAGATTACACTAGCCTAGATTAGATTTCTATATAAAATAACTTATATATATATAATATATATATATATATACTAGATGCCTAGTATGGTATTGAAAAATTAATTACATACTAACTAGATTAGGTAGGCGGAGAATGATTTTTGGGTTCTTTGGGTTCTATTTGGGTTCACTACCCTAGAACCCGCTGGGTTATGGGCTGGGTTGGGCCCTAGAAATCTAGAACCCAAACCCGCCGGGTTGGGTTCTTATAAGGCCTAAACCCAACCCAACCCGCAAAAATAACAACACTAATAGTTACTAACCCTACCACCCTTTAAGAGTGCTTTTATATTAGTCTTTATAATGATCTGCAGCACTGGCTTAATTAGATACTATTTATATCTTTATATAATAGTATTAAGTTTAACTTTAGTCTATATCTACTAAATTAGGAGCTTTATTTACATAACTATTAGCTATTAGATTTTAATTTACTAGGCTTTACAACTAATTAGGTGGGTCTAATAGCTAATAATATTATCTATTCAACTCTACTAAATAAGCTTACAGCTATAGCAGATAACTTAGTGCTATAGTTAAATAAAGATTAGCAGTCTTATTTTAATAATATTATAGCAGCTATTACAGCACAAGGTCCTGAGTATTACTTCTTTTTATAAGGCCTTAGCAGTACTAGGAAGATATTTCTCTATTATACAGTCTACTACCATCTGCAGCAGCAGGGCAAGATAGTTCTATATATTACTTTATCTAATATTACAGCACTACTACTTCCCTACAGCTATATAGCCTATTTATAGTTTAAGATCCCTCTTAATCTGGATAAATATAGCAGCTGTAATATAACTTTATAGTCTGCTCTAGGCCATCTACTATAGATAATAGATATAATTATCTAGGATAAGATAATTATATAGTATCATTTTGCTTTTAAGGCTATTAATTAAATATTACAGGACCTGTATTAGAATAATCTATTATTTAGTGGTATTGCTGTTCTACTAGGTGGTGACTAAGTATAGATACTACTAGTTATACTATAGAGGAGCTAGGCTGCTATTATTTCTATATACCTATAACACTCCTATATATAGCTACAACTCTATATATTATATCTCTATTATAATATACAGCTTCCCCCTACTAGTGTTAATCATAAGTATACTAACTACCTGATATAGCTCTTCTATAAACTAGTTCTTAAGGGCTGTATTACACTGCCATAGTATATTTAAACTATTAGTAGTATTAAGGTAGTATATATAGCTATTTTTCCACCTACTAAATTATAGTAGTACTAATCTGCTGATTACTTTGCCTTAAGGGCTATCCTTATAGTCTAGAATATAAATATAACTGCTATTAATAATATTATTAGTAGCTAGCTTTTAGATAACTATTATATCTTCTATACTATAAATTATATTAAAACTAGTAATATTAGCATAATAACTATAGATTAATAGTATATATTAGAGTACTTATAGTCTATTAATAATCCTAGTCTACTACTATCTATTTTATAGTTAAAGATTAGTATGCTAGTTATGCTTCTTTATAATATTTATATTAATAGTGGGCTCTGCAATAATACCTATATAATTATTATAGATATCTATTAATACTTACTAGAGGTCTGTAAAGCTTCTATTAATAGTTTAGTAGTTAATTTATAGGTATATTTAATTCTATATATTAATCTAATAACTACACCCAGTTATCATCCCTTTATCCTTTATTATTAGCAGTTCCTAATACAGCCCTATTTTACTATAACTATTAATAAGTCCTAGGGTTAGTCCTTATATATAATTAGTGTTGATTTATAGTCATTAGTATTCTTATATAGCCAGCTCTATATTATACTATCTTACTATATAGATATAAATAAGTTAATAGTATGCCTACTCCCTAACCAGAGTAATACCTATAATATAGTCTATCTTAAGGTGTTATAGTCATTTCGTGACTAGATATATAGTTAGTTTTAATAGTATCTAATACTATAGTTTATATTTACACTATAAAATTTAGTTTATTAATAAATCTACCTACAGTACTAGCTATAAAGACTCTTTAATAACTAACTAATTACCCTAAGACAGCTTAAAAGTAAAGTTATCCTAGAAGACTATAAGAATATCTATAGCAGCTATAAGAAAGTTTATAGTAATACTAAGTATCTAGTATAGATATATAATGCACTCCTTATATATTAGCAGGATATACTAAGGGCAAGCAGCCTGCTACAGAGCAGGATAGGGCTAGGATATATCTCTAGGGCTGGTTGCTATAGGCTGCTCAGCAAGCTGCTTAGCAGGCTGCTCAGTGAGCTACTTAGTAGTCTACTTAGCAGGCTGCTCAGTAGGCTACTCAGTAGGCTGCTTAGCAGGCTGCTTAATAGACTGCAGATTATGCAGGTTATAACTATACTAGTGCAAGATATTGGCTGCTTCATCTAGCTATAACTAGTATAAGGATACCACAGGCTATAAGGCAATAATTAGTGCAGCAGGTTATAAGATGATAATAGATATAGTAGACTATAGATTAATAAATAGTGCAGTAGACTGCAAGTCATTAAGTAGTATAGATAATCCTTAGTAACTAAAGTAAGTGTGCACTGCAGCAGCCTAGGAGTTAGAGAGGAACCATAAAATAGGACTAGACTATAATATTATAGCAGACTATAGAGCAGAAGTAGGCTACAAAGTGGTAGTAGACTATAGAGTAGGAGTAGGCTATAAGGTAGTAGTAGACTGCAGAGCAGAGATAGACTAGATATCTATAGTAGACTATAAAGCAGGAGTGGACTATATAACTATAGTAGGCTATAGGGTAGGGGTTATTATAGAAGAATAGAAGCTATAATACTTACTATTAGAGTTATAGTAATAGTTAGCATAGGATCCTTTAAGATAGCCCTATAAAGTGATGCAGTGTGCCTATAGGCTACTATTATAAATATAATACTTACAGAGTAGGTTGCAGACAGAGCTAATATACTAGACTTATAGGGCCTCCTAGTTCATATTATACTTAATATTAAAGATATTATTAAGGTTACCATAGGACAGCCACCAAGCTAGCTCTCTTATAGCTACTAGCTCAGTAAGCGCCTGCTATGCTCTAGAGGGGTGGATATAGATATTACTAAGATCTATTATAAAATAGGCCTAATTACTAGATACAGCATCTAGTGCAGGCATAGTAGTAGTATTAGGGGTGTTCCAGGCACTAGATCCAGTTATAATAATACCTATAGTAGTAGGAACAGCAGTGTTAGTATTAATTATAATAAATAATCTAGAAGTAGCTATAATAACTGTACTAGAGGGGTTTATAGCAGCACTAAAGGCTTTAGTAGATAGTCCACCTATAGTACTAGCTACAGGGCCCACAACAGATATATTCTTAGAGATAGGAGTAGCTTCTATAGTTATCCTACTAGTAGATCTAGCTATAGCAGACTCCTTATAGACACACTTGTATATAAAATAATAGTTATATTTCTTAAGGAGGGGCATTATATAGTTAGTTTCTGTAATAGGGGTATTCAAAAAACAAAAAGTTTAGTAATATAGTGGTTAGAATTACTAGGGGCATAAGGTATAGGCTACCTTTTATACCTATTTATAGTTAATTCAACACACTATTTAATAAGAAGCTAAATAGTATCTATAATTTATCTACTATTATCTAGTTCTTTATACTGCAGTTGGCCTAATTTAAATATAAATAGCATCTTAATCTAGCTTACTATTATAATGTCCTTTGTACAGCCCTATAGATATATTAATCTATTATTTAAATACCCTATACAGCCTTGCTTGCGCCCTATATTCCTATTTATCTCTTCTTTATATACCTATTTTAGGTTAGTAGAATATCAAATACTATTATATAGTTTATTACAGGCCTACAAAGCTATTTAAGATTTTTTATTAATAGGCTGGCTGAAGTGTTATTCCAGGCCAAATATTTTTCTGATGCTTTGTAAGCAGGTACAAATCAGTGCAGCTAAGACTGGCAGTGAGCAGAGCAAGTGTTTGCCAGCTTGTATATTCTAATTAAATATAATTATTTAATTTTATATAGCCTAAACTACTTACTTTTAAACTTCTATAATAACTTATTATATATAAGAATCTACTAACTAACTTTAAGATAAGATTCTTTTACTTTACTATCCTAAATTAAGTTCTATTTAATTATATATACTAATAGTTTCTTATTAGCTAGGGCTTATATATAGTTTATATATTATAACTATTTTTTAAGATTCTTTATAGTTAGTTATATAATATATAGATACCTTAGTAGAGATAGATAGATATTATATAAGAGATAGAATAGTAATAGCTTTATTTAGGTATAGATATATACTTATATTATAAAGATAGCTTAAGGTAGATACTTATCCTAAAGTTATATTAATTTCTTTATAAGATACTTTATTAGCATCTTTCTAAGAAAGCTATTTATATTTTTATTCTTATTATTAGTTTAAGGATGATATAGAGTTATTATATAGTGTTTTACTTTAAGTATCTTAATATATATCACTATAATATAGGAAAAAAAATCTATACTATTATCTAAAAGTAATTCCTTAAATATACTATAGTTAATAAAGATTTCTTTATATAGAAATTAAGCTACTATTTCTTTCTTTATATCCTTTATTACTTTAGCTATAATCTAACTAGTTATATAGTTAACTATAGTAATAATTTATTAATTTGTATTTAGTATTAATAATAAGTAGCTAATAAAATTAATTCTTTATTATTTAAATAGATAAATTCCTTTCTTCACTAAGTGCTAAGCTATTTCATATTTAAAATCTAATTTTAAAGGCTTTATAATTTAATAATTCAGATAGCTCTTAGCAATATTCTAGATATCCTAGTATATTATAGACTACTAAGTATAGGTTTAAATAACTTAAGTAAGGTAGAATAAGCTAGATAGCTATACTAAGAATCTTAAGGTATAGTATTTTAATATTATTATTAAGGTAGTATAATCTATCTATAGGTCTATATTTAATATATTCTATTTTTAAGCAGAATTTAGTTACTAATATCTTAATCTTTATCCTAACCTTATTAGACATGTCTAGATCCTCACTTTTTAAAAATAAGATTATTAATAAATACTATTCTAACTTAGAAAGACTAAGTAAGCTATAAAGATATTATTTATCTATTACTTACTATAACTATATTATAGATAAGCTTAGTATAGATAGTTATACTTAATTTACTAAACCTTCTTCTATAAAGTCTAGATAATAACTAATTATATTAGGGACAACTACTTTAGTTCTCTTATAATATTTAATTATTAAGTTATATATCTAAAATTCTTCTACCTATTATATAAGATACTTTAAATATATCTTTATTATAGTAAGATATTATAGACTCTTATAATCTATAATAATTATAATAGGCTTATTATTATTAATATAATAGTCCTATTATTAAAGTATTTTCTTAATAGCTAGAAGCTCTTTCTTATATATAGAATAGTTTTATTTAGCATCATTGAGCTTTTACCTATTAAATATTATAGAATGCTAATTTCCTTTTTTATTTTATTAAAGAAGAACTATACTAATAGCCTACTTAGAGATATTAGTCTTAATTTAGTAAGAAAGATTAGAGTTTATAATTTTTAGAATAGATATATAGATTATAGCTTCTTTAAATATTATAAATATATACTAATATTAAGTATTCTAGATAATAAATTAAAACTTCTTTTTTTAGAGAGCAGTATCTATTTCCTTTAAAAGCTTATAAAATAGAGTAGTAATTCTTATAAACTTATATATAAATTAGTAATAATATATAGTAAGTCCTAAAAACTATTAAACTTTATAAATATTCTTTAGTTTTAGCTATTCTATAATAGCCTCTATCTTTATAGGTATTAGTTAAATAATTCTATTACTAATAATATATCTATAAAATTCTAGCTCTTCTTTTATAAAGATATATTTAGATAATTTTATATAAAGCTTATATTCTTAGAGCTGCTTAAGCATCTAGTGAATATATTCTTTATATTCTAAGATAGAGTCTAAGAAGATTAAGATATTATTAAGATATACTATAATAAAATCAAAGTCTTATATAATACTATTTATTATTATTTAGAATATTATAGATATATTATAAAGTCTAAAAGATATTACTAAAAATTTAAATTTTCTAAAAGATATATTAAAAGCTATCTTTAGAATTAATATTTTATCTATATATAATTACTAATATCCAGAGAGGAGATTAATCTTTAAAAGATATTTAGTATAATCTATTTAATTTAGGAGTTCTTAAATTTATAGTAATAGATAAATATTTTTTATTATTACTTTATTAAGTAAGCAGTAGTTAATATAAAATTACTATTTATCTTCTAGCTTAGATATAATTATTATAGGAAATCTCTAAGCACTAGCTAAGGGGTAAATAACTGCTTTCTTTAGTAGTTCTTTAATTTATTTCTTTATTTTATAGAATTTCTTAGGTAATTATAGATAAGTATTAATATTAATTAGAGGAGTGTTACTAATATTAATATAATATTTAAGTAGTTATTCTAGAGAGAGCCCTGGAACTAGTTCTTCTCTAAAGATGTCCTTATACTAGATAAGAAGAGATTTTAACTAAGATAATTCTATTAAGGGTTCTATATCTTCCTTAAGTTCTTAAATAATATATAATTAGGCTTTCTAATAATCTTTCTAAAGGATATAGTAAAGCTGCTTTACTAAGATTAAGTTAATAGATCTCTCTAAATTAGAGTCCTTAATTTTATTAGCCTTAATTTTAGATTAAAGATTAATTAGATTAATAGTATAATACTTTTGCTTACATCCCTTAATAATTATATATCTTATAATCTAATTAATAAGAGGGTTAATATATCATAACTAATCTTAGCCTAAGATAATATTATATTTATTGGTATTAAGTATCTAAGGGGTAAGAATGTAATTCCAGTTATCTAACTAAAGTAGAATATAAATTTAATATAATATATATATAAATCTGCTATTTAGTAGGTGAACTTATAATGGATTAGCTGTAGCGGGCAGGGCCCACTGAGTGCTTAAGCTTACTAAGCACTCGCGATCTTCCTTCGGCCCTGGCTGAAATCATGAAGCCCTAGCCATGTCACGGGCTAGGAGCCTTGAAATCTATAACCTAGATTTGGATAGTAAGAAATTACTAAGGAATCTAACTAGATCGCAGTGGTTAAATATAATAAGGAGTGTATAAATAGTAACTAAGATT